>OV702290.1:571005329-571313291 GCA_916181665.1 Avena sativa
GGTCATAACTCTCAAACATGTATCTGGTCTTAAGGTCTATGTAAATCTTCCTCGAACCCCAAAACTGGGGGCTATAGCTCATCAAAACAACAATACGAGTTATACAAGCCATGCAAATTCGCTTGGAACCCAAAAACTATATCGGTAATAACTCGTGGAAACAGCCAAAAATATGAAAACTACGAGTTTCTGGTCGTAACTCTTAAACATGTTTGGGGCCTTAATATCGCTGTAAGTCACCCTGGAAACCCAAAACCATGGGCAATAAAACATGAAAACGACATGTTTTTGGCCATATCTCTCAAACATGTAACGAGAAAAATGAGCCATGCAAATCCTCCTAGATCCCAAATACTGTGGGCAATAACTCATGAAAACGGCCAGAAAACACGAAAACGACATGTTTCTCGTCATATCTCTAAAACATGTAACGAGTCATAGGAGCCATGCAAATCCGTCTGGAACCCAAAAACCGTTGGCAATAACTCATGAAAATAGTCAGAAAACACGAAAACCACGAGGTTTTGGTCATAACTCTCAAACATGTATCGGGTCTTAAGGTCTTTGTAAATAGTCCTGGAACCCCAATACTGTGGGCTATAGCTCATGAAAATGTCCAGAAAATGCGAAAACGACGAGTTTCTGGTCATATCTCCTAAACATGTAACGAGTCATACAAGCCATGCAAATCCGTCCAGAACTCAAAAATTGTCGTCAATAACTCATGGAAACTGCCAGAAAACACGAATACAGCGAGTTTTTGGTCATAACTCTCAAACATGTATCAGGTCTTAAGGTCTTTGTAAATGGCCCTAGAATCCCAGAAATGTGGGCAATACCTCCTGAAAATGGCCATAAAACGCAAAAACGATGAGTTTCTAGTCATATCTCTCAAATGTGTAACGAGTCATACGAGATATGCAAATCCGCCTGGACCCCAAAAACTATGGACAATAACTCATGGAAACAGCCAAAAAATATGAAAACCACGAGTTTTTGGTCATGACTCTCAAACATGTATCGGGCCTAAAGATTGTGTAAGTCGCCCTGGAAACCCAAAACTGTGGGCAATAGCTCATGAAAACATCCATAAAACGTGAAAATGACGTGTTTTTGGTCATATCTCTCAAACATGTAACGAGCCATACGAGTCATGCAAATCCTCCTAGATCCCCAAAATTGTGGGCAATAACTCATGGAAACGGTCAAAAAACACGAAAACCATGAGTTTTTGGTCATAACTCTCAAACATGCATCGGGTCTTAAGGTCTTTGTCAATCGTCCTAGAACCCCAAAACTGTGGGCTGTATCTCATGAAAACATCGATAAAATACGAAAACAACAATTTTCTGGTCAAATCTCCCAAACAGCTAATGAGTTATGCGAGCCATGCAAATCTGCCTAGGATCCAAAAACTATGGGCAATAACTCATGAAAACGGCCAGAAAATGCGAAAACGACGAGTTTCTAGTGATATCTCTCAATCATATAACGAGTCATGTGAGCCATGCAAATCCGCGTGGAACCCAAAAACTGTGGGCAATAACTCATGCAAACAGCCAGAAAACACGAAAACGACGAGTTCATGGTCATAAATCTCAAACATGTATCGAGTCTTAGGGTTGCTGTAAATCACCGTGGAGACCCAAAAATTATGGTCAATAGCTCATGAAAACATTCATAAAACGCGAATATAATGAGTTTCTGATCATATCTCTCAAATATGTAACGAGTCATACCGAGTCATGCAAATCCGTCTAGAACCCAAAAATTGTGGGAAATAACTCATAGATATTGCCAGAAAACACGAATCAACTAGTATTTGGTCACAACTTTCAAACATGTATCATTTAAGGTCTCCGTAAAATGACCCTAGAATCCCAAAATGGTGGGCAATAGCTCATGAAAATGGCCATAAACGCAAAAACGACTAGTTTGTAGTCATATCTCTCAAATATGTAACGGTTCATATGAGTCATGCATATCCGCCTGGAACCCAAAACCTATGGGCAATAGCTCATGGAAACAGCCAAAAACAATGAAAACCACGAGTTTTTAGTCATAACTCTTGAACCTGTATCGAGCATTAATATCGCTGTAAGTTACCCAAAACCGTGGTCAATAGCGCATGAAAACATCCATAAAACATGAAACCGACGTGTTTTTGGTCATATCTCTAAAACGTGCAACTAGTCATACGAGCCATGCAAATCCGCCTGGAACCCAAAAACTGTTGGCAATAACTTATGGAAACGGTCAGAAAACACGAAAACCATGAGGTTTTCGTCATAACTCTCAAACATGTATCTGTTCTTAAGGTCTTTGTAAATCTTCCTCGAACCCAAAAACTGGGGGCTATAGCTCATGAAAACAACAATACGAGAGCAGGGACACCACTATGACCAGTTTCAGGGAGATGCCACCGGATCCCAGTCCTCCGGCATCTCCAAGAAACTAGTCATAGAGGCACTCCCTGATATGTGAAATTAGTTAGCTCCCAGGCGTATTGATCTAGTTAGAGAAGTTACAAGATGCAAGATGGTGTACGAGAGGAGGGACACCACTACGGGCAGTTTGAGGGAGATGCCATCGGAGCCCAGTCCTCCAGCATCTCCAACAAACTGGTCATAGAGACACTCCCTAATATGTGACCTCACGCGTTTGGAGATCAGATCTTAATGGTAAGTACGAATCGGACAACTTCTTCATAGTTCGGGAAAGTCGTTCTACGAATCGGGACTAAAGGCCCCCTTTAGTCCCGGTCCAGCCACAAAACGGGACTAACACTCAAGACATTTATTAATATTAAAAACCGAGACTACAAAACCGAGACTAAAGGCCCCCTATATATAGTCCCGGTCAAGCCACAAACCGGGACTAACACTCAATACATTTATTAAACTTGGAAAATTGCAAACATCGTAAAATATCCTTCACAAAATGAGCAATCATGTCTCATGGCATTTAGGTTCACAATATGCAGCCGACCGGCCAGACATGAACTAGAGGTACACAATATGAGCATGAACTTCTTGTATGTCCTTCCTTATGATCGCTTCAGACGTAACCATGGAGCATCTTCTTTACTTAGCGGAATGCTTGGGTCAGTTTTCACTGTGAATGGAAGAATTTCATCAAACTTATTATAATCTTCTGACATGTCTATTTTGTCCTCGATTCCCACGATGTTTTTGAAAGAACTATGTGACGCTTTGGCTCATCATATGATGTATTCGTTTGCATATTTTTTCTTTTTTTTGGTCTGGAGGACATGTCCTTCACATAGAAAACCTGAGACACATCATTGGCTAGGACGAATGGTTCATATCTATAACCAAGATTGTTGAGATCCACTATTGTCATTCCGTACAACTGGTCTACCTTTACCCCTTCCCCATTCAGGTTGACCCATTTGCAACGGAAAAAAGGGACCTTAAAAGAGACTCCATAGTCTAGTTCCCATATCTCCTCTATGTAACCATAGTATGTGTCCTTTTGCCCATTCTCGTCCATTGCATCAAAGCGGACACCACTGTTTTGGTTGGTGCTCTTTTTATCTTGGGCGATCGTGTAGAATGTATTCCCATTTATTTCGTACCCTTGGAAATTCAATATAGTAGAAGATGGTGATGCGGCCAACAAGTATAGATGATCTCCAACAGTGGTGTCATTCAAGAGATGTGTCCGCATCCAACCACCGAAAGACTTCATGTGTTCATCTGTCATCCATGAGTCAGGCTTCCCTGGGTTTTTAGAGCGTACAATATTCTTGTGTTCCCCGATATACCGGATCTGCCAAGTTAGAATTATGTAGAACTGTGTAGTGTGCTTTAGTGAAAGAATCCCCGTCCCTACATATCATTGCTTTCTTTCCTAGCGTGTCTTTTCCACTTAGTCTTCCCTCATGTCGCGAGTCAGAAACACCAATCGGCTTAAGGTCAGGAATAAAGTCAACACAAAACTCAATGACCTCCTCTGTTCCATATCCCTTGGATATGCTTCTTTCTGGTCTAGCACGGTTATGAACATATTTTTTTAAGACTCCCATGAACCTCTCAAAGGGGAACATATTGTGCAGATATACAGGACCGAGAATGGCAATCTCTTCCACTAGGTGAACCAGGAGATGCATCATAATATTGAAGAAGGATGGTGGGAACACCAACTCAAAACTAACAAGACATTGTACCACATCCTTCTGTAACATTGGCAGAATATCTGGATTGATTACCTCCGAGTTATTGCATTGAGGAATGCACACAGCTTCACAATGGGTACTCGAACATTTTCCCGTAGAAGCCCCCTCAATGCAATCGAAGCAAATGCGTCATAATCACGTGACAGTCATGAGACTTCAGGTTTTGGAACTTTTTCTCTGCCATATTTATTATCCCCTTTATATTAGATGAGAAGCCAGACGGCACCTTGATACTGTAAAGGACTTCAAAAAGGATTTCCTTCTCTGCTTAGGTAAGAGCATAGCTGGCACGACTTAAGTGACGCCCTTTATCCGTCTTGTTCTACGTATGCATGTTCTTTGGGTCTTTCATAATTTCTTGGTCCTCCCGTGCTTCTGGTGTATCTTTTGTCTTCCAATATACGCCTAGGAATCCTAGCAGGTTCACGCAAAGATTCTTCGTCACGTGCATCACGTCGATTGAAGAGCGGACACGTAGGACTTTCCAATATGGCAGCTCCCAAAATATAGATTTCTTCTTCCACATGGTTGCGTGTCCTGTAGCGACGTCGTTCGGAACTGATTGACCGTCGGGACCATTTCCAAAGATTACTTCTATGTCCTTGACCATACCAAATACATCATCACCAACAGGGAGTTCAGGCTTCTTCCGGTGATCGGCCTCACCTTTGAAATGCTTGCCTTTCTTTCTTACGGGATGATTGGTCGGAAGAAATCGTCGATTTCGCCAGGTACACAACCTTCTTCAATTTATGAAAATATGTACCTTCATTCTTATCTAAATAGTGCATGCATGCCTTATATCCCTTGTTTATCTGTCCTGAAAGGTTACTAAGAGCTGGCCAATCATTGATGGTTATGAAAATCAACCCTCGTAGGTCAAATGGCTCCTGTTTGTTCTCATCCCACGCATGTACACCTGGTTTGCCCCACAGCTGTAAGAGTTCTTCAACTAATGGCCTAAGGTATACATCAATGTTGTTTCCCGGTTTCTTCGGGCCTTGGATGAGCACTGGCATCATAATGAACTTACACTTCATGCACAACCAAGGAGGAAGGTTGTAGATACATAGAGTCACGGGCCAGGTGCTGTGACTGCATCTCTGCTCCCCAAAAGGATTCATGCCATCCGTACTTAGACCAAACCATAACTTGCTTGCGTCACCTGCAAGGTCCGGGAAGTCTTTCTCGATTTTTCTCCACTGTGACCCATCAGCAGGGTGTCTCAACTTCCCGTCTTTCTTACGGTCTTCTTTGTGCCATCGCAACAACCTGGCATGCTCTTTGTTTCTGAACATGCGTTTCAAACTTGGTATTATAGGAGCAGACCACATAACCTTTGTAGGGTTCGCAACATAGAAAACAAAAAATTTCCTACGATGTGAACTATATACCAAGATCTATCTACTAGATACAAACAACGGGCGGATGTATATCCGTAGAGAACATACCCTTGAAGACCGATAAAGCTTAACGAGTTCAACTCGTGGTTGATGTAGACGATCTCTTTCCGATATCAAGATCGAGAGGAAGTCCTAGCGCCGCAAATCAGCAGCGCATCCGTGCTCGCACACACGTTCGAGGCACTGAGCAACCTCCGCCTCCTCGCTCCAGTGATGCAGCGGAAGCACAAATCTTTCTTGCCGAATAGCCACCGGGAACATGTATCTCGCTAGTCCAAGACCATGGGGGATAAATTCTAGAGGGGGAGAGAGATCCTTCACGAGGAGGTGTGAGAGACAAGTGAGTAGGGGGGATCCTTCTATAGGAGGAGGGGGGACCCCAAGGGGGTGGCCGGCGCATGGGGGCTGCCCCCTTGCCCTCCCCCCTTCATGTGGGTGGACACTCCACTCACAAATCTCCTTTAAATTCCCTCCACTCAAAAGTCCAATCAAATTCCCATTAAATTTCCACCAAATTTAATGCAAACTCTCATTAAATAAAACTCTTTTATTTTATTCAGAATTTTGTCAATTACTTTAATGACAAACATTCACAAATAACCCCTTGCTAGAATTCTATTTCACATGCATAACCACTTTATGCAATTTCACCCGAAAACCTGTTTCGGTATCTAGTGAAATAAATTCCTGCGCTTGTTCATTCTTTCGGCATGAAACATTTGCTCCAATTGGATGTCGGTGTCTCTTAAGTGTGTCACCCTACGGTTCGTGAATAATACGGACATGATCGAGACCCCTATCGAATCAATAATCAGAAGCGGGATCTGGAGACCCATACTGACTCCCACACATTCAACGATGACTTTCTTGTGATCGTCGGAACCTTTTACGCTAGTATCTTAACCCCTTTGTTTCACGATATATTACATGTCCGAGATTCGATCATCGGTATCTCCATACCTAGTTTGATCTCGTTACCGACATGCACTCTTTTATCGTTCCTGTGATATAACATTCTAGTGATCAAATCACTTGCTTGCAAGCTAATCAATGTGATATCACCGAGAGGGCCCAGAGTATATCTATCCGTCATCGGGATGAACAAATTCCACTCTCTATCCATGAGCCTCAAAATAACACTTTATTAGTTCTGAATCCATCTTTATAATCACCCTGTTACGGTGTGACGTTTGATGTTATCAAGAAACTCTTCCGGTTTTAGTGATTGACATGATCTCATGGTCTAAGGATTAGGATCACTTCGTAAGTTGTTATAGCAATATAAACTCAATGACTTTGATCGTAATGCTATACTTCGGATGAATGTTCATCACACCATTACACTAATGTTGTGATCCCGTTATTAACAACATCCAATGTCCATGATCAGGAAACCTTGATCATCTTGTTAATCAACGAGCAAGTTTATGAGAGAGGCATAACTAGGAACTTTCTGTTTGTTTATTAAACACACATGTATTAACGTTTCCGTATTAATACAATTATAGCATGCAAAATAAACATCTATCATATACTTGGAATATACATAATAAACACTTTACTATTGCCTCTCAGGGCATATTCCCTTCAACCTTAGCAGGAACCCTCTTCCGGAGGGGCTCTCCCTCAAGATTATCAGGGTCATCTCGTCTGATCTTATACCGCAGTGCATTGCATACCGGGCATTTATCTAAATTCTCATACTCCTTACCACGGTAGAGGATGCAGTCATTAATGCATGCATGTATCTTATGCACATCTAATCTTAGAGGACAGAGAGTCTACTTTGCTTTGTACGTACTCTCGGGAAGTTCGTTATGTTTTGGAAACTTTGTCTTCATTATTTTCAGCATCTTTTCAAATGAGGAGTCAGTTAGACCGCACTCTACCTTCCATCGCAGCAATTCTAGTGTGGTATCAAGCCTTGTGCTGCCATCTTTGCAATTTGGGTACAATAATTTCTTGTGATCTTCTAACATGTCCTCTAACTTCAACTTCTGCTTTTCTGTTTCACAGTCTCGCTTTGCATCAGAAATGAACCAACCAAGTTCATCAGCGGGCTCATCTGATGCCCGTTCTTCACCTCCTTCCTCTTCATTGTCTTCCATTGCAGTATCACTGTATTCAGGAAACATATGATGATAGTTGTTATCATCTTCTTCTTCTTCACTGTCTTCCATCATAACCCCTCTTTTCCCGTGCTTGGTCTAGCAATTATAGTTGGGCATGAAACTTTCATAACCAGGTGGCCGCGAATGATTTTCGAGGAAGAGTACTCCTTGTTGTTCCGACATTGAACACATGGACAACATATAAAACCATTCTCTTTGTTTGCCGTAGCCACATCGATAAATTTATCCATGCCTTTAATGTACCCGGGTACACGCCGGTCACCGTACATCCATTCCCGAAAGTTCATCTGCATCATATAATTAAGTTTATCAAAAACGGGACATCATAAATAGTGAAAAGTCCAATTCACATCGACACATGCATTGTATCAATGACAGAGAAAAGATAAGATTGCTAACCTCGATCGAGAGAAATAAAGAGGAGAAAGCTGAAGTGCGTCTCGGACACCTTATATATTTTTGTTCTGTGAGAAATTGAACAGGATCATTCAATCAAACATTTCATCAAACACCTTGAATGCATGCATAGGAAAAAAATAAACTAGCACACCTCTCACACCTTCCACTAAGAAAAAACAGAGGGGAGGCAGAGGGCTAGGGCATCGTATTTATAGAGGGCTGGATCATAGGTCCCGGTTTGTAACACAAACCGGGACTAAAGGTGTGTGTCAGGCCACGTGGCTGACGCCCAACCTTTAGTCCCGGTTTGTGTTACAAACCGGGACACATGCACCCATACCAACCGGGACGCATGCCTTCGGCCACCGTGCCCGCTCGAACCGGGATGCGTGCCAACATTAGTCCCGGTTCATGGCCCAACCGGGACTAATGTTGTTAGGGGGCGCGAATAGATAGCCTGTTTTCTACTAGTATCTGACTCTGCATCCTCTATTTTCATTTAGCTTCATCATCAACGACTACGGCACAGCTGCCACACGGGTGCATGAGGAGGAGGGGTCGAGAGGAGGCAAAGAGGAGGCTGGTTTGGGGTTGTGGCACCCTGGCCGCCCCCTGCCTCGCCTCTTCGCCTATAAAGTCCCTCTGATGCAAAAACCCTAAGTACCCGATCAATATTTCATGAAACAGTCTGTAGCCGCCACCATCGTCCCTAGATCGGGTATATATGAAGCTCTTCCCGACACCCTGCTGGAGGGGAGATCATCCCGGAGGCCTTTTTCATCATCATGCCAGCCTCCGGTATGAAGTGTGAGTAGTTTCACCTTTGACTATGGGTCCATGTAGTAGCTAGATGGTTGTATCTCCTCCTTTGTGCTTCCATGTTTAGATCTTGTGAGCTCCATTGATAATCAAGATTATATCTATTTGTAACCATGTATGCTGTGTTTGTGGAGATCCGATGGTTCTTGAGATTACTATGTCAGAATGATTAATGATTTTGTCTTATTGATTCTATCATGTATGTGTTGTTTGTGATCTTGCATGCTCTCCGTTCTAGTAGCTATCTTGGCCGAGTAGATGCTAGTGACTCCAAGAGGGGGGTATTTATGCTCGATAATGGGTTCATGCCTCTATTTAACCTAAGGGAAGTGACAGAAATCTCTAAGGTAGTAGATGTGATGTTGCCACTAGAGAGAAAACAACAGTCTCTTGTTCATGGAACAAGTGGATTGTTTATCTTACACACTTTTCTTAAAGCAGTGATATGTTGCTTGCAACTTAATACTGGATGGGGTTCGGATGATAACCTTAAGGTGGATTACTAGTCATAGATGCAGTTGGATGGCAGTCTATGTATCTTGTTTTATTGCCCAATCGAATCTCATAGGATCATGAATGTCTAGTATTGCATTATTATGCCTTGCTCAGTGCTATCAATTGCTCTGCTGTAATTTTTTTACCATGCATGCCATGTTTGTTTATCTAAGGAGAACACCTCTAGTGAACTATGGATCCCGGTCCAATCTTTACCATTGATACATCTTCCACTGTTTACTTTCTACCAAGCTACTATTTTCTTCCACAGCATATAGTTAATTCTTTGTAATAGCAAACCGGTGAGATTGACAACCTTACTGTTTGTTGGGGGCAAAGTCTTGAGTTTGAGTTGTGCAGGTCTCCAAGTTGCTAGCAACACCTTTGAGTCGTTTCCTTCCTCCTAATGGTTTGATAACCTCGGTCTCTTACTGAGGAAAAACTTGCTGATGTGCTCATTACACCTTGCTTTTGGGGTGTTCCAACAAAGCGCCAACAAAGCGCCATCAACAAGTTTTCTGGCGCCGTTGCCAGGGATAATTAGGTCACAGTTTTCTACGATGTCCTTGCTTAAGTGAACTGAAGGTGGACACAATTGGCACAATCGATGCACTCACATGGATGCATGTGCTGGCTGCACCGCTCTCAAAGAGAACGCCCCTTTACATGTGCAAACGCACGCCACTCTTGACCTGAAAGACGCGCCCGGTCGCTTTTTAGTGACATGTTAAGATAGATTATTTTTTCCTTGATCTGCACAAAGTGTATGAGTAGTACATCTGACATTTATTTTTTATAATGCTTGGCCGGTTGAATTATCTGAAGCTCTGTACAAACGAATTCCCGAATCCATAAAATTGTCTTCTTAGCTTGCTCACAGTTCTCTTGAGTGTTGTTTCTTAGGGATTGCATTTAATGATTTTAGACTCGTGTCTACGATTAAACTAGCCATTTTTTCCATGTGTAAATATTATATCTTAGCTAAATTGATTAACCAGATAACTAAATTGATCAAGCACCTAGTCAAAATCTCACAAATAGAGGGGTCTGTAAAAGCATAGTGGAATATCACTTAATCAATCCAACTCAAAAATTGTCAAGAAATCATTATTCAGCTAACCATTCCATCATTTCTCGCCTAGGTTTTGATCTCAAAGGTAGATCATTGATAGTGCAGGGTTAATAATTAATCTTACCACTTTTATGACGTGGTAATACTCTTAATCTAAGTATAATGACACTAGACTAGTACTGCTAAATATGTTTTGAATTATATTTTCATAATATATATGTTTCATGTCATCTATATTGCTACATATGTATATAAAATTGGTCAAAGTTTTAAAATTGACTTGAGCCAAAGGATAGAAATGCAGTTATTTATGGACGGAGGGAGTATGATTTTACTTGAGTTGGTGTTGGTTTCTCATGTTGTAAGTATATTACATTTGACATACTCCCTTCCTCAAAATAAGTGACTTGGATATGTCTAGATTCATGTATCATCATATTAAAAGTTGTCTAGATACATACGAATGTAGACAAATTCAAGTTGCCTATTTCTGATCTGGACAAAGGAAGTATTATATATTTAGTCATCATATTCGCTAATGCACCTAGGATCCTCTTGTCAAGTTTTCATAGCGAATCTTGTTAAAAGATCCACACAAGCATGCTTGCATCCTGACACAAAATTGAAACCACCCATGTGTGATTGTTACTCGAGATTTTCGGGTCTGTCTGACTACAAGATAAACCGTGACAAAAACAACACGCACCAATTTATACTAGCTGAGAGTATTAATCACGCCCGGGTTCCCTTTAATTCAGCCTAACTAGCTACAGATGCATATTTTTTTCCTGGTACTGTATTTACTGAATTCTTAATTCATACACGCCTTGTTCTCTTTACCCCGGCTCAAGACCGAGATTATTAGGCACCATGCTATACTATCAACAGACGCATCGAGTTTGCTAAGATTTGTTCGATCATAGTTTTCTACGACAAGCCTAAAGTGACCTGAAGGTCGACACAAGTTGGCACGATCGATGCATGCATGTGCTGGCTACGGCGGCCGCTCTCAAGAGAACAAACGCACAAAGACGGGCCCGGTCGCTTTTTAGTGACCTGTAAAGATAGATTATTTTCTCCTTGATCTGCACAAAGTGTAGTAGTACATTGACATTCATTTTTTATAATGCTTGGCCGGTTGATTTATCTGAAGTTCTGTGCAAACAAATCCGAATTTTCTTTTCCCGAATCCATAAAATTGCCTTCTTAGCTCGCCCCCACTTCTCTCGACTATTGTTTTTTAGGATTGCATTTAATGATTCTAAACTCATGTCTATGATTATACTAGCCGATTTTCCATGTGTAAACATTGTATCTTATATAATATACAGCATTCTCTATCTCTTAACCACTGGCGGAGCTATGCATAGTTCAGCAGGGTCATTTCCCGGCCCCCAGCTTTGGAAGATTGCTGAAGGCATTTTTTACAAGGTTAAGAATAGAAAACGTAGGGCATTTCGCCCCCTCCCCCTCCAACGGTCATATCTCGTGTCCCCCCCCCCCTCCATCCACCCACCCAAAAAAAAATCCTCGGCAAGCTCTGCCACTGCTATTAACTAAAATGCCACATAACCAAATTACCTAGTGTTGTGAAAAAGCTAATGCTCTATGACGACCTGGACCTGCCACTACAGGACGCGCGCGCTACGCCGAGGGCAAAAAGCCGTCGGCGTATGCCAAAATGCCCTCAGTGTATGGTACGCCGACGGCTACTCTCGGCGTAGCCTCCTCGGCAAAGGTCTTCCTCGGCGGAGCACATACAGGCCGTCGGCGTATAGAAATGCCGTCGGCGTAGCGTACGCCGACGGCTTTGCCCTCGGTGTAGCGGCCGTCGGCATAGCCTGTCAGCAGGTTGCAAAAACATTTTTTTTAATAATTTTTTATTTTTTATTTTTTTATATTTTTTTCTTAATTTTTTTAATCTTTGAATTGTTAGAATTGTTAATCTCTCACTTTGAATAATTTTAACACTAATTACACTTAATATTTTATTAAATTGCAGTCTTGGTCAAACTTCCCGGCCGTTCACTCATACTAATCCAGCTCCAGCACGCTTAACTTCCTCGTTCCTTCAGAATCTGTTTCCGCAAAGTAATTCATACATTGTTGTCAATACTATGATATCAATCTTATTAACTCTTATATCATCATGTCACATGTTTGTATTTTTTGAAATTAAAAATAATTATTTAAGTAAACATTAATGAATAAGTAAAAATATTATTGAATTCAAATAAAAATATAACAATTTTACTTTTTTGTATTTTTTATTTAATATGGAATAATTAATATTTTTAAACCCGTAAATCGGAATTCGACAAATAATATGTCTAAATTGATCAAAAAATGAGAGGAATCCAAATATAATATCCATATAAACTAAACACTAACCCTCCGTTTTTGAATTAGCTATTTGGTGGTTGCTTCAGAAAATCCCCCTTTTTGCGATTGGAAAATAAAAAATGCCTTTTTGGTGCGATGAAAAGGAAAACATGCATTGGATCTTTGATAAAATAGCATATTGTCCTAAAAATGATTTTTATAAAAAAACATGAGCATCGGATCATGTACCTGTAGTTCATATCTGACCCACTTGCTACCGATTCGGCATGAATTTGTCTTTTTCACCAGAGGTGGACGGAAAGGTTTCGGATCCCCCTGTTGGGACGTTGTCCATATAAGGTCTAGTATTTTTATGAAATGTGGTGGTAGCATTTTGGATTATCCATTTGGTGGTTGCTTCACAAAATCGTCTGTTTTTTGTGCTCGGAAAATGGAAAATAGCTTTTTGGTGCGACAAAAAGAAAACTTCCTAATACAATATTGCTCGCCATCCCATTATGCACATGTATACACAACATGTGCACATTATCACAAACTATGCCTCGATTCTAGCCATAACATTGGTCATTTGACCCGAAAGCCAAGAAACCTCGAATGAGATAGGTCATTTTGTGAAGGTTTTTTTCAGACATAATCAATATACCAGGTTTGATGTTTTTCTTTGTAACTATGTCACATAATATGACACCACGCGAAGTTTTCGCATTGTTTCGGTCGTTTTTGAATATTTTATGCCCGTTTTAAACTATCGTCAAACTTTGTCGAATGACGGGCATGAAGATTCTTAGCTCGGGGCCGATCCTCGTTAAACTTGCATTGGATCTTTCATAAAATAGCATATTGTGAATCTAAAAATGATTTTTGTAAAAAAACATGAGTATCGGGTCATGTACATGTAGTTCATATCTGACCCACTTCCTGCTGATTCGGCAGGAATTTGTCTTTTTCACCAGAGGTGGACGTAAAGGTTTAAGATCCCCCTATTTGGGCATTGTCCATATAAGGTGGTCTAGTATTTTTGTAAAATGTGGTGGTAGCATTTTGAATTAGCCATTTGGTGGTTGCTTCAAAAAACCGTCCGTTTTTTGTGCTCAGAAAATGGAAAATTATTTTTTGGTGCGACGAAATGGAAAACTTCCTCCTGCAACATTGTTCGCCATCCCATGATGCACATATATGCACAATATGAGCACATTATCACAAATCATGCCTCAATTATAGCCATCACATTGGTCATTTGACCCGAAAGCCAAGAAACCTTGAATGAGATAGGTCATTTTATGAAGGTTTTTTCAGACATAATCAATATACCAGGTTTGATATTTTTTCTTGTATCTATGTCACATAATATGACACCACGCGAAGGTTTCGCATTGTTTCGATCGTTTTTGAATTTTTTATGCCTGTTTTTAACTATCGCCAAACTTTGTCAAACGACGGGCATGAAGATTCTTAGCTCGAGGCCGAGCCTCGCTAAACTTGCACTGGATCTTTGAGAAAATAGCATATTGTGAACCTAAAAATGATTTTTATAAAAAAATATGAGCATCGGATCATGTACCTGTAGTTCATATCTGACCCACTTCCTACGGATTCGATAGGAATTTGTCTTTTTCACCAGGGGTGGACAGAAAGGTTTAAGATCCCCCTGTTGGGACATTGTCCATATAAGATGGTCTAGTATTTTTATAAAATGTGGTGGTAGCATTTTGAATTAGCCATTTGGTGGTTGCTTCACAAAACCGTCCGTTTTTTGTGCTCGGAAAATAGAAAATGTTTTTTTGGTATGACGAAAAGGAAAACTTCCTCCTGCAACATTGTTCGCCATCCCATGATGCACATGTATGCACAATATGGGAACATTACCACAAACTATGCCTCGATTCTAGCCATAACATTGGTCATTTGACCAGAAAGCCAAAAAACCTCGAATGAGATAGTTCATTTTATGAAGGTTTTTTTAGACATAATCAAAATACCAGGTTTGATATTTTCCCGTGTACCTATGTCACATAATATGACACCACGCGAAGGTTTCGCATTGTTTCGATCGTTTTTGAATTTTTTATGCATGTTTTAAACTATATATAATATTTTATGTTTCACTTAATTTTCATTTACAAATGTATAATATTTGAGTGTAGATATATAGGTCTTATTTTTCTGCAAATTTTGATATATTATTTGTATTTTTCTGAATTATAATGATTTAGTTATGATTTTTCAAAGTTTAATGAGGTAAAAGAAAAAATAGATACGCCGAGGGCAGCCGTCGGCGTAGCATAGGATATGCCGAGGGCAATTAAACGCCGACGGATGTTTGGCGGGGCTGGTCTGGACGATGGCTACGCCGACGGCCCCGACGTTTGGCTGTCGGCGTAGCGACCGGCCGTCGGCGTAGCTTTCTATTCCTGTAGTGTGCGGAGGCATTGACAAAGTGGTGGAGTGGGCGAGATGGACCTGAGGAGGAGTTGGCGAAGTGGAGGAGCGAGCGAGCTAGCCGTACTGGATGGCGACAAGGCAGGCGACACAAATCTTCCATGTAACACGGATGGTGTGGTGTGCCCCCATGTGGAGAGGCGATGACACGGGCCCGATCTTTGCCCAGAGGGTCTTGGCAGTTTGCACGCTCTGGCTAGTCGGGCTGACAGAGGGCTGCTCTAGGGCATCAGCTTTGGCACAGTGTGCATGTGAGGATGAAATCGGTGCTTGTTTTTAGCATGGTGGGTGCTGTTGGTAGGAGGAGCAGGAGGTTCTGTAGGTTGTCTTGTTCGTGGTGCTTGCTGGTTGGAAGCTTAAGTGGTCTAGTCTGCATCATCTTGGACGGAGGTTGCAAGGCCCGAGCCGGTGAAAGCCCAGCTCCGGTGGTTCTGGCCAGAGCCGACGACGATGATGTCCATGGACGCCATGGCCTTCTTGGAAGCGTCTTCGAGGTGTGGTGCCTTCTCCAAAATTAGGTGGTGGCTCCGAGGAAAACCTTAGACCCATTAGGTCGACCGGTGACGTCGCTCTGGTGTCTTTCTATAAGGGTTCATAGCATGGAAAACAAAAAAATTCTACCGCATGAACACACAATCAAGATCTAATCTATGATCAAGCCAAGATCTATCTACTAGATTGTAGCAATGAGTCGATAGAATACTAACCCTCGAAGATCCAAAGCGGTTAACGAGAGCAGATTCTCGTGGGTGATGTAGTCGTACACTTCCGATCTCAAGATCGTGCAGACGATCCTTCCGGCAGCGCTTCCGCAGTCGGTCACACGTTCGGTACTCGATGAAGACCTTCCTCTCCCTTGTTCCAGCAACAACGGAGGTTGTAGCACTCTCCTCGTGATTCCGGCAGCACGACGGCGTGGTACCGGAAGTAGAGGGAAGATCTCGCAGGGCTTCGCCTTAAGCCGGAGCGAGTATGGTGGACTATGAGAGAGGCCTTGGTGGTCTAGGGTTTAGAGGCACCAAGGGGAGAGGTGTGTCCGGCGGCTAGGGTTTGGGGAAACCCTAGTCGGCGACTTGGGAGGGCCCTAGACGGCGGCGACTTGGAGGCTAGGGTTTTCAGGTGTGTGTGAGAGGGGCAGCCCTGCCCCTCCTTTTATAGGTGGGAGGGTGCGGCTTAGGAGGAGGGAGTACTCCTCCAACTCCTCCTCCTTGGCCGGCGGGTGGAGGAAGGAGACTTCCTCCCCAAGTAGGTTTCCTACTCTCCCTCCACCAAGCAAACTTGTCGTTTGACTTTTTCAAATTGGCGTTTGACTTTCAAACTAGGATTTGATTTCTCCCTTTATTTTGCCCAGCCAAGTGACCTAGTACATGATGCAGCCATTCCACATTGTCATGACGCATTCATGTACCCTTCCCCTCCGGAGTGTCGGACCTTCCGGACCCTTCTAGAACCTTCCCGATGAAAACACCGGAATCATTCCCCAACTCCGAAACTGGACTTTCCTTATATGAATCTTATTCTCCGGACCATTCCGGATCTCCTCGTGATATCCCGGATCCCATCCGAGACTCCGGACAACATTCGGTCTGTTACTCATCATTCCATAACTACTCAACAACATCGAATCCTTAAGGGTGTCTCCCTACGGTTCGTGAATTATGCGGACATGACCGAGACACTTCTCCGATCAATAACCAATAGAGGAATCTAGAAATTCATATGGCTCCCACATATTTCTATGATTACTTTGCAATCGAATGAACCACTTACATACGATACCAATTTCCCTTTGTCTCACGATAGTTTACTTATCCGAGGTTTTGATCGTCGGTATCTCTGCATACCTAGTTCAACCTTGTTACTGATAAGTACTCTTTTCTCGTTCCCGTGATATGTGATCCCTTGTGAGCCGTCACATGCTTGCAAGCTAATTGGGTGACATTACACCGAGAGGGCCCAGAGTATATCTATCCGTCATATGGATGGACAAATCCCACTCTTGATCCATGTGTCTCAACCCATACTTTCCGAACACTCAATGCCACCTTTATAGCCACCCAGTTACGGTGTGGTGTTTGATGTCATCAAAGCATCCTTCCGGTGATGGTGATAAGCATGATCTCATGGTCAAAGGAATTAGGTTACTATGTATCATAAAGCATATAGCAAATGAACTATATTAAGTGACTTGATCTTTATGCTACGCTTATCTATAGGAGTATGTCCATCATATCATTCTCCTAATGATATGACCCTGTTGTTAATAACATATCTATGTTCATGATCAGGAAACCATGATCATATATTAACCAACAAGCTAGTTTAACAAGAGGCTTTACTAGGGACTCTTTTATGTTTACAAATCACACAAGTATTAATGTTTCTGGTTAATACAATTATATTATGGTATGTAAACATTTATCATAAGCATGAAGATATGATAATAACCACTTTATTATTGCCTCTTGGGCATATGTCCCACACTTTCTCCTCTTAGGGACATCATGTTTGGTGTCTGGTTCGACTAGATTGGTCAACTGAGGGTTGTGTGGTTGCTAGGGCGGCGACGTTAGTTCTGGTAGCGTTGCGACTTGTGTGGTAACGATGATAGTGGTGAGTAGATCCGAGTCGTGGCATGTCCGACATATCCTTTGTCAGCAGCTATATCATGTGGTTTTAAATTCATGTTCGGTGTCCTGATGTGTTGTGGTGAAGCCGGAGCTTTGTATTGTCGGGTATCATTTCGGCAACAATGGCACCGGATCATCTTTATCGGTGCATGGATCTCCAGTTGCGGTGTGTATTTCGTTGGTGCAAGGTGTGCAACTATCGTCATGAAACTCGTCTCCAAAGTCGGACATGCCTCTTCATCGATGCGATTTTGGGTCGACTATTTGTCATGGGATGACATATGTTTCGGTGTTTGTTGCAGTGAGGGCCTTGTCGATGGTCCTCGAAGGTGAAGTCGAAGGCGCCAACTCGTGGATGGGTGATGAGGATGACACTCGGTGGCAACCTCGATTATGGTCTTTCTCCTCGACTGCGTGTGTGCTTCACATGGGTGGCCAAGTTGGCTAGGAAGCACTATTTGGTCGCGGTTCCCTGAATACATGGTTGCATATGTAGCAACCATGTCATATAGTAAGGAGGTCATGATTTTAAGGGGGAGGCCTCTTCGGGCGACAACTTAGATGTGAGGGGCGGAGCACTCCTCTTCTACACCAATCGGGACGAGTGAAGCCGAGCCGTCCGTAGATGAGGGGACGATGTAAACCGAGGCTAGAGCTATGCCATGATTGACGGAGCGTAGATGGTATCCACTACCTCTCCAAGTTCCGACAAATGGCTCCATGGAAGAGATGAACCGTCGAAGTTGACATAGTGGACCAGAGTGCTCCTGGTACCACGGGCTTCACCTCCTCTAGAAGGAGCCTTGGCCTATGACGCAAGCTCCGGCAAAGTTCCCATACGGTGGTCCGGTGGGGTGGTGGATAGAGTCAGTGGCGGAGCTAGCCGGCTTAGAGAGTCGGGGCAAAGCTATCACGCCACACGGGCCAACTATTTGCCCCCGCATGCATTGTTACCAACCACGATGATTAGGATAATTAATAGCAGGCACTCGCCGAACTAGCCTGGGCAGTCGTTCAGGTCGCCGGGAGGTGCCTCTGTCCCTTGCTGGAGTCAGGTCCGGAGCAAAGGCCCAACATGCCCGAGCAGCTGCCCAGGCTAAGATTGTGACTGCCCCTTAAGTACTACCGGGATTGAAATTTTTAGAAAGTCTGTGTACGTGGCAAGCACGCAAAGTATGTTTATTTAAAAGTTTGCCTGAGCTATGATGATGAGCTAGCTCCACCCCTGGCTAGCACTACGGGAAAATTCCGCGCTGCCGTGTACCGGGGCTTTACCATGCGCCAATGCGATCTTTGCCGTGTAATCAAACAGCACGACACACGGTAAAGAAGTGTAGAACGGCAGCATGATACATGATACACGGCAGAGAAAATCCTCACGACAAAGCCGAGAAATGACACACGACAAAGAAACTATCCACGACAAAGGCCAAAAAATACCCACGGCAAAGAAATCGCACGGCAGACCATCTTGTGGGGCCAACCGTTTCCGCGCAGTTGACAGACCGTGGTAACGGCAGGGTTTTACCGTGTGCCTCACCGTCAGGCACGACAAAGTTTTGAATCTAAATTGTTTTTTCCACGCGAAATATTCCCGCTATTTATTTTATTAAATACGCGAAATATTCCGAAATATTCCCCTTTTTTGCCTCCATTTTCTTTTAGCACATATTTTGTTGGAGATATGTCCAAGAGGCAATAATAAAGTGGGTTATTATCATATCTTCATACTTATGATAAATGTTTACATACCATGCTATAATTGTATTAACAGGAAACATTAATACTTGTGTGATTTGTAAACATAAAAGAGTCCCTAGTAAAGCCTCTTGTTATACTAGCTTGTTGGTTAATATATGATCATGGTTTCCTGATCATGAACATAGAGATGTTATTAACAACGGCCAGAAAACGGCCAGAAAATGCGAAAACGACGAGTTTCTAGTGATATTTCTCAATCATATAACGAGTCATGTGAGCCATGCAAATCCAC
The DNA here is from genome assembly GCA_916181665.1 of Avena sativa. NCBI lineage: Eukaryota > Viridiplantae > Streptophyta > Magnoliopsida > Poales > Poaceae > Avena > Avena sativa. Next base: position 571,025,253 of record OV702290.1, read on the forward strand.
GTGGAACCCAAAAACTGTGGGCAATAACTCATGCAAACAACCAGAAAACACGAAAACGACGAGTTCATGGTCATAAATCTCAAACATGTATCGAGTCTTAGGGTTGCTGTAAATCACCGTGGAGACCCAAAAATTATGGTCAATAGCTCATGAAAACTTTCATAAAACGCGAATATAATGAGTTTCTGATCATATCTCTCAAATATGTAACGAGTCATACCGAGTCATGCAAATCCGTCTAGAACCCAAAAATTGTGGGAAATAACTCATAGATATTGCCAGAAAACACGAATCAACGAATATTTGGTCACAACTCTCAAACATGTATCGTTTAAGGTCTCCGTAAAATGACCCTAGAATCCCAAAATTGTGGGCAATAGCTCATGAAAATGGCCATAAACGCAAAAACGACTAGTTTGTAGTCATATCTCTCAAATATGTAACGGTTCATATGAGTCATGCATATCCGCCTGGAACCCAAAACCTATGGGCAATAACTCATGGAAACAGCCAAAAACAATGAAAACCACGAGTTTTTGGTCATAACTCTTGAACCTGTATCGGGCATTAATATCGCTGTAAGTTACCCAAAACCGTGGGCAATAGCGCATGAAAACATCCATAAAACATGAAACCGACGTGTTTTTGGTCATATCTCTAAAACATGCAACTAGTCATACGAGCCATGCAAATCCGCCTGGAACCCAAAAACTGTTGGCAATAACTTATGGAAACGGTCAAAAACACGAAAACCATGAGGTTTTGGTCATAACTCTCAAACATGTATCTGGTCTTAAGGTCTTTGTAAATCTTCCTCAAACCCCAAAACTGGGGGCTATAGCTCATGAAAACAACAATACGAGTTATACGAGCCATGCAAATCCGCCTGGAACCAAAAACTATATCGACAATAACTCGTGGAAACAGCCAAAAATATGAAAACTACGAGTTTTTGGTCGTAACTCTTAAACATGTTTGGGGCCTTAATATCGCTGTAAGTCACCCTGGAAACCCAAAACTATGGGCAATAAAACATGAAAACGACATGTTTTTGGCCATATCTCTCAAACATGTAACGAGAAAAACGAGCCATGCAAATCCTCCTAGATCCCAAATACTGTGGGCAATAACTCATGAAAACGGCCAGAAAACACGAAAACGACATGTTTCTCGTCATATCTCTAAAACATGTAACGAGTCATAGGAGCCATGCAAATCCGTCTGGAACCCAAAAACCGTTGGCAATAACTCATGAAAATAGTCAGAAAACACGAAAACCACGAGGTTTTGGTCATAACACTCAAACATGTATCGGGTCTTAAGGTCTTTTAAAATAGTCCTGGAACCCCAAAACTGTGGGCTATAGCTCATGAAAATGTCCAGAAAATGCGAAAACGACGAGTTTCTGGTCATATCTCTTAAACATCTAACGAGTCATACGAGCCATGCAAATCCGTCCAGAACTCAAAAATTGTCGTCAATAACTCATGGAAACTGACAGAAAACACGAATACAGCGAGTTTTTGGTCATAACTCTCAAACATGTATCAGGTCTTAAGGTCTTTGTAAATGGCCCTAGAATCCCAAAAATGTGGGCAATAACTCCTGAAAATGGCCATAAAACGCAAAAACGATGAGTTTCTAGTCATATCTCTCAAATGTGTAACGAGTCATACGAGATATGCAAATCCGCCTGGACCCCAAAAACTATGGACAATAACTCATGGAAACAGCCAAAAAATATAAAAACCACGAGTTTTTGGTCATGACTCTCAAACATGTATCGGGCCTAAAGATTGCTGTAAGTCGCCCTGGAAACGCAAAACTGTGGGCAATAGCTCATGAAAACATCCATAAAACGTGAAAACGACGTGTTTTTGGTCATATCTCTCAAACATGTAACGAGCCATACGAGTCATGCAAATCCTCCTAGATCCCCAAAACTGTGGGCAATAACTCATGGAAACGGTCAGAAAACACTAAAACCACGAGTTTTTGGTCATAACTCTCAAACATGCATCGGGTCTTAAGGTCTTTGTAAATCGTCCTAAAACCCCAAAACTGTGGGCTATATCTCATGAAAACATCGATAAAATACGAAAACAACAATTTTCTAGTCAAATATCCAAAACAGCTAATGAGTTATGCGAGCCATGCAAATCTGCCTAGGATCCAAAAACTATGGGCAATAACTCATGAAAACGGCCAGAAAATGCGAAAACGACGAGTTTCTAGTGATATTTCTCAATCATATAACGAGTCATGTGAGCCATGCAAATCCACGTGGAACCCAAAAACTGTGGGCAATAACTCATGCAAACAGCCAGAAAACACGAAAACGACGAGTTCATGGTCATAAATCTCAAACATGTATCGAGTCTTAGGGTTGCTGTAAATCACCGTGGAGACCCAAAAATTATGGTCAATAGCTCATGAAAACATTCATAAAACGCGAATATAATGAGTTTTCTGATCATATCTCTCAAATATGTAACGAGTCATACCGAGTCATGCAAATCCGTCTAGAACCCAAAAATTGTGGGAAATAACTCATAGATATTGCCAGAAAACACGAATCAACGAGTATTTGATCACAACTCTCAAACATGTATCGTTTAAGGTCTCCGTAAAATGACCGTAGAATCCCAAAATTGTGGGCAATAGCTCATGAAAATGGCCATAAACGCAAAAACGACTAGTTTGTAGTCATATCTCTCAAATATGTAACGGTTCATATGAGTCATGCATATCCGCCTGGAACCCAAAACCTATGGGCAATAACTCATGGAAACAGCCAAAAACAATGAAAACCATGAGTTTTTGGTCATAACTCTTGAACCTGTATCGGGCATTAATATCGCTGTAAGTTACCCAAAACCGTGGGCAATAGCGCATGAAAACATCCCTAAAACATGAAACCGACGTGTTTTTGGTCATATCTCTAAAACATGCAACTAGTCATACGAGCCATGCAAATCCGCCTGGAACCCAAAAACTGTTGGCAATAACTTATGGAAACGGTCAGAAAACACGAAAACCATGAGGTTTTGGTCATAACTCTCAAACATGTATCTGGTCTTAAGGTCTTTGTAAATCTTCCTAGAACCCCAAAACTGGGGGCTATAGCTCATGAAAACAACAATACGAATTATACGAGCCATGCAAATCCGCCTGGAACCGAAAAACTATCGGCAATAACTTGTGGAAACAGCCAAAAATATGAAAACTACGAGTTTTTGGTCGTAACTCTTAAACATGTTTGGGGCCTTAATATCGCTGTAAGTCACCCTGGAAACCCAAAACTATGGGCAATAAAACATGAAAACGACATGTTTTTGGCCATATCTCTCAAGCATGTAACAAACGAGCCATGCAAATCCTCCTAGATCCCAAATATTGTGGGCAATAACTCATGAAAACGGCCAGAAAACACGAAAACGACATGTTTCTCGTCATATCTCTAAAACATGTAACGAGTCATAGGATCCATGCAAATCCGTCTAGAACCCAAAAACCATTGGCAATAACCCATGAAAATAGTCAGAAAACACGAAAACCACAAGGTTTTGGTCATAACTCTCAAACATGTATCGGGTCTTAAGGTCTTTGTAAATAGTCCTGGAACCCCAAAACTGTGGGCTATAGCTCATGAAAATGTCCAGAAAATGCGAAAACGACGAGTTTCTGGTCATATCTCTTAAACATGTAACGAGTCATACGAGCCATGCATCCGTCCAGAACTCAAAAATTGTCGTCAATAACTCATGGAAACTGCCAGAAAACACGAATACAGCGAGTTTTTGGTCATAACTCTCAAACATGTATCAGGTCTTAAGGTCTTTGTAAATGGCCCTAGAATCCCAGAAATGTGGGCAATAGCTCCTGAAAATGGCCATAAAACGCAAAAACGATGAGTTTCTAGTCATATCTCTCAAATGTGTAACGAGTCATACGAGATATGCAAATCCGCCTGGACCCCAAAAACTATGGACAATAACTCATGGAAACAGCCAAAAAATATGAAATCCACGAGTTTTTGGTCATGACTCTCAAACATGTATCGGGCCTAAAGATTGCTGTAAGTCGCCCTGGAAACGCAAAACTGTGGGCAATAGCTCATGAAAACATCCATAAAACATGAAAACGACGTGTTTTTGGTCATATCTCTCAAACATGTAACGAGCCATACGAGTCATGCAAATCCTCCTAGATCCCCAAAACTGTGGGCAATAACTCATGGAAACGGTCAGAAAACACGAAAACCACGAGTTTTTGGTCATAACTCTCAAACATGCATCGGGTCTTAAGGTCTTTGTAAATCGTCCTAGAACCCCAAAACTGTGGGCTATATCTCATGAAAACATCGATAAAATACGAAAACAACAATTTTCTGGTCAAATATCCCAAACAGCTAATGAGTTATGCGAGCCATGCAAATCTGCCTAGGATCCAAAAACTATGGGCAATAACTCATGAAAACGGCCAGAAAATGCGAAAACGACGAGTTTGTAGTGATATCTCTCAATCATATAACGAGTCATGTGAGCCATGCAAATCCGCGTGGAACCCAAAAACTGTGGGCAATAACTCATGCAAACAGCCAGAAAACTTGAAAACGACGAGTTCATGGTCATAAATCTCACACATGTATCGAGTTTAGGGTTGCTGTAAATCACCGTGGAGACCAAAAAATTATGGTCAATAGCTCATGAAAACATTCATAAAACGCGAATATAATGAGTTTCTGATCATATCTCTCAAATATGTAACGAGTCATACCGAGTCATGCAAATCCGTCTAGAACCCAAAAATTGTGGGAAATAACTCATAGATATTGCCAGAAAACACGAATCAACGAGTATTTGGTCACAACTTTCAAACATGTATCGTTTAAGGTCTCCGTAAAATGACCCTAGAATCCCAAAATGGTGGGCAATAGCTCATGAAAATGGCCATAAACGCAAAAACGACTAGTTTGTAGTCATATCTCTCAAATATGTAACGGTTCATATGAGTCATGCATATCCGCCTGGAACCCAAAACCTCAATAACTCATGGAAACAGCCAAAAAATATGAAAACCACGAGTTTTTGGTCATGACTCTCAAACATGTATCGGGCATTAATATCGCTGTAAGTTACCCAAAACTGTGGTCAATAGCGCATGAAAACATCCATAAAACATGAAACCGACGTGTTTTTGGTCATATCTCTAAAACATGCAACTAGTCATACGAGCCATGCAAATCCGCCTGGAACCCAAAAACTGTTGGCAATAACTTATGGAAACGGTCAGAAAACACGAAAACCATGAGGTTTTGGTCATAACTCTCAAACATGTATCTGGTCTTAAGGTCTTTGTAAATCTTCCTCGAACCCCAAAACTGGGGGCTATAGCTCATGAAAACAACAATACGAGTTATACGCGCCATGCAAATTCGCCTGGAACCCAAAAACTATCGGCAATAACTTGTGGAAACAGCCAAAAAAATGAAAACTACGAGTTTTTGCTCTTAACTCTTAAACATGTTTGGGGCCTTAATATCGTTTTAAGTCACCCTGGAAACCCAAAACTATGGGCAATAAAACATGAAAACGACATGTTTTTGGCCATATCTCTCAAACATGTAACGAGAAAAACGAGCCATGCAAATCCTCCTAGATCCCAAATACTGTGGGCAATAACTCATGAAAACGGCCAGAAAACACGAAAACGACATGTTTCTCGTCATATCTCTAAAACATGTAACGAGTCATAGGAGCCATGCAAATCCGTCTGGAACCCAAAAACCGTTGGCAATAACTCATGAAAATAGTCAGAAAACAGGAAAACCACGAGGTTTTGGTCATAACTCTCAAACATGTATCGGGTCTTAAGGTCTTTGTAAATAGTCCTGGAACCCCAAAACTGTGGGCTATAGCTCATGAAAATGTCCAGAAAATGCGAAAACGACGAGTTTCTGGTCATATCTCTTAAACATGTAACGAGTCATACGAGCCATGCAAATCCGTCCAGAACTCAAAAATTGTCGTCAATAACTCATGGAAACTGCCAGAAAACACGAATACAGCGAGTTTTTGGTCATAACTCTCAAACATGTATCAGGTCTTAAGGTCTTTGTAAATGGCCCTAGAATCCCAAAAATGTGGGCAATAGCTCCTGAAAATGGCCATAAAACGCAAAAACGATGAGTTTCTAGTCATATCTCTGTAGGGGTTCGCAGCATGGAAAACAAAAATTTTCTATCGCATACAAACAAGCAAGCCAAGATCCATCTACTAGATTGTAGCAACGAGTCGATAGAGGAACTCACCCTCGAAGATTCCAAAGCGGTTAACGAGAGCAGATTCTCGTGGGTGATGTAGTCGTACTCTTTCCGATCTCAAGATCGCGTAGACGATCCTTCCGGCGCCACGTTCTGGCAGCGCTCCCGCAGTCGGTCACACGTTCGGTACTTGACGAAGACCTTCCTCTCCCTTGTTCCAGCAGGCAGCGGAGGTTGTAGCACTCTCCTCGCGATTCCGGCAGCACAACGGCGTGGTACCGGAAGTAGAGGGGAAATCCCGCAGGGCTTCACCTTCCTCGATGGTGAACTCTATCTCCCGGTCTGGTGGCATTATTGGTAATTCCGTTGGGAAAACATCTTGAAATTCATTAACTACAGGAATCTCTTCTAATTTATCTTCCTTCATTGAATTCAACTGCAGATCCACCATGATATAACTGTGTTTATCTGCTTGGTAAACTATCCTTGCTCCACTTGGGTTTTTGATTGAGACAGTTTTATCCTCACAATTTATCTGAGCTCCGTGTTCCATCATCCAATCCATCCCGAGTACTACTGCAATTCCCTTCAAAGGAATCACATAAAGGTCTGCGAAATATGTACAACCATAGATCGAGATAACCTGATCTTGTTTTATGTGGCGTACAATCACATTCCCTCCTGCTGTACCCAGGGTCATAGGACGTTCTAACGTTGCCCTTCTAATCCCGAACTTATCACAAAATTCTTCAGAAATGAATGAAGTAGTTGCACCAGTATCAAATAGAACTTTGCCGGGATTGGTAAGGATATTGAGCGTACCTATCACTGCATGCTCCGAATTATCCACCTCCTCGAGAGTTGCACAGTCCAGCTTACCAGTTGGTCGGTTTCTCTTGCCATTGTTGTTCTTGCCATTGTTTCCCACTTTATTGGGCTATCCATTTCCTCCACTGGCTTGTCCTCCTCCCTTGGTAGGCCATCCTCCCGGTAGTTTGCTCGGACAATCTGGCTTGATATGCCCCTTTTGACCACAACCGTAACAGATCACTACAGGCTTTTTGCACGCCCTCTGGAAGTGCCCTGGAATTCCATAGTTGTTACAGATAACATTCCTTGTCGGATTAGATTGATTTCCACTACTTCCCTTGTTATTGTTATTGTTATTATTATTGTTGTTGTTACCATAATTTCTATTCCGAGGTTTGAACTCCAGGTTAGGTTTTGGTTTGCTTGCCTAAATTCTCTTGGTTTCCTTCTTGGCTCTCTTCCTCCGATCCTCTTGGACATTCTTGTAATCATCTTCAAAAGTAATGGCTGCATCCAACAACTGCTGATAAGTTTGCTTATTGGCTAACCTTAGCTGCATCCTTACAAACGGATTTAATCCAGGCAGGAAACGCTTCTTCCGCTTCTTCAGTGTTAACATCCTCCTCAACATAACGATATAGTTGGCTAAACTCCCAGATGTACTTCATTACACTAGTATATCCTTGCTGAAGATCCTCAAATTCTCTCCGCTTCAACTCCATGACACTTTCCGGAACACGATATTCACGGAATCTCTGCTTGAACTCCTCCCAGGTAAACTCCCTTCCTGGTTGTTACATGGCTAACTGATTTTCCCACCAAGATGCTGCAGGTCCAGTAAGAAGATCAGTTGCATACCTCAATTTTTCCTCATCATTGCAACCTACAGTTTTCAGCTTCCTTTCAGTATCTGCTAGCCAGTCTTCTGCATCGATTGGTTCAGGAGCTGATGCAAAAGGTAACAGCCTTGCATTCTGGAAATCGGATAAACTCACTCCTCCTCCTTCAGGTGCCCTCTGATTGGATCGCCCTAGCAACTCCTCCATAAACTTGTTCTGGTTCTCTTGCATCATTTGCATGCATTGCATAAAGTTCTGCTCCATTAACGGCCTCATTGGTGGTGGTGGTGGTAATGTGCCTTGATTTGCTATATCAGCATCGGCCTTTTCCTTGGCCTCACGCTCCATATGATGCTGCTCAGTTTCCATTTCTACACCCGTATCCATGAACCCCTAGTCCTACAACATAAAGCGAATACTCATAATTACATCATGCACATGTGTTCTGAGCTCGACTTTACGCACATAACTAGTCACACAATGAAGATCCAAGGAAAATCCAAATATGCATTTCACATATTATACATATTATCATAGTGATACAAGGTTCTTCCAACATATACCATATAGGTATAGTCACAAACTACTGTAATCATCTAACTACCTTATTCCTTAGAGTACAATACACAGTGCTTGATAGTGTTGACTACTTGTCTCTTTCTAATAGTAACTACGCTCATCGTACATGCCTGATGTCCAACCATGATGACGTGTCGTTCGTCGCACAGTCTGTGGAACAAATGGCCTTCCAAAAGGAACATACTTATCTGAAGTGTCAGGACTTGAGTCATTACTCAACCTGAGCGGCTCGATTCCCTCCAGCTCAGCTGAAAAGTCTTCAGAAACATATTCAACATTATCTCCAGCCTGCATTTCCTGAGCTACGTTCCTTGAGTTGTCAACAGAATACGCAGATCCTGCTGCTTCCCAGGTGCTCTCATGGACAAGATAATTGAATACTGGATAATGTATATTCCCTGGGTTTTGAGAAGATGTTGATGATTCAAACACTCTCTCCTGAGGATCTTCTTCTTCATCCTGATCATCTATTGACATGGTATTTCTACTTCTATTATTAAGGTTCATTCTTGCACCTATCCAACTGGATTGTCCAACATTTCTGTCAGAACCATCTGTGGACATCTGGTGTTCATGAGATCCATTATATGATCCCATCCTCCAACCATCTGAATTCTCATCAGGAAGTTCTGAGTCAGAACCATCTTCTGATCCATGTGGTACTGCATACCGCATATCTGTAGTAGGATCATGGGTAGGTTCAGGTCTTGGTGAATAAGGATATGGTGTAAAAGATTCTGGATCTATAGGTATATCCTTAAAGATAGGTGTTACACTACTACCTGCTTCTTTCTCTAGCTGGAATGCTAACTGCTTCCTCCTTTCCGGATCAGTTAGATCCTCTGACATGTCATTTTTGTCTTCGACAATCACTCGATGGGTCTTATAAAAAGACGCAATGAGTGTCCGGTATCTATCCATAAACTTGGAAGCTAACTTAGGATGCTTCTTAACCAAAGTAAGATGATCCCGTATAGACTCCGAGTCTATAGAATCATGAGGTATCACAGAGAATGTGCTACCTTCTAGCTCCTTGGTTTTCTGCTCCCGGATATTTGCTATTGCCTCTACAACAGCAACATTATAGGCTGCTAAATGACTCCTACCTTCTCCTATGGGTATATTGTGATATAATCCAAGCTTCTCTGGAAGTTAGATACTCACAGATACTTGGATAACATCCGGCCATCTAGGTAAGTGATAGTGTTCACTGGAATTCTAGTTGGACAATTAAAGAGCTTTAAGAGTTGACGAAGTTGGTCTGTAAACGATCCTTGATAATCATCAAGAGTCTCCTCTTTCCTTACCAAAGTCTATTTTGGAAACTTTGGTGCCATATCTCTGTATATCAGAAAAATAATTTTGATTAGTATCCAATGGCATATTGCATCATAACAAAGAATTATCGCACTAAAATATATAACAGAATATTCTCATTTGAATACCCATTATATTACTTTTAGAGAATTCTTTATCGTTGCTAGCTTTCCTACAGGTAATACCCTTTACTAGGTTTCCAACCTAAGGTCAAAGCAATTTGCTCTGATACCAACTGCGGTGACCCAGCATACCACTGCATGTGTAGTACACTATAGTCATTGACATGACATTCATATAACACCGTTCCGTAAATATCACATCCCTCAGAGTGGTACAACAGAAACATTGCGGGTCCATATTACAAAAGTACACACATTTTTTATTATTACCATATCAGAAGTTCAAGACTTCCAAAAGATCCAACTTACAAACCAAAATATAAAGTGTTCAGCGGAAACTTAAGAGTAACAACTCCGACTAGGAGGGGGCTCAACATCTTATCCTATAGAGTTCATGCTGCTAAGCTCCGTTAGTTACTACAAACTAGACACTTAAGTGGACACGTTCTCATCAACACCATAGCGGATCTCGTAGTCCACGCCTTCAACTCCTCCGGATAGATCAGGTTCCTCGTAGAACACGTCTTCTTGGCATTCGGCTGCATACATTGGCACGTCTTCGGGATCCTCAGAGTCTAAGCAAGGGTTCAAAGGAAAGAATGAGTAAAAGCGTTACCCAACAAGTTCATTATATGCAAGGTGGGAAGTTTGATGCTCTAACTACCACCTCGGATTATAAATCCTTGGCACTATGTAGTTTTTGTAAATCTTTCTTCAACGATTGATTTTATTCCGAGGAACTATCACAATCAGCCTTCACAAGTTGACCAGAACTTTCTTGGAGTTCCTTTCCTGCCGCGTTCGTAGCTCCTTCCCGGAACAGGGAGTAGCAAGTTACAGTTCTTACACTCTGCAGAGGGGCGTTACTTTACCCATGAGAGATCAACTCCTTGTTGCACAACCGGGCATACTTTCCCGTCCACAATTCCATGATGTGGGGCCCAGTAGTTGGTCCAAGACAATCACTGGCCCCTTCACGACCCCGCATGCCTCCTTGGTGTACACCATGCCCACATAATGAATTACGGCAATGCCCAGTAGCAGGGGGGGACCCGCGCCTAGGGGGTGTGGGCCCCCCTGTGTCCTAGCTACGCCTCCCCTTTTGACTTCCTTCGTCTTCTGGGAAAATATAATTTTCCAATATTTTTCTGGTATTTTTCTGATCTTCGCGAAATTGCATCAAAACACCTCTTTTTTCCATCAGAAACCTGACTCTGGCAATCCATCCTCCAAGAATTATCCAACATGCAAAAATAGAGGAAAATACATAAGTAACACCTCATAATAAGAAATATATCAATGAATAGAGGCAAATTATGATATAGAATGGTGATGCAAATTGGACGTATCAACTCCCTATACTTGTGGGTCATCACCACACCGGCCCAGCCCCACGCTGTACCGGTCCTCTCCGTCCCCGTCCTCTCCGCTGACCTGCGCCTCCCCCGACCTCGCGCCACTACAGGTAGACTCTCGCCCCTCTCTTAATTAGTGTATTTAGTTTAGTGATTTTAGGTTATTTTATTGTAGGGGTACAAAATCTAGATGATTTTAGATGTATAGCAAATTTAGATAATTGTAGGGGTACAAAAACTAGATGAATTTAGGTTGATTTTGGTTTTATACTTCCATATGACCGATGATTAAAATTGGTAGAATGCGATCTCGGGGGTGATGTGAACCAGCTCTGTGAGATGCATAAATAAATAATTTGTGCATCCTACTTAGCTCGCTTACTCCGTCCCTAAAATTATTTTGCGTCCAATACGAGTATGAGGCCATACTTTTAGGTTTATTTTTATACTAATATTCTTTGAATTATTTTGGTCTTCTACTTCCTTATGACAGATGATTAAAAATGGTAGGATGCGATCTCGGGGGTAGTGTGAGCGAGCCTTGTGATAATCTGTGCATCCTACTTGGCTCGCTTACTCCGTCCCTGAAATTCGAGGATGAGGCCCTACTTTTAATTCACTTGTCACATCTTGCATTTGTAAGATCATTTGCTTGTCTTTATATTTTAGTTTTCTAATTAATATGTTTAAACATAGCTATGGATACTTGACTTATTTAATATATTATATGAACATGCAACAAATGCATCCCTTCATCAATTGTGGTTATGAAAATTGTCCGGATAAGAAGTTTATCATAGTGCTTCCCGAAGACTTCGAGACTATGGCAGTATGTTTAGCTTAATTATGATTTCCAGCCTTGCTTGCATTTTGATCGAAACTAATTATCTATTGTTTGCATATAACTTTTTCTCAAACCATCCCTTGCCACGCAAGAAAAGACTTTCCTGACCATGTGAACAGACGTGTCAATCACCAGTGACAATTTGAGGTTACCTTGGTGGAAGAGACAATACCTCATAAGAACTACAAGATTCTAGTCGTCAATGGGGCAAACCGAACTTACTTTACAGGACCACTTTGGACAAAATTGGTAAGAAAGGTACGAGATAGATGCCGGGATGAGGTTGAGAATTTACCTCGACAAAATTTGTGGAGTCATATTTTTCTCGTACGAGATCCCTGACTCAGAGTCTTCTGACTTTGAAGATCATTCCCTTAGGTAGAACTAGTCTTCTAACTTTGAAGGCCATGTCCTAGGTATAATAAGCTAGATAGTCTTCCAAGTTAGTTGTTGTATCATTGTATTCTGAATGCTATCCAGTATTAATTGTTGTATCTTGTTGTTGTATTCTGAATGATGTTTAGTATTGTTGTATCCTGTTATTTGATATTGCTGCTATAATCAAGATTTTCAATATTTTTTAATTGCCGAATTACAGTTATTGGAGTTCAGGCAGGCTCGAACGCCACTACAGGTTAACTTACTAGTGGCGTTGAACGAAACGTCACTAGTAGCTAACTTAGTACTGGCATTCATTTGAAAATGCCACCACTAGCTGCTACGAGTGGCGTGAAGTTAGTGGCATGCGGGTTCAACGCCAGAACCCCTTTTCCGAACTCCACCACTAGGCATTTTCCTACTAGTGCCACTTCGAATATCAGATGTATGCATGTCAGCCGATAAATTTTGTTTGTCTATTTGTTTGTTTCAGGTCGAAGCGTTCTCAGGGTGCAAGGTTTGCGAGGATGCCGAAGGCCACGGGGGATGCCAAGCTCCTGATTCAGTCCCTAAACAAGGCCTATGCCACCTCGCCCAGAAATCTCAAGGTTTGATCCTATTCTCATATGTCTGCAAATCATTGACATAGGACTAGGAAAGTCGGCGTGGCGACACGCCACGCCCGTGGTGTTGATTCATCTGTGTATATTGTAAGCTATGACGTAGAAATGAGTTCAAGCGCTTTAATGCTAGAAAACACGAGCATATAACAGAAGTAGTTCATATATTAACACATGCATGCTTGTACAGTTGAAATATATATTCATCTTAATTTTCTACTGAATCAGTAAGTTACATAATTTACATTCGGGTTTACGCATATATAATCAATCGACATCAAATAAAAATAATTCATTTTCTTAGTGTAGAAAACACTATCTTTCTCATGAAATTTTTCTCCATTGTAGCCAATCTTGAAGAACAACTCGAAGTACCAGATATTGTCCCGTAAAATTCTACACTGTGATCAAAATCATGCAAAATATACATAAGCTCTTAATAAATTAAGCAAAATTTCAGGTTTCCGTGAAATTCTCATGCACGGAATGTTTGAAGTCCATTCTCAGCAGTAGGCTACATTCAGGGCATTTGGCATAGTGTGGATTGGGTTAACTAACGTTAACCTGACATGTCTCCTTGCCGAACCTATGGATGCACAAATGAGCTAGCTAAAGTTGCAAAGCCCATGTGGCCAGTTCGCTATGGATTGAAGACCAGGCTGCTAAACTGAACCTGGTGCTAGCCTTTAGAAAAAACCCTGAACCTGATGCAAAACGAAGGTACAGAAAAAGTTGACTGTAAAGATTGAAGTGAACTCTGAAATTTAACCAAGTGAGTTGTGCATGCCGCGGCACAAAAAGTGGTGAAAATGCTGCCGCGGCAACAAAAGTTGTCAAAATAAATTCTCTGCCGCGGCAGAGAAATGTGCCAAATCTCTGCCGCGACAGAAGGTTACTTGTCCCGGTTCGTGTTACGAACCGGAACGGTTGCTCCCCCCCCCCCCCCTCCCCCTCGCCCTCTGACGCCACCACGTGTACTCCCATTTGTCCCGGTTGGTGGTGCAACCAGGACTAAAGGTTGGGGCTTTAGTCCCGATTGCTCCGTCCCAGTTGGGTAACCGGGACTAATGCCCCTTACCAACCGGGACCAATGGGGCGTTTTCTACTAGTGGCAAGTTTGTATAAAATCTTTGAAATCTTAAGACAAGTGGAGTCTGAAAATCTCCCTGTTGATTTATTTCTTTTGTGTTTTAGAAGAGTGATAGATGTCTGCGCCTTATTATGTTTTGCAGATTGGGTGATCGAAAACTTGTGTGACTAAAACTTGATGTATTTCCGTTATTTCTTTTTTCAATTTGCTAGCTGCCAGCATTTGAGTTACTCTGCCTCCATGTTGTTCACATAAAGAAGGAGAGTTACTCTTATCTAAAAATCGCTATATTAGGTGTGATCCTATGCTCCTTCTAAAACCCTATATATATACATGTACGTGTAGATCTAGGGGCCTGGAGTAGTACTCCTCCCCCCATCGCCCCTCTCTCACTCTCGCTTGTACTATGCACTATAGGAAAAAACAAAGGTGCCGACGGCCGGCCGGCTACGCCGACGGCCAAATGTTGGGGCCGTCGGCGTAGCTACCTTCCCTGGCCAGCTGACCAGCCTGGCCGTCGGCGTAGAGATGGCCGTTGGCGTAGGTGACGGTGCCGAGGGTAGCCGTCGGCGTAGCGTGGCTGTCGGCGTAGTACAGAGGGCTGTGCCGACGGTGGCCCTCGGCATAGGTACAGCCCTCGGCGTAGCCCCAGTTTAGACACGGCGATGGAAACGGCGTTAGGCAGACAGGTTGTTCCGATGGCCTGGCCGTCGGCACAGCTCTTTGAAAAAAATTGTTTGGTCTGTGCCGACGGCTTAGCCGTCGCCGTAGGCCTTCAGATTTTTTTCCTTTTATCTCATTATTTTTTGTAAAATCATAACTAAATCATTCTAATTCAGAAAAATACAAATAATATATCAAAATTTGCAGAAAAATAAGACCTATCTATCTACACTCAAATATTACACATTTATAAAAAAAATAAGTGAAACATAAAACATTATATATAGTTTAAAACTGGTATTATAAATTCAAAAACGATCCAAACAACGTGAAACCTTCGCGTGGTGTCATATTATGTGACATAGTTAGAAAGAAAAATATCGAACTTGGTATATTGATTATGTCTCAAAAAACCTTCACAAAATGACCTATCTCGTTCGAGGTTTCATGGCTTTCGGGTCAAATAACCAATGTTATGGCTAGAATGAAGGCATAGTTTGTGATAATGTGTCCATATTGTGCATATGTGTGCATCATGGGATGGCGAACAATGTTTCAGGAGGAAGTTTTCCTTTTCGTCGCACCAAAAAACCGTTTTCCATTTTTCGAGTGCAAAAAACTGACGGTTTTGTGAAGCAACCACCAAATGGCTAATTGAAAGTACTACCGTCACATTTTTCAACAATACTAGACCACCTTACATGGATAATGTCATAACAGGGGGATATCAAACATTTCCATCTATCACTGGTGAAAAAGACAAATTCCTGCCGAATCGGTAGGAAGTGGGTCAGATATGAACTACAAGTAAATGATCGGATGCTCATGATTTTTTAGAAAAATCATTTTTAGGTTCAAAATGTGTTGTTTCATCATAGATCCACTTCAAGTTTAGCGAGTCTCCGCCCCGATCTAAGAATCTTCATGCCCGCCCTTCGACAAATTTAACGATAGTTTAAAACTGGCATTATAAATTCAAAAACGATCCAAACAACATGAAACCTTCACGTGGTGTCATATTATATAACATAGTTAGAAGGAAAAATATCAAACTTGGTATATTGATTATGTCGTATCAAACTTGGTATATTGATTATGTCGCAAAAAAACCTTCACAAAATGACCTATCTCGTTCGAGGTTTCTTGGCTTTCGGGTCAAATGACCAATGTTATGGCTAGAATGAAGGCATAGTTTGTGATAATGTGTCCATATTGTGCATAAGTGTGCATCATGGGATGGCGAACAATGTTTCAGGAAGAAGTTTTCCTTTTCGTCGCACCAAAAAGCCGTTTTCCATTTTTCTAGTGCAAAAAACGGACGGTTTTGTGAAGCAACCACCAAATGGCTAATTCAAAATACTACCGTCATATTTTTCAAAAATACTAGACCACCTTACATGTATAATGTAATAACAGGGGGATTTCAAAAATTTCCGTCTATCCCTGGTGCAAAAGACAAATTCCTGCCGAATCGGCAGGAAGTGGGTCAGATATGATCTATAGGTACATGATCGGATGCTCATGATTTTTTAGAAAAATCATTTTTAGATTCAAAATGTGTTGTTTCATCATAGATCCACTTCAAGTTTAGCGAGTCTCAGCCCCGATCTAAGAATCTTCATGCCCGCCCTTCGACAAAGTTTAACGATAGTTTAAAACGGGCATTATAAATTAAAAAATGATCCAAACAACATGAAACCTTCGCGTGGTGTCATATTATGTGATATAGTTAGAAGGAAAAATATCAAACTTGGTATATTGATTATGTCTCAAAAAAACCTTCACAAAATGACCTATCTTGTTCGAGGTTTCTTGGCTTTCGGGTCAAATGACCAATGTTATGGCTAGAATGAAGGCATAGTTTGTGATAATGTGTCCATATTGTGCATATGTGTGCATCATGGGATGGCGAACAATGTTTCAGGAGGAAGTTTTCCTTTTCGTCGCACTAAAAAGCCGTTTTCCATTTTCCGAGTGCAAAAAACGGACGGTTTTGTGAAACAACCACCAAATGGATAATTCAAAATACTAATATCATATTTTTCAAAAATACTAGACCACCTTACATGGATAATGTAATAACAGGAGGATCTCAAACATTTCCGTCTATCCCTGGTGAAAAAGACAAATTTCTGCCGAATCGGTAGGAAGTGGATCAGATATGAACTACATGTACATGATCGGATGCTCATGATTTTTTACAAAAATCATTTTTAGATTCAAAATATGTTGTTTCATCATAGATCCACTTCAAGTTTAGCGAGTTTCAGCCCCGAGCTAAGAATCTTTATGCGTGTCGTTTTAAACGGGCAAATGAAATTATGATAAGAATCACGGCATAGTTTGTGATAAGTTGATATTGATATCATATTTGGATTCCTCTCATTTTTGTAATCAATTTAGACATATTATTTGCCGAATTCCGATTTACAAATTTAAAGATATTAATTATTCCATATTAAATAAAAAATACAAAAAAAATAAAATCTTTATATTTTTATTTGAATTCAATAATATTTTTACTTATTCATTGTTGTTTAATTAAATAATTTCTTATAATTTCAAAAACTACAACCATGTGACATGGTGATATAAGAGTTAATAGGAATGATATCATAGTATTGACAACAATGTGTAAATTTCTTTGCGGGAAGAGATTCTGAAGGAACGAGAAAGTTAAGCGTGCTAGAGCTAGAGTAGTTTTAGGATGGGTGACCGAACGGGAACTTTGACTAAGACTGTAATTTAATCAATTATTAACTATAAATAGTGTTAAAATGATTAAAGTGAGAGATTAAGGAGTCAAACAATTCAAAGCTTTAAAAAAATAAAAAAATAATAAAAAATATTTTAGACTATGCCGACGGCCTGGCAGTCGACGTAGCTCCATTCCTGTGCCGACGGCCAGACTAGCTTCAGGATGGACCGTTATCGAAGACGGCAGTTGATTGACATGCGAGGCCCGCTGAAAGACGCTGTGCCGAGGGGGATGGTTGTGCCGACGGCCACAGAGCTGTGCCGACAAGGACGTACGCCGAGAGGGATACGCCGACGGCCACCGTCGGCACAGCCTGTGCTGACGGCAGCCGGCCATCGGCGTAGTGAATCTTTCTTGTAGTGATGCCATCATGGGGGCTTTACCCATGCTATATTAACACGTAACCGAGGCCCGAGAGGGGCATCGCTTCTGCCAAACCTAGTGCACTACCAATAGTATAGTTTGATTTATATCTTGAGTAGGAGGCCTATACGATCGACTTGGAAAATTATTATTGGATAATGCATTTTCTTGATGTCGATGCGGCTCTCAAGTCCACTGTAATTAAATTGACTTGAAGACTTGGAGTTCTGCGGTACGTCGCCAGATCAGCATCAGATTATATTATATACGTGTCCCAATCAGATTATATACAAGTCGTCTTTCATC
Organism: Avena sativa; assembly: GCA_916181665.1. Classification (NCBI taxonomy): domain Eukaryota; kingdom Viridiplantae; phylum Streptophyta; class Magnoliopsida; order Poales; family Poaceae; genus Avena; species Avena sativa. The sequence goes on from OV702290.1 coordinate 571,043,562, forward strand.
CGTCTTATTACTACTTGTTTTAACTTCAATCTAGATCACCATTGCTGGCGAAGTGTCGCCATGTGATCGCTGCGTGGCTCTCTGCATCTGACAGATGCACGCAAATCGTAGCTACATCTCTGACATCGATCTTTTATAAGGTTTGGCCTGTGCAATTGTCTAATGCTCCGTCGTACCGATGATCTATCCAATAAGGTTTGGCCTGTTTAGCTTGCTCCCAATTTCCATTGCTTAAATGAATTGTGAACAGAATCTAACATTATGCAAAAATCTTACCTCGCCTACTCGCCGATAGTTAACGTAATTAACCTCGCAGTACTTCCAAAACCATAAGCTACCCAACAAACATAATCTGACGCAGGTTTGCATAACGTGAAGCTCACGGAAGACCCATTTTAATCCACAGAAGTACACACAACATAGCTTGTTCTATCATTGATCGGAACCAATAATGCATGAGTATACGCTTGCAGCATGGCCATGGCCGATCGATTGGAGGCAGTTAATAATAACCGACTCAGATGAACTTCAAAAAACTAAACATTTGCGCAGATCGAGACAAACTTCTTTGGGAAACTAAAATACTACTACAGAACCTGACAAACGCCACTTGCAGACTCTGGTATTTTAAATATTTTCACAGATCTAGAGGAAACTAAAATACTACTACACAAATTAACGTACTCAATAACACGAAGATTAACGCCACTATCAGTGTCTTGATATAAGTAGCAACCCCTACAAATAACACGAAGTTATTTATCGTGTAAACCGTAGTATTGAATCCGATACATATCGTATTGATTCGTCGATACTTTACATTGCCCGAGATGAAACACTAGGTTATTCTCGTTTCCGGCATGTACTCTTTACTCATTCCTTACAATCGATGTTCCTGTGTTCAACAACTTGATCATGTGTCCTACTAGACGATGATGAACCATCATAGTACATGAGCAGGCCTAGAGTGTATCTCTCCATCGTCAGGAGTATCAATTCCTACAAGCATACCATGTGAATGATTGGAGAACCATCCGATACGAACAAACATTAACTTTTTAATTAATCCATCTTGCCACGTCCATATTGTTCCCAAGTTCACATGTATCTTGTGGTCAAACAATTTCTAGTAAAGCCAATACAAAGTCTTATGAGATTAAATCGATAATTATATTGACGATGTGTTTCACGGTATCTCATGTTTGGGTCTATCCTGTTGAATAAAAGAGCAATTTACCAAGCGAATTATCCATAATAAACGCTAGATAAAACATGATTAGAATAATAGGCAATATACTAATCATATGAAATAGCGAATACATATTAAGTCATATAACCAAACAGACTACAAGACAAAGATCTTGAGATGCGACCAGAACAAGTTTGAGAAAGAAAACATACACGGCAGCAGCAGAAGAGGAACCACCGGTGTTGGTGTTGGCACCGTCGTTAGCCATGTCGTCAAGGAAGAGGGTGCTGATGTCAGGGAAGAAGTCCTCGTTGGGGAAGACGTCGGCGCAATCGCTATCCGAGAGGGAGTCCGTGATGAAGCCAGTAGTCGCGCCGGTAGCGCTCCCCAAAAACCTTATCGCCCTTCTCCCGTACAGGACTTGAAACAGCGGGGTCTCGGAGGCCTACTGTCCCAGCTCGCGGTGCACGCCGCAAGACGGGATGGGGAAGATCTAGGTAGCACAGTGCTCTAGAACTGGAGGTGCAAAGGATATGTGGCAGTGTGTCTGAGAGGAGGCGCGACCTCTCTCTTATATAGACACAGAGATTGGCCTCCCGTCGTTCCTCGTCCTCCCGTCTGCGCCTTTTCTTCAAGGCGCGCTCGGCCTGCTTCTCCTCCCACCTGGCGATAGCAGCCTCCTGCTTTGCCTCCTCCTTCGCCGCCTTAGCCCAGTACGCTTCGGAGGGGAGGTTGCCGCCGCCGGGGAGGTTGGGGACTGGGTTGGTGACGATGGGGCCCTGCTCCCCCCAGGGGCAGGGCGGGGACTTCTTCTTGCCACGCTTGGGGCGCGTGAGCGCCTCCTGCTCCCACCACTGCTTGTGGTCCGGGTGGTTGTCCTCGTCGCTTACTTCGGTGTCGCAAGGGAAGCGGAGGGGGGAGGTCGCCATGGTCGCCGGAGTGTTTGGGGGCTGGGAGGAGGCAAAGGGACGGGCTCGAGGTTAAAGATAAGGGGCAAGATGAGATGAGGAGGCAAAGGCGTTTTGCCTATTTATTGAGGGCGGGGCGTGAAGGGCGGCGTGGGAATCCAGCGTCGCGTTGCGCAGACGCGTGCACTGCGTTGCGTGTGGGCAGCGGGCGTGATCAATGCGAAAGAGAGAGAAAAATAGCTAAGATACGACGTGAACCCTGCACCGCCGCCCCTGCATGCATGCATTAATGCGAAAGAGAGAAAAAACGTTCAAGGTCATGCATTAATTCGTTTTTACACACCGCATGCAACAAACTCGTTCGTTTTTACACTTATTTAATGGGGAATGAACCAAGGAATCTAGTACCAAGGTAGTCAAAGTTGATATTTTAGATTTATAAATATTGAATTTTTGTATGGCGCATGAACCAGATGGGAGTAAGTTTGACTGAAGAAAGTTTTTCGACGTACACTTATTTAATGGGGCAGCGCTGTTGCACCCAAATAGCTAGACTGCGACGCTAGGGGCAGCTGCATGCATGGTGCAGCCCACCCCGCCCAGCGCCCTCACATGCCACGCTCGGTCCAACGGTCAATGAAGTGTACGTTTGGCTGGTCAATATTTATTACATATTTTAGATTTTGATATTTTTTCTTAGGCTGGTCATAGTAACATGCATACTCCCTCTGTCCACAAATAAGTGTATGTTTGGCTTCAAAATTTGTCCACAAAAGGTGTACTTTTACCTTTCCAATGCACTTTAAAGTAGAAAAAATTGCTTTACGGAAATCAAGTCCAATAACATTTAGCAAATGGTCTCTTCAATTTATTTGCGGACGGAGGGAGTATGTGGGAGTAACTTAGATGTGGTATCATGCATATGTTAATAGTCTAAGTTACTACTCCATAGTGCAAAATAACATAGATGTGGTATCATGCAAAGTCTCGTTTATTACAATAAACCAGAGGGGAGTAAGTTTGACTGAAGAAAGTTGTTACACGTATACTTATTTAATGCGACGGAAGGAGTAAATAAGCTGTAGCCCTATTGCACGTAAAATAGCTAGACTGCGACGCTAGAGGCAGCTGCATGCATGGTGCAGCCTGCGCTGCCCAACGCCCTCGCATGCCACGCTCGGTCCAACGATCAATGGAGTGTGCCACGCTCCCATGCCATGCTATTGCACGTAAAAACGATGAAGCCAATCAGATTCCAGAATCATCCATCCCACGGATCGCCAAGAGCTAGCCACGAAATCCTTCTAAGAGACGCCAACCAATCAGGTTGCAGAACAAGCCCTTCCACGGATCGCCCAGAGCCACCCACGGAATCCTTCTAGAAGACGCGATCGGACGGCCACAGTGTCGCGCTAGGGTTAGATCTACGTTCCTCATTCGGCCTTAGGGTTAGCGGGGTTTAGGATGCAGTCAACGGGGTTTCACAAGTTTGATCAGACATTCAAATGTGTATAACTAATTCAAAAAAATCCAAAAAATACAAAACCTTCGCATGGTGTCATGTTATGTGACATAGTTGTGAGGAAAAATATCAAACTTGGTCTATTGATCATATTTCAAAAAACCTTCACAAAATGACCTATCTCCTCCGAGGTTTTCTGGCTTTCGGGTCAAATGACCAATATATGGCTAGAATCAAGGCATAGTTTGTGATAATGTGCCCATATTTGGCATGCATGTCTATAATGTGATGACTAACAATGTTGTAGCGCAAAGTTTTCCTTTTCGACGCACAGAAAATCCATTTTCTATTTTCTGAGTGCCGAAAGAGGGGGGATTTGTGAAGCAACCACCAAATTGAAGTTTCAAAATGGTAACATCCTATTTTTCAAAAATACTAGACCACCTAGCATATACAATTTCCCAACTTGAGTATCTCAAACCTTTTATTTCATCCCTGGTGAAAAAGACAAATCTTGCCGAATCGGTTGGAAGTGGGTAAGATATGAACTACAAGTACATGATTTCATGTTGATGATTTTTTGTAAAAATCATTTTTAGGTTCACAACATGCTATTTCATCAGAGATCCAATGCTAGTTTTGTGAGCCTTAGCCCCTAGCTAAGAATATTTATGAAAACCCTTCAAGTTTGACCAGACATTCAAATGTGCATAACTAATTCAAAAAAAAATCAAAAAAATACAAAACCTTCGCATGGTGTCATGTTATGTGACATAGTTCTGAGGAAAAATATCAAACTTGGTTTTAGAAATGGTCGAAAAAAACTTGCTTAGAAATGGGGTGGTTTACCCTAACTTTGGAGCCCATTTCTACCCCATTTTGGGTGAGGGTGAGTTGTACTTCACAAAAGGGATCAGGGTGAGGATGAGTTGTATTGTACAAATGAGAAAAACGTTGGAAGCTCATACCAACATAGAAAAGTGACATAGCTACATTTGTTGAAATTCAAATTTACCATCATATTTGAATTTTGTCCAAATTATCAACAAGTGATAAATTATTATAATAACAAATGTTTACAACAACAAGTGCCAAATTATTACAATAACAAATGTTTACAACAACAAGTGCCAAATTATTACAATAACAAATGTTTACAACAACAAGTGCCAAATTCAAAGTCTATTTGTTTTGGCTCTTCTTACCCCTTGTTTTCTTATCCTTCACAAGTTTCACACCACACAACAGGTTTATGCTCTTCTTTTTCTTACCATTACCATCTGGCCTCCCCACAGCATGTCCAAGAGTCTCCTTCACCTCCTGCACCTCCTCAACAACCTCATGATCATGATCCAGAGCCTCATCAACATGGTCAGTTTGCACCAGAGCCTCAACAACATGGTCAGTTTGCACCAGAGCCTCAACAACATGGTCAGTTTGCACCAGAGCCTCAACAACAGGCTCATTTTGCACTAGAGCCTCAACAATAGGCTCATTTTGCCCCTCATTTTGCACCAGAGCTTCCAAATCAGAAACGGTGTGCCCTAAAGCCTCAACAGTTTGCACATCATCCTCCAAAACAAGTTCAGATTGCACCTCAACAACACCAAACATGATCTGGTTAGTTCTCTTCTTTCTTTGGCCATTGATTCTTGCCCTTTTCACTGGCCAGCATTCGTCAACAACAAGAGGTGGGCCTTTTTCTCCACGCTTCCTCATGAAAATAAGCAAGTTAGCTGGGGGAGAAAAATCATCAACAAGAAATGGGATAGATTTTGGATGAACATACTTTGGCTTTTCAGCAGTGTATCTGCACTTGGTAGAGCCATCTCGGTGTCCAAGTTCTTCACAGAGTTTGCATCTATTATTGTTACCTTTTTGGGCCCTTTTTGGCTTGGCATCTTTCTTTCCCTTCTTGCTGCTCCCACCTTTCTCAAACCAAGCCTTGAATCTACTCTGCTTGGGCCTGCCAGCCTTTCTTTTCATCAAAGGAGGACACAAGGAGAACTGAATGTCCACTTCAGGCCACTGAGACTGATCTGTAAGTGCTGGAATTGGTGTTCCATATGCAGCCTTGAATTTTGCTACAGAATAATACTCATGCAAATATGGGTGCATATTTAGCTTGTGTTTGGAGGCCAAGAAAACTATGGCATGCTCACAAGGCTTCCCAGTGTGTTGCCACTCAAGGCATGTGCATTCATGCAATTGAGTGTCAACAACATGCCTCCTGCCAGTCTTTGTATCTCTGACTTCAGCACCCCACAATGAGGATTTCTCAACACGCAAATGTGCAAGATTTCTACTCCTGTTGACCACCTGCTGCACAACATCAGGAAGCTTATCTCCTTGAAGAACATCACCAAGCCTTCTTCTCAATTCCCACAACCTCATGATCATGATCCTGATCTGGTCAACCATGTCATGGACAGGCAAGTCTTTTAACTCCTTCACTTTGTTGTTGAAACTTTCTGCCAAATTATTGTAGATATGATCACATTTGATGGCGGTGTTAAAACCAGACCTGTACCATAAAAGAGAATGGTAGGTTTCCAACCATGTGCAAAACTTGACCCTATCCTCCTCAGAGCATGCCGCCTTAATCTTCTCAAGGTGATATGAATGTGTGTGCCTGGTGTAAGATCTTGCTGCTGGCCACATGCGTCCAAAATCATCTCCTCTGAATTTTTTGATCAAATTCATCCACATATGGCCGAAGCACTCCCTCTTCTCAGCATGAGGGAAAACAATCTTCACTGCATTTTCTAAACCTTTACATGCATATGTGTGCACTGCTAATGGAGAGACTGGCCCTATGCATCTTTTCAACTACATCATGAACCATGTCCATAATGCCTTTGTCTCAGACTGAAACATGTCAATAGCTACAGGGAACATCCAATTGTGTCCATCTAAAGCATTGCATGCTGCTAGTTGACCATTCCACTTTCCAGTCAAGAAAGATGAGTCTATACTCAAATATGTACGGCACGCTGCTTTGAAGCCATCGATGCAAGGCTTTAAAGCCATGAAGAATTTAGAGAAGAAGACTTTCCCATCAGCTGTTACCTCAGTATCTATCTCCACAACACTGACAGGTGACCTCTTCTCTACTTCTGCTTTGAAGTTATAAAGCATTCAAAAGGTATTTGCCCAATCACCATATAGCTCTTTCATTGCCCTTTGCTTTGCCTTCCACACTGTAGTATAATTCAGCTTAATGGGGTACTGCTTTTCCAAGTCTATTTTTAGTCTCTTTGCAGTGTTGTTTGGTGTTGTGGCTAAAATGGGCTTGATCTTGTCTGCAACCCATAATTGTGATGTCATCTTTGTAACTGTTTGAGAACTTGTAATGCAAGTATGAGGTTTTGGAATTTGATTCACTCTTATTGTCCTTCCATCAGGTTGGCGTCTAGCAGATATATACCACTTGCAAGGCTTGGCACCACCATCATAACCTATGCATTTTGCATCGAACTTCTTTTTATCAGTCCACATAGTCTTGGTAGCAAACTCACGTTTGACTGCATATGTCCTGAAACACATCCTGAATTCATCCATGCTTGGAAACAATCTCCCAGCTTCAATAACTGGGTCCTCTTTGTCATAAACTGTTACTACCTCATCATCATGTGCATCATCTACATGAACTGCAGCATTTTCCAACAACTCTATATCTATATCTGCCTCTTCATCTCTTAAATGGTTGTCATCATCATTTGCAGCTTCATACCTCTTATTCTCCTTGTCTCTGTCAACTATAGGAATGCCAAAAAGCTTTGCCATTTCAATGTCATCTATTGGTGCAATGACCAAATCAGTCCGGTCATGTATCTCAACTGAATTCCAATCAACAGTTACAATCATTTGTGCATTACCATCTGCGGCCTCCCCTTGTGCATTAGCATCATCCTCCACTGTTAACACTTCCAACTCAGTAAGTATAGGCATTACTTGCCTTTGTGCAGCCCAATCATCCTCGACCATCTGAGCAGCCAGCTTCGAGGCCACATATCCAACCCTTAAATCAGGTTCCAGATCAATGAGCTGTGCTAAAAACAGAACAGTTTTGCTTGTCCAACAGTTTCGCTCATCGATTTCATTAACTATATGTTCACCTGTCTCAACCCTAACATAGTCACATTTGTAATCATCAAATCGTAACAAAGAAACTTCTTGCTCTGGCCCCCAAACCACACTATCCCCAATTTTTTCTACCATTTTCCTCACCGCCTCCTCTCCCATGTTTATTAGCTCTTGGGGATCAACATGTTCTAATTCCACCTCCCATTTAACAACGGTGTCTCTCTCAATGAGCTGCGTGCTGCCAATAACTAAAACAGCCCTAGAGGGAAAGAAATTGATGCGAAATTCGAAGGTTTGGCGTGCAACATCGTCTCCCCTGTTTTTGGCGGGCACTGTGAGCTAGCGGAAGCGAACAAAGAGCTCAACCTTAGAGAAATTAAGTGCAGAGATACGGGATATACCGATTAGAAGTTCCCTCTCCATGCTCCATATCGTTCCCACTCGCCCCGTTCAGCACACCCTCGCCTCCACAATCTAGCAACAATGGGCACGCTCATATCTCGAATTGAGAAGAATGGGAGAGGAATTAGCTTTCAAATGGCACTCACCACCTTCGCCGTCGAACGAAAGCGCCGCCGCCTAAATTAATTGCCGTGCCGCCGCCGGCGCCGAGAACGATGGGTGAGGTCCGCCGCCGCCGTCGGGGAAGCTAAAGTCAGTGTGACGCGCGCTCTCGGTCGGAAGCGGTTGGTTTGACTGGCTTGACTGGCTGTCCCAACCGACCGGTTTGGCTTAACCCTAATCTTGGAACAAAGTTAAATGTGTCCTTACGACCGTTTTAAGGCCCGTGTGGCCCTGAGCTATTTGTCGCCTCACAACCGTCGCATGCGAGCTATTCTTTTCAACGATATCGTGTTCCTTCCAATTCCGTGTAAAGACGTCGCATAGGAGCTATAATCCCATTGGCCTGGCCTTACCCAAGCCGACTGTGCCAGTTGGGTCACGCAGTGGCCGATTGAAACCAGTTAGTCAGGGCAGGATGATTGGGTCATGTCGTCTTAATCCTCACCAAATGGTTGCATGATCACGGTTATGTGCCCTCGTAAATCCATTTAGCTGATTCTCCTGTCCTCATTATTCTTGCTAATTTCTTTCGTTCATAATTCTAGCTATTTTTTTCCGTCATTTTCTCCTATCACCGTTTCCCGCCAATTCTTCTGAATGCTTCTATAAATCCTCCTGCCAAATTTTTCCAGCCATTTCCCCTCTTCTTATTCTCTAAAACCCCCTCTCCACTGAGATATTCAAACAGGCAAGCGTTTTCTTTTGAAGATGTCGGGTTTTTCTTCTGATTGTAGTTTTCATAAGTTTATGTCTGAGTGTTTTTGGAATTAGCCAGAGAGTTTAGGACAGACAATACTCCACTTACATGGGAGGAACTCATCAATATTGACATCCTCCTCAATGAGCTAGGTGAGGCATTACATAGTATAGGGTGGTCACGGAGGAACCCGAGAAAATACGACAAGAACTTCTAAGAATGAGTTCAAGGTGGACAAAGCTAAAATTTAAGAATTCGTCTTCGGAGGAGTTAATGGCAAATAATCCTTGGTTGCGGGAAGAAGAGAGCGAGGACGAAGATCATATCTTTGTTCCAAACCAAATTAGTGTTGGACAGATTTAGAGCCTTCAAGATACAAAAACATACGACATTTCTAAATTCCTCACGTTATTCTACTTCCAAGAAATGTCACTTGTTTAAGCTAATCTGAATTGACCCGATTTTAGTTGATTCAGAAACCAAGAACAAGTGTACGTTTTTCTGAATTGTAGTAGTTCATGCGACAGAAAACGCAAGCTAGCTACCTAGAAGCTGAAACTATCCATCGCCGTGCTTATATAGCTAGGTAATTAAGCAAGCTGCCTAGCAGCTGAATCAAAAGGCAACTTGCTAGCTGGGTCTGATATGCTTGCGCGGGTGCAGGACATGAACATGCGCATCCATGGCCAAGACGAACAGGGGAAGGACGATACCTTAATGGGGGCAGCAAGTTGTGGATGTTGACGGCAGCAGCAGCATCAGGCCGCGGGCGTGGCCGGCAGCAACATGTCGTGGACGGTGGCATCCGGGTGCATGCTGGTGGAAGCAGCTCAGGGATGTCGCTGTCCTTGTCCTAGACCTTGCGCCGGAGTCGGACCGGAGTGGTGGCGAGGAGCGGTGGTCATGTCGCGTGGGAGGGAGGTCGTGGTGGAGGATCAGCAATAGCTGTGAGTGGCAAAGGGGCTGTGGTGGAACAGGCCGGCGGAGGAGGAGCCCCAGGCGCCTCAATTCCCTAGCCCTTGTTCCAGCGGTCAAGCTCGCCTCCGGCTGGGCCTTCCAGGGGGAGGGGGGCGAGAGGTGGGGCAGAGAGTATGGCCAGAGGTAGGGTACGATGCTGAGCGGTGTTCCAGCAGTCAAGCTCGCCTCCGGCTGGGCCTTGCACCGGGGAGGGGGGGAGGTGGGGCAGAGAGTATGGCCAGAGGTAGGGTACGATGCTGAGCGGCTAGGAGATACATCGGATAGACATGATTATCATCACAGTGACTTGACTTGCCCTTGTTCCAGCGGTCAAGCTCGCCTCCGGCTGGGTCTTGCAGGGGGAGGGGGCGAGAGGTGGGGCAGAGAGTATGGCCAGAGGTAGGGTACGATGCTGAGCGGTGTTCCAGCGGTCAAGCTCGCCTCCGGCTGGGCCTTGCACCGGGGGGGAGGGGGGAGGTGGGGCAGAGAGTATGGCCAGAGGTAGGGTACGATGCTGAGCGGCTAGGAGATACATCGGATGGACATGATTATCATCACAGTGACTTGACTTGCCCTTGTTCCAGCGGTCAAGCTCGCCTCCGGCTGGGTCTTGCAGGGGGAGGGGGCGAGAGGTGGGGCAGAGAGTATGGCCAGAGGTAGGGTACGATGCTGAGCGGTGTTCCAGCGGTCAAGCTCGCCTCCGGCTGGGCCTTGCACCGGGGGGGGGGGGAGGTGGGGCAGAGAGTATGGCCAGTGGTAGGGTACGATGCTGAGCGGCTAGGAGATACATCGGATGGACATGATTATTATCACGGTGACTTGACTTGCCCTTGTTCCAGCGGTCAAGCTCGCCTCCGGCTGGGCCTTGCAGGGGGAGGGGGGGCGAGAGGTGGGGCAGAGAGTGTGGCCAGAGGTAGGGTACGATGCTGAGCGGTGTTCCAGCGGTCAAGCTCACCTCCGACTGGGCCTTCCACGGGGGGAGGGGGGGGGAGGTGGAGCAGAGAGTATGGCCAGAGGTAGGGTACGATGCTGAGCGGCTAGGAGATACATTGGATGGACATGATTATCATCACGGTGACTTGACTTATGGCTGGGAGGGTAAAGCCGTCCAAAAAAGTGTAGGTATTACAAGAAACATTCCTTCCTTTATTATTAGGTCCAAAAAAGTGTAGGTACTACAAAAACACTTCTTCCTTTATTATTAAGTATAGATATAGATAGATACAGATATAGATAGAGCAACCAGCGACACTTCACTAGGCTGACTCGCTGCCGCACCAAGGAATGTTTAGGTAGAGTTTCCCGCCGAAAATGAAATACGAAGATGCTGGGAGAGGACGGGAAGGAGAAGAGCTCACCTCAGTCGAATCAGAGGAGAGGAAGGGCAGGAGAATATTCGGCCACCGCCGAGGAGGAGCTGAGGTTGCAGGCGCCGTTCTTCCGTTGGAGCTCGTGCGGGCAAGTTGCCGTGCAGAGTTTTTTTAGGGTTAGCAGAGCAGAGCTGGATGAAGTCAAAATAGTGAGAGCAGACAGTGCAAACTGCAGCCTATCCCCGCCCAGCAACGAGAAACAAGGCTCATATATGATCCATTCGTGATGCCAATTTTGTGACGGTCCTTTTATCTAGCAAACCTATAGCGAGAATGCTTATCATTATCTCACATGTGTCCTATAAAACATTTTGATAATATAAGAGCATCTACAGTCGCGTGCCATCCCTCAAGCGACCTCTGGCAAAATCACAAGATCGGTCGCTTAAGGGACACCGCCGCATCGTGCCATGCTTGGGGGACGTCTGTTCCTAGCCGCGTCCTTTAAACATGCCACCATCCATTCATTTTGGAAATGAGATTTAATCCTAAATAGGAATAAACCGCCACCGCTTTGTCGCGGTCGCCGGGAAGAATATTACAGAACCGAGTCACAAATAAACCTTAAAGAACATAGAGTCCGCGACCGCTTTGCTCGGCTAGAACATCAACCTCTTTTGATGATGCCGATGTTGTTGTCGATGCTGCTACCGATGCCGCTGCCTTTGATGCCGCCTTTCGATGGTCAATTTCTTGCAGGATCAAGTCGCGCTAGTACATGTGCCCCGTCTTCACCTCGGGGTCCATCTTCGAAGTATCGGCGGTCAAGATCATGAAGTCATCTTTCCTTTTCTTCACGGCGACCCTATCCTTCTCGATCATGGTCTTCTCGTCTTGCATCAGCAACGACGAATTCCACCTTTCATTGCTCTTTTCCTCCCGAATGAGCAAGTTCGATGAGACATGGCGCCACACTTGTCAATCAACGCGTGCACTCAGTCGGATGATGACACTTGAGCCATGGCCTTTGTGGCCTTCTTGTTGCCGATTGAGAACTCCACCGAGGTTGCCAGCAACGCATCTAGATCAATGACGCCATCGGCTGCCTTCGCCAAATGGAGGCGAGTTTGCCTCCATTTCTCACATCCTTTGAGCTTGGTGTACAATGCATCAAGGTGAACCCATTGTTGCGTTTTTCGGCTGGTACATGTCTATTGCCTAGTCCAACTAAGAAATAAAATGCAAACACATCAATGCATAGAAGATCAAAACAACAACACACAATAGGGATGACGCACAAATTACCAAATTGGTTGCGCTCATGCCACTATCCGGTCGAGCTTCAATGTTTGCATGGTAGCCAAATAAGTTCACTACAACTTGTATGATACCCCACCAGGTTGACATAGCATTTTGTCTCCTCTTGATTTGCATTATGGCATACTCCTTGTTTAGAAACTTGCGCTCATCGAACTCCTTTTTCTATCCTACCCCAATAGGCGCCACTTGTGATAGGTGTCGATGATCGGATCCATGGTCGCCATCTTCCAAGAATCATACACACAAATATTTTCCAACGACTTCCACCTAGGACCTGGTGTGCCTCTCGTTTTATCCTCACCTGACGGTTCTTTCTCCCCACCCTCCTCCACTTCCTCTTCCCCCTCCTCCGAGCTGGTACTATCATTCACGCTGTTGTCGGCGGCGATGACAAACTTGAGGGGACCCCTTTGAAGTGGCAGAGACATCATGCCTTTGTAGGGACAATTGAGGTCGATGTTGGGAAGTTGTTGCCCCCGGTCGTTAAATGTCCCTGAAAATAGGTCAGTGGCGTTGGGTTTGTATCTGCCATGCAGGTCCATGTCGATGTACTCCCGGCGAGAAATGGTGTCGACATCGGTGTATTCATGGCGAAAATTTCGTGGAAGAAGGGTGGGAAGACGAAGACCGCTACCTTGGCTCCCACCATTGGAAATAAAGAGTAGTTTTTATCTTGGCCTTTGCAAAGAAACATCAAGAGGACACAAATTCCAATTGATGTTCCTTCAGTCTATGCACATATGTTTACTTCTACTGGATTTGTTTACTAGAGTTCAAAAACACAATACTATGACATGGGGGGGGGGGGTGTCAGAGATAAGAACTAAAGCATATGATGGGTTTTTTTTTTCGAAACAAAGAAAACAAAGATCTGAGTCGAAAACCAAACAAATATACATTATGCCATAGGAAATTCGAATTCACGGAACACAGATCAAGCGCAAACTATGGTACCATAGGGATAGCCATATATATCATACAACTGCCTGCTCTAGTTTCATAATTTGCGAGGGCACCATCTGAAAATGTCTATGAAAAAATTATGGTTCTATACACATTTATATTATGAAGTTAGAATTAGCATGGTTCTATAGTCACCATAAGTACTGATCATGTTAAGTATAGAATCACTTGTGTGGAAGACTTCTTTAATATGTGTAAGTCGTGGGAGTATAATTAATGATGCCATACGAAGGGTGTATCAATGATTATATGTGCCATTTGTACAGGACATCTCGATCAGTACATAGAATTAAATTTATTTTGCAAGCTAGAATGTAAGTTTGCGGTTAGATATTATGCTCTGTATTGTTTACTGATTTAGTAAATAATAATGTCTCACATGCTGAAGTTTATATAAATTCATTAAGATAACTTAGTCATGTTGGACTTAATATGGTCAGATTTTGTTAAGAACAATGAAGAAGACATATCGGCTCACATCTGTTGATAGTAAGGTTCAAAAGATCAAATTGATTATATTAAAAACTACCGGTTGTACTTATCTAGCTGACTGTTTTTCTACCATAATATTTTTAGGACTATTTTTCTATAATTTTGATTCATCAAAGGTTCTTTAATATGATACTTATGTTTTCTTATGACCTGTATGGTGAAGAAATTATTATTGAGAAACAACAACTTAACACACAAAACTATGATAATTTGATTGAGTGTTTGTATAAGCATTTGAAGATTTAGGTAACATTTTAATCAAATATATATTTTGTTAGTGAAGTGAATAAAATATGTTGTTGACTGCTAGGGAAACTATCTAATGAAAATTTGGATTTTAACTTGTCATAATGAATTTATGTCCTCATTTCTTCTAAATATGAAATATTGCATTCTCTTTTCCTTCTAAAATAAGTTTCATCTTAGACACAGACACCATCGCCAAGACTTAGTTTTGAATCTTTTCATCAATTTCCAAATATGGAAATCCATAATTTATTTGTTGTGCACATATTTAATATTGATGTTTTTTATCAATTTATGCAATATCCTGCAATGCGACATGTATTGAAACAAAGGTAGATATATTTTTATCTATTTTATTTACCTCTTTCACCGAAGGCGGTGTCAGCGAGCGACGACAGTTCCAGCCCGAGAAGGAAGCTAGCCTCATGGTCGTTCGTCGTCATCTTCTTCCACCAGGACAACATGGCTGGGTGGGTGGGCGACAAGTTCGCCTCGAAGTAGCAGTGACGAAGGGTGGTGAGAGAAGATATGTACCCGCGACCATTGTTAAGAAGCCCCGACCATCAATGTTGGCAACAATCGTGGCATTGGCGGCGTAGGATTCCAGCGACCAACATTCATGCCATCGCAGGAGTCAAAGGGGCCATGTCAGTAGTCAAATGTCTCGATGATGGTGCAGATGGCCAACTGCGGGTGGTTCACTGCCAGACAGGCATAGGGCGGACGCGGGAGGACACACACATGGTCCACAGCGTGTCTGGCTAGATAGTCCCAACCCGGTGTTCGGACGTCCGATAGGGAGTCTCCCGCACGTTCGCCTTCCGCCTCCTCCCTGACGATGCGTTCGACGGCCGTCGAGTTCGGTGTACCCCTGGCCTGGGCGACGGTGCGTTCCTTCCTGATGGAGCGATGGTTGTGCATTCTTCAACCCATCTCTGCTTCGCATTGGAACAATTTCGATGCAGACTCCAGGACGGTAGGATGGAATGTAAGCTAGAGTATTTTTGGTGTCGCTGTCCTGTTTGCTGAAATTTTAATCATTATCGCACTATATCAGTCTCTTTCATTCATTTTCTGATATCAAGTAATTAATAACTTATTTATTCATTTTATTTGCAGGGCAGATTTTGGAAACGGTTCACCAAGGAGGTTGTCGGTCAATGGAAAGAGACGCCGTGTTTTAATCCGATCCCGGTAAGTAGTACTAGCTAGAGCCGCACATATCTTTAATCATAGTTTCAATACCATTATTATGCTTAATTATTATTTGATTCAATTCTATTCTCGTAAAGTGTGTGAGGCAGCCACATGAGACTAATTTATGTGGATACTATGTTTGCAAGTTCATACGCATGTCCGTCAGTGAGCGGCACATGGATGCAAAAAAATTCAAGTATGTAAACAATATGTTCACAATTATATTTGATCGACCATCAATTATGTTTAGTTTCATTCATATTTTTTATGATATATATATATATATATATATATTCATATTGATCTCCTTCATTAAAAGTCGAAGATATGCAAGACAAGCTTCTACCAAAGGATCTCCTACTAGCAATTCAAGAGAAATCGACAGGATTTTTGCTTACGAAGGTTATATCTGAAACCGGAGAACACTATTGGCAATAATGCCTCCATGTGTGTGTGTGTGTATATATATATATATATATATATATATATATATATATATATAAATAGTTACAGTATGTTTGTTTACATGTTCTTACAGTATGTAGTAGCATAGAACATGTAAACAAAAACTTGTTTAAAATGAAAATAAAAAATAAAAAATAATTGAACATAAAACACAAAACGAAAAGGAAAACCCTAAACCCTAAAACCCATCTCCTGCCGCGGCAGGCGATTGACCAAAAACGTTGCCGCGACAGATCCCCTTTAGTCCCAGTTGGTGGTCCTCTAGCCCAGCACACTCAGCGGAGCCACGTAGGGCCTTTTATCCCGGTTTATAATACAACCTGTACTAAAAGGAGGAGTAGCTCTAGTCTCGATTTGACCCGGTTGCGGTTAGGCAACTGAGACTAGAGGCCGTCCCGAACCGGAACAAGTGACATGTTTTTACTAGTGCAAAGTGCCTAGAATACACCAGTAAGAACCGCCCATTGTAAGAGCAACTACAATAAGTTCTAATCAACTGACTATAAACTATTTTATATCAGCAAAGTGTAAGTGAAGAAGAGAAAAATGATTAAAGAGAAAAAAGTGGACTCTTAATCTACAGCCGGCTGTAGCATAAGAAACAAGAAGCTACAACCCATGTATAGCGTGCGACAAGTGCTGGAGAGTGCTGTTGTAATAAAGTGAGTCTTGTATGCCATGCAATATGACTGTATTATTGTTTTTACTCAGCCTAATACTTTGGATAACGGAGATGTTGCTTTGTTTCTTGTAAAACATTAACTCCAGTGTCCTAAAACAATGTTATAAATTTGTCTAGATTTAAATATGTGACTGTCTTTCAATACCGAGACAGTATAAATAGATATTTGCCTAAATTGTCTGAATTTTCTGAAATGCTAAACGGGACGGTATTAATCTCGGTAAAAAAAACTCGGTAATTTCTCTCGAAATAGGCTTTCGCCCCGCTTTATAAATAAAGCAACCGTCCGACACAAAAATCACAGTACAAAGACACACACACACCACATGCTGGGGCCACAGCACAAGACAGCCCAACTCGGACACCACCCAACGAAGAAAGGGAAGAGCGCCGCGCCAAGGGAGAGGATGCCGAGGACACTAGGGCGAGCTGCGAGGGAGCCGCTGAGCCGCCTCCAAGAGACGGTGGAGGGTCGCGTCCACCCTCGCCTTGTCCCGCTGTCTACACAGCGGGTACCAGAGCTGCATAGAAGCCAGAAAGAGAAACACCGAGTCAGACGAACGCCTAGGGAGAATCTTCTCAATCACCAACTTATTCCTGATGTTCCAGAGGGACCACGACATGGCCGCGAACACAAGCCAGAAGAGTCGACGACCCTTCCCAGCTCGGTTTGCTTGGGTTTCTAGGAATTTACCGAGATCATGGGCCAGCCAATCCGGGCCCAACGCCTCTCGGGTGAAACTCCACAGAAACCGGGCCGCGGGACAGGTGAACAATATGTGGGTGCCTGTTTCAGGGACCCCACATAATGGACATACTCCGTCCCCCGGCCCATGTCGTTTGGCCACCTCCACTCCCGAGGGGAGCCGATCGCGTAAAAGCTGCCATACAAAGATTTTTGTCTTCAGCGGGAGCGGTGCTTTCCAGAGGTGCTTGGTCCAGGGGAGAGTGTCCTGGCCAAAGAGGGCCCTATATGCTGAGCCAACCGAGAAAGATCCTGACGGGGAGAGAGTCCATGAGACGCTGTCGGGACCACTAGCCAAGGAGGCCGGGAGCTCCGCCCTGAGTTCCCTCCATGCTACCGTTTCCTCCAGGCCGAAGGTACGACGGAACGAGATGTTCCATGTATCTCCCGATGCCGCGTTGGATACCCGTAGCGCTGGGTCGGAACAGATGGCGAAGAGACTCGGGAAGGCCTCCTGTAGCGGGCGCTCACGGAGCCAGGGGTCGAGCCAGAACATGGTCCCCTCTCCATTTCCAATGGAGAAGGCGATACCATGCCTGATCTCACGCTTGATCTCCTGAATGGAGTGCCAAAACTGGGACCCCTCGCTACGATCACAAGCCAGAAGGGGCCGACCGCGCAAGTATTTGGCCTTGATGAGTTTGAGCCACAACCCTCCATCATCGCGCAAGATACGCCAAACCCATCGAAGCATAAGGGCCTTGTTGAACTGGCGGGAGGCCAGGATTCCTATGCCCCCAACCTCCTTGGGGGCGCAGATGTCCGCCCACTTGACCATGTGGTATTTTTGGCGGCCCAAAGAGTCTTGCCAGAAGAACCTCGACAGCTCCTTGTCAAATGTCCCATGTACTCCCTCGGGGAGAAGGTACATGCCCATCATATACATGGGCAGGCTAGACAGGCAGGAGTCGATCAGGACAGTCTTTCTCCCCTTAGAGGTAAATCTGCCACGCCAAGGCTCAGACCTCGAGCGCACCCTATCCGCGAGCGGGTCCAGGTCCCTGATAAGGATCCTGGTGTCGCGGATCGGCATCCCCAGGTAGGTAATGGGGAAGGAGCCGAGCCGACAGTTGAAATTGTCCGCTATCCTCTGTTGCTCGTCCTGAGAGAACCCTAGTGCGATGATCTCGCTCTTATCAAAATTGATACGGAGGCCAGACATTTCCTGGAAGCAAAGGAGTAGGAATTTGAGGTTCGCAATGTCCAGCGTCGAGCCTTCAATCATGATCATCGTGTCGTCTGCGTACTGGAGCTGGGTGATGCCGCCTCCTGGGATAAGATGGCCTACCACCCCCGAGATGTGGCCTGCCGCTTTTGCTCTCTCAAGCATTTCCGCGAGGGCATCAACGGCAGCGTTGAAGAGAAGGGGGGACATGGGGTCCCCCTGGCGAACCTCACAGGAGGGCCGGAAGTAAGGCCCTATCTCGCCATTTACATTAATTGCGTTGCACCCGGTCATGACAAACTGCATTATCCAGGTGATCAGGCGGTCGTCAAATCCTCGCCTAATGAGGACCTGACGGAGGAACCGCCAGTCCAAACGATCGTAGGCCTTCTGGAAGTCCAGCTTCAAGAAGATGCCCTTCATTCGTTTGGACTTGATCTCGTGGGTAATCTCATGGAGAGCCAGGATCCCATCATGTATAAATCTGCCCTTGAGAAAGGCAAATTGATACTGGTGGGTGAGGCGCTCCATGACCGGGGCGAGGCGAGAGGCGCATACTTTCGCGAAAACCCGTTGTATGACATTGAGGACCGTGATGGGCCTGAATAGGCGAATATCCGAGGCCCCCACAACCTTAGGGATCAGCGTGATAACCCCCAGATTCAGTCGTCCCATCACGAGGGTTCCTGTGTACAACTCCTGGAACAGGGGCATGACGACCGGTTGGAGTTCCTCCCAGAACTCCTGGAAGAAAGAAACCGGGAGGCCATCAGGGCCTGGGGCGGAGTTGGCTTTCATGGCCTTCACCGCCCGCGCAACTTCCTCTGGCAGGAATGGGAGGGTTAGCTCCGCATTCTCGTCAGCTGTGACTCTGGCCCCACTAGGCCAAAAGTCGTCGGCCAACGCGACCCCCGTAAGGGGTCCTGCCAAGAAGAGCTCCTTATAGAAGGAATAAATATGGGCGGAGATCGCCCCGGGCTCCTCAAGGAGCAGCGCCCCGTCCCAAAGGCAGGGAATAGAGCATCTTCTACGGCGGCCATTGGCCACCGCATGGAAGTATGCCGTGTTCGCATCCCCTTGAAGAAGCCAGTTCTGGCGGCTACGCTGTCGCCAGAACAGCTCCTCCCCCTTGTAGATCTCGACGAGAGAAGTCTCTAAGGCATAACGGTGGGACCACTCATCAGCGGAGAGGCCCACCGAGTCTGCCGCCAGGTCCAGAGCCTGAATCTCCTCCAGCAGCGAAGCCTTCCAGAGACGCGTCGCTGCAACCA
The DNA here is from genome assembly GCA_916181665.1 of Avena sativa. Taxonomy (NCBI): domain Eukaryota; kingdom Viridiplantae; phylum Streptophyta; class Magnoliopsida; order Poales; family Poaceae; genus Avena; species Avena sativa. The sequence goes on from OV702290.1 coordinate 571,063,281, forward strand.
AGTTAGCCCCCCACCCCTTCATGAATTGGCGGGCCAGCTTGGCGCAGTTATGCCAGACGTCCACCGCGTTAAAGCGTCTGGGAGGAGCAGCCGCCGCTGCCACCCACTTGGCTTTCATCGCTTCCACGAAACCTGGCTGTTGGAGCCAGAAGTTTTCGAAGTGGAAGCGATTCAACCGTGGTGGTGAACTCCCCCCAGTCGAAAGCAGCAGTGGTACATGGTCCGAGCCTATCCTGGTAATGGCGCGGAGGGAGCAGAGAGGGAAGGCGACCTCCCAGTCCACCGAGACCAGAACCCGGTCCAAGACACTCCTGACCGGGTCCAGCCTGTTGTTCGTCCAAGTGAAGCGGGCACCCACTCTCGTGATCTCTCTAAGAGCGAGATCAGCGATACAATCGTTGAACATCCGCATGCGCGGGATGTCTACGTTGTGGGAGCTCTTATCCTCATGGGACCGAATCAGGTTGAAGTCTCCCGCCACCACCACCGGCGTGGAGCAGCGGTCGACCTTCGCCTTCAGTTCCTCGAGGAAGGCGGGGGAGCGGCTATGTTCCGCGGGGCCATAGATGATGATGACCTCCCACCGGAGATGGGAGCTTCTATGGGTGAGTAACATGCTCACAAAAAACTCCCCGCGGTCCATATCGTCCACCTCGAAGGTATCCTCCTTGGCACCAAGGAGGATGCCCCCAGAGTGTCCCACAGCAGGAAGCCAGTTCCAAGCGAACTTGTGCCGCGACAAACCCTGGAGCTCAGAAATCTGGAAGTCTTGCCTGATTGTTTCCTGGAAACCAACGATGTCAACGTTCTCCTGGCGCATGTAGTCTCTAATCTGGCGTCTGCGACCGTCATTACCAAACCCCCGGATGTTCCAGATGAGCGATATGACCGCAGGCCAACTCATTGGACAACCTACTTGGGTTTGGTCCCCTTATGGGGGACAGATCTTGTCTTCCGGGACGACGAGGGCGTAGAACTCGGTCTAGGCGGCCTCCCTAGAGATCCCCCCTCTAGGGGGACTCCTGGGTGGCTGCCGAAGGGCGCTGCTGAGGAGAACCCACCATCCCGGATCCGGGATCAGGTGTCCCAGTTCCAGGCGGTGTCGAGGTTTCCCCCTGCTGGCGCGCAGCACGTGCACGCGCAGCGGCGAGGGACCCCTCGTAAATCTCCCTAGCTCTAATCGCCTCAATCTGCTCGAGCCTCGGGCCGCGTTCCCCACGGAAGACCACACCACAGTCAGCCGCCACATGTGCAAGATGCTCGAGAGGGAAGCCATCCAAGACCGAGAACCTGGAGCCTGATGGGGCGGGAATGGAGGCAGAAGGGCAGGGGGGCGGGGCTTTCAAGGGGGTACCTGAGTCAAGGTTGCGAGCCGCGTAGGGCCTTTTATCCCGGTTTATAATACAACCTGTACTAAAAGGAGGAGTAGCTCTAGTCTCGATTTGACCCGGTTACGGTTAGGCAACTGAGACTAGAGGCCGTCCCGAACTGGAACAAGTGACATGTTTTTACTAGTGCAAAGTGCCTAGAATACACCAGTAAGAACCGTCCATTGTAAGAGCAACTACAATAAGTTCTAATCAACTGACTATAAACTATTTTATATCAGCAAAGTCTAAATAAAGAAGAGAAAAATGATTAAAGAGAAAAAAGTGGACTCTTAATCTACAGCCGGCTGTAGCATAAGAAACAAGAAGCTACAACCCATGTATAGCGTGCGACAAGTGCCGGAGAGTGCTGTTGTAATAAAGTGAGTCCTGTATGCCATGCAATATGACTGTATTATTGTTTTTACTCAGCCTAATACTTTGGATAACGGAGATGTTGCTTTGTTTCTTGTAAAACATTAACTCCAGTGTCCTAAAACAATGTTATAAATTTGTCTAGATTTAAATATGTGACTGTCTTTCAATACCGAGACAGTACAAATAGATATTTGCCTAAATTGTCTGAATTTTCTGAAATGCTAAACGGGGCGGTATTAATCTCGGTAAAAAAAAAACTCGGTAATTTGGCAACACACTCCCCTAATCCCCACCGCGACTCGCTCCGCCGACCTCTAGAACGGCCGGCGACCTCGCGGGGCGTGATGCCCGACGCGGTCTCCTCCATCCCGGCGTTAGTCCGTCCGATGGCGAGTCTCCCGCACGGTCTCCTCCCTCAGCGTACCCCTGGCCTGATGGAGCGACGGTCCTTGCATTCTTCACATGGGAACAATTTGGTGCAGACCCCAGGACAGCAAGACGGAATGCGCGCTAGAGTATTTTCCGTGTCGCTGCCCTGTTTGCTGAAATGCCTAGCTTCAACATGCTAGATGAAATACCACCGAGTGGCACTTCCCGGTTAATTATAATTTTTTCTGGGAAAGTAGCAAGTCTGAAACAATCAGGTTCTATTGGTTGGATATAATCCAAATTTACCAATGTTCGGAACTAGAAATAGACCGACTGTTTCTATTGAGAAGGAGAAGATATGACCAAGTTTACTCTGTGATTTTACATGTCGGTCCATTTATTCCCATAGCTAATTTCTTGCATGCCCAATTCTTTAGTTTTGGTCGGAAACAACCATGCACGACTCTAGGCGGTAAGGATGGCAGTGGGTATCTGTTAGGGTACCCTTTACCCTACTTAGTACAAAAAAACGAACTAACTTTTGGCAAAACACTACATTTTCAGAAATATAGTTCATTTGTTTGAACTAGGCTAAATTAGAGGGTACCCTTTAGATTCCAAAGTTCCATCTCTACTAGGCAGGTAACGTTTGTGTGTACTGTTTTATCTTTCTGCCATTCCAACATATAGATCCCTCCATAGGATTATTCCTTCATTACTCAATTTTTCTCGCTTACACTATTATGACGGCGAACATGGACACAGTGTGCATTTACATAGGAGAAAGTATTTTTAGTGATCGCTACTCGTGTATGCCTCGTTGGATCTTTCCTTCGAGAAGGAGGTAGCGACGGTGAGTCAACCTTGAATCTTTTCTCTGAAATTCAGAATTCATGTTCAAAAGGTGCGTACCTCAGTTTATCTGTTTCGTCTTGATCCACATGCACGCACATAGGAACATTTCTGATGGAATGCCACTGTCCAAGAATTTTATTTGTAGAGGGAATGAAACACAAACAAAGCATGTTAACCAGACTCGATTGAACTGTATTAAATTCTGATCTAGAGCTTAATCTACAGTTCCTAAAGAACAGTATATATATTGTACAGGTCTGCATCGCATAATTTCATCATACTCCACATTCTGTTACATAATTGCTTGTGCATTAGAGTAGTTTCTTAAACAAAACTCCAAAATTTACAACATAAGTTTTGTTTATTTTCTTTACAGAATTAGAGTTGTATATTAAAAGCTCTATAAATAAGAGATGTTTATTTGGTCGGCAGCCTTTTTTGCCTTGTGTTTTTCAGTCATCTGATAAATAGGAAAAAATAGAATAACATAAAACCTCGTGTCTTTGTTTTAAGTTTTATTGTGTTTTTGTTGTTGGAGGGTGGACCGGAAATTCCGCCTATGTTCTTTTAGGGTAAAACTTACAATAACATAGCCGGTCCCAAGTCCAGAAAAAGGAGGAGGGCCAACCGTGTACGCTGGAGGATAATTTGTGTTCTGTTGAATGACCATTTTATAACAAAAATGAAGGAACTTGTCGGATAAACTACATGTTCTATAACAAAGAAGAAAAAATATCCACAGATTGAAGCCAAAGAGGAGCTACTGTCGAACGGAGTAGCTACTCTTGTTAATATTACTCCCTCCGTCTAGAAATGGATGTCGCATATTTGCGTAGATTCGCATGTATCTATACACTAAAACATGTCTAAATACATGCGGATCTAGCCAAATATGTGACATCCTTTTTTGGAGGGGGGGGGGGGGGGGAGTTTTGGACTTTAGGTTCAATCTACGTTAGGAGCCCTTTCGCGCCGGCCCTAACCCAAAGCTCGGCCTCCTCACTAATGCTAGCGGATAGGAGCTGCCGCGAAGGTTGGACATGGTCGAAGACGCAGCTGTTCCGATGCTTTCAGATCATCCAGGGCATGAGGAGGGTGATCGTTGCGAACCCCTTGCGCATGGGCTTGGGCAACGACTGGTGCACCGCGAGCCACCGGTCGAACAGGGAGTGCTCGTCTCGTGGTGGCACGCAGGGCAGTCTAAGCCACGGAAGTGTGTCGTGCCAGACCTGCCACGAGAAGGGGCACTCCATGAACATATGGTGCAAGGACTCGGGCAGCTGGTCGCAAAGAAGGCATCTGGGGTGGTGCTGCAGCCCGCGGCGCTCAAGTCCAGCAGCGGTTTTGCGCTGCGAGCCAGTGGAAAAATCGGACGCGCGGCGGGGCCCAGGTCTTCCAGATCAGCCTCCAGCACTGGGATAGGAGGGCTCCGTGGAACATGGCCTCGTAGCAGGATTTGGCGGTGTATGTGTCGTCCACTGTCCACCTCCAGATTAGGCGATCGGACTCCTGGGTGAGAACCGTGTTGCCAACCCGCTGCCAAAGGCATAGGTATTGGCCTATCTCGTGGATGCCGACCATGCCGTGGATGTCTATGGCCCAGGCGTTGGCGTTGAGCCCCTCGGCGATGGTCCTGGTTTTGCGGCGCCTCTTGGGAATGCAAGCGTAAAGCTGAGGCGCGGTCTCGCTGATGGTACGGCCATCAATCCAGTGGTCCTCCCAGAAGAGGGCAGTCTTCCCGTTGCCCACAAGCATGGTGGCGGATGCGAAGAATATGGCGTGCTCGGTGGAGGAAGGCTGGAGCTTTAGCCCTACCCACGCACGGTTGTCGTCGGTGCGGGAGTACCATAGCCATCTAAGCCTGAGCGAGATGCCCGTCTTCTCTAAGTCGCGGACACCAAGCCCGCCCATCGAGAGCGGCCGGCATGCGTGGCTCCAGTTGACGTGGCAGCTCCCGCCGTTGGCCTCCTTGCGCCCTTCCCAAAGGAAGCCTCGCTCGATCTTCTAGAGCTGCTTGATGATGGACTTGGGCGGGTCGAGCACCAGGAGCTGGTGGAGGGGGATAGCACTGAGCACGGCCTTCAGGTAGGTGAGGCGTCCGACTTTGTTCATGAGCTTCGCCTTCCAAGTGGGCAGACTCGCTGCGACCTTCTCCACGAGCGGCTACAGCTGCGCGGCAGAGGGGCGACGGATGGTCAAGGGGATACCAAGGTACGTCAGGGGTAGCTCCACCATGGGACAACCAAGACGCGCGACGGCCGGCAGCGCCGTGTCGGGGTCGCAGTTGAGCAGGGAGGCGGAGCTCTTGGCAAAGTTGACCCGCAGGACTGACGCCTCTCCAAACAGCTGCATGGTTTCCTTGATGGCGGCGGTCTCAGCTTCCGAGGGGCGGCAGAAGAGGATGACATCGTCGGCGTAGAGGGAGCATGTGGGTATCTGGCGACTAGGGTGAAGGGGCTAAGCGCGTCCACCGCAAGCACTAAAAGCTGCGGCGAGAGGGGGTCTCCTTCCCTGTATCGAGTACAGCTCTGCTCTTTTCTTGTTCGTATGGGAACAACGCGGTGCAGACCCCAGCACGGCAGGACCGAATGCGCGCTAGAGTATTTTCCGTGTCGCTGCCCTGTTTGCTGAAATGCCTAGCTTCAACGTGCTAGATTAAATACCACCGAGTGGCACTTCCCGATTAATTAGTAGTAATTTTTTTGGGGAAAGATATGAAACAATCAGGTTCTATTGGTTGCATAATCCAAATTTACCAATGTTCAGAACTAGAAATAGACCGACTGTTTCTATTGAGAAGGAGAAGATATGACCAATTTTACTCTGATTTTACATATGTCGGTCCATTCATTCCCATAGCTAATTTCTTGCATGCCTAATTCTTTAGTTTTGGTCGGAAACAACCACGACCCTAAGCAGTAAGGATGGCAGTGGGTACACTTTACCCTACTTAGTACAAAAAAAGAACCAACTTATGGTAAAACACCACTTTTTGAGAAAACTGGTTCATTTGTTTGAACTAGGCTAAATTAGAGGGTACCCTTTAGGTTCCAAAGTTCCATCTCTTGTGTACTGTTTTATCTTTCTGCCATTCCAACATATAGATTCCTCCATAGGATTATTCCGTCATTACTCATTTTTTCTTGCTGACAGTATGATGACGGCGACCTTTATTCCGTCATTACTCATTACTCATTACTCATTAAAGAACAGTATATATGTTGTACAGCTCTGCATCACATAATTTGGTCGGCAACCTTTATTGCCTTGTGTTTTTCAATCATCTAGTAAATAAGAAAAAAAAATAGAATAACATAAAAACTCGTGTCTTGTTTTTAGTTTTATTGTGTTTTTGTTGCTGTTGGAGGGTCGGTCGGAAACTCCGCCTATTCCCTTTTAAGGTAAAACTTACAATTACATAGCCAATCCCAAGCACGGAAAAAGGAGGAGGGCCAACCGTGTACGCTAGAGGATAATTTGTGTTCTGTTGACTGACCATTGTATAGGAGAAATGAAGGAACTTGTCGGATAAACTACATGTTCTAAAACGAAGAAGAAAAAGATCCCCAAATTAAAGACAGAGAGGAATTTCACTTGGCCGAATGGAGTAGGTACCATCATTAATATTAGTAGTTTGGTCTTTCGGTTCAATCTAGGTTACACATATTGCAACACTTCAGGTTGTCCCGTTTTAATGGGTTACACAACTGGAACATGTTTTTCATTATTGAATGTTTCTTTTGTCAATTATTCAGTCTGCATATTTGATCTGCAGTATACCTTCTCTTTGAATGTATGCTTTTACTTCAGTTGGTGTCCGTTTCTTATGTTGTAACTATAGTTATTTGACATATAGGACTTCTTGAGATTGGCGTTGAACAAATCATCTGTCCTTTACCAATGTAAATAATGCCATGGCAATGAATGTGAACACGACTGACTTTCATCAGCCAGGGCAGGCTGGCAGGACCCAGTATCATCATATCGATCATTCATGGAGGAGGCAGCATATTTCAGACTGAGGTTGACAGGTGGGACCGAGCTGGATTAAGAAGTACATACTACTACGGGCATTTGAGAGAACTTATGACTCACTGATTAGATATGTGCTTGCCCTTTTGAAATGCAGTAATCTTGCTGCAGCGCTTACCTCATCACCCCTTCCCAAGCTCTGCATTCTAGCATTGCTAGTTTGCCATATGGATCGGCGTTGGTGGAACTGTGAATTGCAGCAAGATCTTCATATAGTCCTCATACAGTCCTGCCTAATACATATAGTTCCCACAGATCAGTCTGTATAAGGTACAACTCTGAATCTGATATTCTCCACATTATGTCGCTATAGTTCTGTATACTAGATTACTGGGCCTTTTGTCCACCAAACATATCAATGCAGAGACATTTTCTCCATTTGTTGCCTAATACATAGCAATGCATATGTTTTGCCTCTTTACTTGGCCATCCTAAAATTATGTGCTGCCTTATTTGCAGATTCGTGGTACTCCCGAAGACTTCCAAGTCACCAGTATGTAGACCAATTAACTCATTATTTGTGGGGTTTACTTTCACAAATATTGCAAAACAAAAGCTACAGAATTTGTAAAAAATGTTGTTTGCTTAGCATTAAATTGGTTTTTTAAACAAAAATAAAAAAATGCTTAAAAGAGAAAAATTGGTTACTTGCTTTACAACTGGTAAAAGGTTTTTATGTTGTCTGTTGCATTTATTTCTTAAGTTTCTTAGTAATTAAATAGAAAACATAAAAACATGAAAAATACATCACATACTGCAGCTCTTCGTTGATTATTCAGCATCCATATTCGGTCTCCACTATACCTTCTGGTTGTAAGTTTAGTTATTCGATTTCGACATAAATATATTAACTTATCACTATAGCCTAGGATCCTCTGGTCAAGTCTGTGTTGCAGATCTTGTCGAAAGACTTTTCCTCTGGTCGTGCATGCTCACAATGTACCTTTGCCCATGTAGACGCACAGTAGGTAAATTAATTCATAGTCGAGGGCTGGCCTGTGTGGAAAAGCTTAGACCATATATAGTGGAGCATCTATCCTGACACAATTCAGTAAAGAGGAGAGTGACACGTAGCGCAATACATTGTACCAGTATATATCCTGACCATATATAGTGGGATCCCACATCCACTGTAGCGCTCATCATATGACTCAATGACCAGACCTGTAGCGCACTGAGTTTACTCTGCAGCTTTTGACTCCATCCACATCCACAACCACATCCACTCCTCACACAGTCTTCCTCCCTGCTTTCATCTTCCCAATATCTAGATCGTAGCTAGCCTTGTTCTTCAGCTGAATGAGTAATTTCACCGAAGGATGTTAGTTAGGTCCAGCTGAATTTAGTTTTGCTAGTTTGATACAGCGCGCACTTGGTTGGTAATTATCTCTGTCCGCATATATCTCCTTCTCCATCTTCCTGCCTGCTGCTCTAATCCTCTTCTTAATTGGATCCTGATATACAGGTGAGAAGAGGAAAACCGGAACAACAAAGAAGCTAGCAGAGCAGGTGGAGAACCTGAGAGTCGACCATGGAGTTCGCTACGGGTGCTATGGGCACCCTCATCCCTAAGCTGGGCGAGCTGCTCCTGGATGAGTACAACCTGAAGGATACTGTTAAGAAGGGGATTGGCGACCTAAAGGCCGAGCTCGAGAGCATGCAAGTGGTCCTTGTGAAGGTATCAAGCGTGCCAATGGATCAACTTGACCCGCAGGTCAAGAATTGGGCTAATGAGGTCAGGGAGTTGTCCTATGCTATCGAGGACAACCTCGACTCCTTTGTGACCCGTGTTGAAGGTGTTGAGCCAACCAAGCCCAAATTCAAGAACTTGTTGAAGATCGTCCGCAACAAGTTCACCAAGTTCAAGGCACGCCATGAAATAGCCAATGACATTGAAGACATTGAGAGCCAGGTTAGAAAGATAAAGGAACGATATGATAGGTACAAGATCGATGATGTTGTTTCTAATCATGCAACAACTACAATTGATCCTCGTCTCTCGGCTCTATACAACAAGGTCTCTGACCTTGTTGGTACCGAGGAGCCAATTGATGAGCTAATGAAGATCTTGTCCGAGGGTGCTAAGACGTCCCAAAAAAATATGAAGGTAGTCTCCATAGTTGGATTTGGAGGTTTGGGCAAGACCACCCTTGCAAAAGCACTGTATGACAAGGTTAGCAAGACATACAAGTATCAAGGTTTTGTTCCAGTTGGTCAGAACCAAGACGTGAAGAAAGTTCTGAGTGACATCCTCTTTGAACTTGACAAAGAAATCTACAAAGTTGCAGAAAGATTGGATGAAAGGCAACTGATCAACCAGCTGCAGAAAGTCCTTGCAGGAAAGAGGTACGCATAAATCTCATCCTATGCTAGTAAATATGTTCTTTACTTCACATGTGCCCCTAGATACACCATATGGCTTTTGTGTTGTGGTGGCATGAAATATTCATTAGTATGGGCATGGTTAATCAATCAGTACCGCATATATTATCTAAAAACGCCAAAGATAGTCTCATTGCAGCTCCCAGGCTTCGGTGAACAAATAAGGAAGATAATAGATATTTGATTTTCTTCTAGATGATATTTTGTTCAGTTCATGTGGTAAACAACTATAACATGTATATCTAAACATCATTTCCCATTTGTTTCTTTAATATAAGATGTACCGAATTCTTGTTTACATTATTCTGAAAATATCTATTATATACTAAAAGCAATATAAGGGTGTTTTTGAGGCACCTGGTTGATCCACATCACCCGAATTATATTAATCATCAGATCTATTACATAGGGCCATGATTTAATTACCAGATTAGTTCAACCGTACACAGACTCAACGTGTCACGAGTTCTCCAATATAAAAAAAGACTAACCGTGTGACATGTCCCAATTTTTTAGGGGTGCCACGTGTGCCTCCTGTATACGGAAATAACTCACTTTTGTATTTGTATACAGATAAAAAAACTTTTATATGGACCCAGCAGTCCAATGTTCCAATTAGCACAAACAACTCACGTTCCACGCAAAAAAAACAAAACTCACGTGTTCACGCGTGCCCAGCTTTTCGGTATTGTTTCAATTAGTACAACACGTACGGGGAGCTAACTCTAGAACCAATTGATTTTTGAAAAAAAAACTCAAAAGCTGATCCATACTATGCAGTGGAAAGAAACTCCAAAGCAAATCGATACGAATTTTTGTATCCTTGGATATTGAAATAGAATTAGCCATTAGGAACCATAAAACAACAAAGATGGTGTACATCAACCCAATCTCAAACGTGATGGGAAACAACATATCAACAGTACGATCCGGATTTAGCTTTTGCACCTATCATGTCACGACATATGAGTATTTATTCATGATACGGTGGCAGCCTCATAGGAAAAATAATATGAAAGGCTGTAAAATTAGACTGATTTATACTTACACAATACAAAAATCACCGAATGCAATTCCTAAAAAATATTTCAAAAACTTTTTTTAAACAACAAATAATACAAAACTTGAAAACATAATTCGTAAACACTAAAATAATGGCACAAGTTTTAAAATTGCATATGAGACCTAAGTCGTCGGAGTCATAATGACGCGAGAGACATACTCCTCGCCAAAAGTCATATGAATTTACAATCATGTAGAAAAAGGTTGATCGACTAAGATGTCAAAACTAAGTCATCCATGACGGGACGGTCATGTTACATCAAATAAAGAATACAAATGAGCAGGAGAGCAAATAACTGAATTGAAGAGTGGTTAACATTAGTGGAGCTAAAAAATAGTTAAACATAATATTGTATCCATTGGAAATAAATGGTATGCTATAATACAAAAATCACCGGATGCAATTCCTAAAAAATATTTCAAAAACTGTTTTTAAACAACAAATAATACAAAACTTGAAAACATAATTCGTAAACACTAAAATAATGGCACAAGTTTTAAAATTTCATATGAGACTTAAGTCATCGGATTCATAATGACGCGAGAGACATACTCCTCGCCAAAAGTCATATGAATTTACAATCATCTAGAAAAAAGGTTGACCAACTAAGATGCCAAAACTAAGTCATCCATGACGGGACGGTCATGTTACATCAAATAAAGAATAGAAATGAGCAGGAGAGCAAGGAGAGCAAATAACTGAATTGAAGAGTGGTTAACATTAGTGGAGCTAAAAAAATAGTTAAACATAATATTGTATCCATTAGAAATAAATGATATGCTATTGTTATTGGTATGTAAAATATATTAATAAAACATCACAAATACTAAGATTCATATTATTTCCATAAACGGTATTAGAGAACTTATTTAATAGCATACATAATGGTTAAAGTTGTATATTTTGGATTGTGCATGTGACATGGTTATACCCCACGGGTACATGATCTCAGCATACCTGGTCCAGCCCAAGGAAGGCCCACGGCAACTATACGCCGGCCCATGAAGATTTTCGGGTGGCCAAGGCCCATGACGCTTTCGGATCCTTGGAGAGCAAGACTAGAGTAGATAGGAAATTCAAAGGGGTAAAACCCTAGAACCTGTAACCGACTAGGTCTATGCTCGGGACCTGCCTGAGTCTATATAAAGGCTAGGAGGGCACTACCTAGATCTTCTCCTCATACTTTCGCATACACACCTCCACGCCATATTGCATCTGCGCACCCATGTAACCTTCGGTTCCGCCGTAATCAAGAGCAGACAAGCAGGAGTAGGGTTTTCCTTCCGGCGGCCTGAACCTGGGTAAACCTTGTGTCCCCGTGTTGCTTGTTTGCTAACCGTTCCACGATCTCCAGCATCCCCATCTTCTTCAAACCCAAGTCCATAACAATGGGCATTGACGAAATCAAACCTCGTCAATTGGCGTCGTTTGTGGAAACTGGGGACGCTGATTGTGCGATCGTGACGGTCCCAGCCCGATCGATCTACAACTCTGCGGCGACGGAGAATCACCTCCTCTTCGGCGCTTTTGACTTCACCGCCCACTCACCGGCCACCATGAAGGACTTCGAGCCCGTAGGCGATGGACTCGAGATCCTGTTCGGGAGCTTCGGCTTCCAGGTGGGGCAAACTGGCACCCTCTGTAGGGATTCGTAGCATGGAAAACAAAAAATTTCTATCGCATACAAACAAACAAGCCAAGATCTATCTACTAGATTGTAGCAACGAGTCGATGGAATAACTCACCCTCGAAGATTCCAAAGTGTTTAACGAGAGCAGATTCTCGTGGGTGATGTAGTCGTACTCTTCCCGATCTCAAGATCGCGTAGATGATCCTTCCGGCGCTGCGTTCCGGCAGCGCTCCCGCAGTCGGTCACACGTTCGGTACTCGACGAAGACCTTCCTCTCCCTTGTTCCAGCAGGCAGCGGAGGTTGTAGCACTCTCCTTGCGATTCCGGCAGCACAACGGCGTGGTACCGGAAGTAGAGGGGAGATCTCGCAGGGCTTCGCCTTAAGCCGGAGCGAGTATGGTGGACTATGAGAGAGCTCCTCGGCGATCTAGGGTTTAGACACACCAAGGAGGAGGTGCTAGAGCCGGCGGCTAGGGCTTGGGGCCGCCCAAGTCGGCGGCTAGGGCAACCCTAGGAGGCGGCGGCAGCTGCAAGAGGTGGTGGCGCCAAGCTAGGGTTTTGGGGTAGGGAACTTGTGTGCTAGGAGGGAGCCCTGCCCCTCCTTATATAGGTGGAGGGGCCGGCCGGCCAAGGGGAGGTAGAGGAGTCCCACCCCAACTCGGCTTGGAGGGTGCGCCGGCGTTGGGGAGGAGGGACTCCTCCCCAACTCGGTTTCCTCCTCTTTTCCTCTTTCCAAAAACTTGCCGTTTGACTTTCAAACTAGCCGTTTGACTTTTCAAACTAGGTTTTGAATAAACCCTTTATTTTGGATAGCAATGACACTTAGTACATGATGCAATCATTCCAACTTGCAATGACACATTCATGTACCCTTCCTCTCCGGAGTGCCGGACATTCCGGAACCTTCTAGAACATTCCCGATGAAAACACCGGAATCATTCCCTAACTCCGAAACGAGACTTTCCTTATATGAATCTTATTCTCCGGACCATTCCGGATTTCCTCGTGATATCACGGATCCCATCCGAGACTCCGAACAACATTCGGTCTCTTTCTCATTATTACATAACTACTCAAACAACGTCGAATCCTTAAGTGTGTCTCCCTACGGTTCGTGAATTATGCGGACATGATCGAGACACTTCTCCGAACAATAACCAATAGAGGAATGTGGAAATTCATATGGCTCCCACATATTTCTACGATTACTTTGCGATCGAATGAACCACTTACATACGATACCAATTTCCTTTTGTCTCACGATATTTTACTTATCCGAGGTTATGATCGTCGGTATCTCTGCATACCTAGTTCAACCTCGTTACCGATAAGTACTCTTTTCTTGTTCCCGTGATATGTGATCCCTTGTGAGCCAGTCATATGCTTGCAAGATAATTGGATGACATTTCACCGAGAGGGCCCAGAGTATATCTATCCGTCATATGGATGGACAAATCCCACTCTTGATCCATGTGTCTCAACCAATACTTTCCGAACACTCAATGCCACCTTTATAGCCACCCAGTTACGGTATGGTGTTTGATGTCATCAAAGCATCCATCCGGTAAAGGTGATATGCATGATCTCATGGTCGAAGGAATTAGGTTACTATGTATCAGAAAGCATATAGCAATTGAACTATTGAAATGACTTGATCTTTATGCTACGCTTATCTATAGGAGTATGTCCATCATATCATTCTCCTGACGATATGATCTTGTTGTTAATAACATCTCAATGTTCATGATAGGGAAACCACAATCATTTATTAACCAACAAGCTAGTGATGTATAGAGGCTTTACTAGGGACTTCAATTTAAGTTTACAAATCACACAAGTATTAATGTTTCCTTGTTAATACTATTATAGCATGAAAGTAAACATTTATCATAAACACAAAGATATAATAATAACTATATTTATTATTGCCTCTAGGGCATATCTCCAACAGTCTCCCACTTGAACTAGAGTCATCTAATCTAGATTACATGGTAATATACCGAACACCCATGGCAGTTTCGTGTTGGTCATGTTTTGCCCTCGGGAGAGGTTTAGTCAACGGATCTGCCACATTCAGATCTGTGTGTACTTTGCAAATCTTTATATCCCCATCTTGGATATGTTCTCGAATAGAGTGAAAACGCAGCTTGATGTGCTTCAGCTTCTTGTGTGACCTTGGTTCTTGCGCATTGGCTATGGCGCCCATGTTATCATAGTAGATAGACATTGGATCCAGCGCACTAGGAACCACACCCAGCTCTGTAATGAACTCTTTCATCCATATCGCTTCTTGTGAAGCCTCCGAAGCAGCCATGTATTCCGATTCAGTTGAAGATCTTGCCACAACGCTTTGCTTTGCACTCCTCCAGCTAACTGCTGCACCATTCAAAATAAAGACGTATCCAGATTGTGATTTAGAATCATCCGGATCGGTGTTCCAACTAGCATCGGTGTAACCATTAACAACGAGCTGTTCATCACCTCCATAAGAAAGAACCATATCCTTAGTTCTTCTCAAGTATTTAAGGATGTTTTTGACCGCTGTCCAATGATCCACTCCTGGATCACTTTGATATCTGCTAGTTAAACTAACAGCATATTCAATGTCGGGTCTAGTACATAGCATGGCATACATTAGAGATCCTATGGCTGAGGCATAGGGAGTCTTACTCATTCTTTCTCTATCTTCTGCCGATGTCGGACTTTGAGTTTTACTCAAGGTCGTATTGGGCAACATGGGCAAGAACCCTTTCTTGCTATCTTCCATTCCAAACCTCTTTAGAACTTTGTCCAAATATGTACTTTGTGACAATGATATTTGGCGTCTCAATCTATATCTATAAATCTTTATGCCTAATATGTAAGCTGCTTCGCCAAGATCCTTCATTGAAAAACTATTATTCAAATATTCCTTGACACTATTAAGAAGGTCTACATCATTCCCAGTCAACAATTTGTCATCTACATACAGTATTAAGGATGCTATAGAGCTCCCACTCACTTTCTTGTAAATACAAGCTTCTCCATAAGTTTGTATAAAACCAAAACTTTTGATCACCTTATCAAAACGTTGATTCCAACTTCGGGATGCTTGCTTCAATCCATAGATGGACCGCTGAAGTTTGCATACCTTGTTAGCATCTTTAGGATCGACAAAACCTTTGGGTTGCATCATATACAACTCTTCATCAATGTCTCCATTGAGGAATGTTGTTTTGACATCCATCTGCCATATCTCATAATCATAATATGCAGCAATTGCTAACATAATCCTCACAGACTTTAGCTTCGCTACTGGTGAGAAAGTCTCATCGTAGTCAACTCCTTGAATTTGTCGAAACCCTTTTGTGACAAGTCGAGCTTTATAGACAGTAACATTACCATCAGCATCTGTTTTCTTCTTGAAAATCCATTTGTTCTCGACAGCCTTCCGGCCATCCGGTAAGTCCACCAAAGTCCATACTTGGTTTTCGTACATGGATCCAATCTCGGATTTCATGGCTTCTTGCCATTTGTTGGAATCTGGGCTCATCATCGCTTCCTCATATGTCTCGGGGTCATCGGTGTTATCCACCAACATGACACTCATAACGGGATCATACCAATCTGGAGTGGTACGAGTTCTCGTTGACCTGCGAGGCTCTGTAGCAACTTCAACCGAAGTTTCATGATCATCATCATTAGCTTCCTCTCTAATTGGTGCAGGCACCACTGGAACTTCTTCCGGTGCTGCGCTACTCGCAATTTCGAAAGAAGGTTCAACAACCTCGTCGAGTTCTACTTTCCTTCCAGTCACTTCTTTCGAGAGAAATTCTTTGTCTAGAAAGGATCCATTCTTGGCAACGAAGATTTTGCCTTCGGATCTATGATAGAAGGTATACCCAATAGTTTCCTTCGGGTATCCTATGAAGACGCATTTTTCCACTTTGGGTTCAAGATTTTCTGGCTGTAACTTCTTTACATAGGCTTCGCAACCCCAAACTTTAAGGAACGACAATTTAGGTTTCTTCCCAAACCACAATTCATACAGTGTCGTTTCAACGGATTTAGATGGTGCCCTATTTAACGTGAATGCGGCTGTTTCTAATGCATAACCCCAAAATGATAGCGGTAAATCTGTAAGTGACATCATAGAATGAACCATATCTAAGAGAGTTCGATTACGACGTTCGGACACACCATTACGCTGTGGTGTTCCCGGCGGTGTCAATTGTGAAAGTATTCCGCATTTCTTCAAATGCTCGCCAAACTCGTAACTAAGATATTCACCTCCACGATCAGAACGTAGAAATTTAATCTTCTTGGTACGTTGATTCTCTACCTCACTTTGAAATTCCTTAAACTTCTCGAAAGTTTCGGACTTATGTTTCATGAAATAGATATACCCATATCTACTCAAGTCATCCGTGAAGGTAAGAACATAACGATAACCACCGCGCGATGCTACACTCATTGGACCACACACATCGGTATGTATGATTTCCAATAAGTCCGTAGCTCGCTCCATCATACCAGAAAATGGAGTCTTAGTCATTTTACCCATCAGACATGCTTCGCATCTTTCAAGTGATTCGAAATCAAGTGATTCAAGAAGTCCATCGGAATGGAGTTTCTTCATACGCTTCACTCCAATGTGACCAAGATGACAGTGCCACATATAGGTCGAATTATCGCTTGATTTGAAACGTTTAGCCTCAATGTTGTTGATATGTGTATTTCCACTATCGAGATTCAATAAGAATAGACCATCTATCAAAGGTGCATGTGCATAAAACATATTACTCATATAAATCGAACAACCATTATTCTCGGACTTAAACAATAACCGCCTCGCAATAAACAAGATCCCGATATAATGTTCATGCTTAAC
The DNA here is from genome assembly GCA_916181665.1 of Avena sativa. Taxonomy (NCBI): domain Eukaryota; kingdom Viridiplantae; phylum Streptophyta; class Magnoliopsida; order Poales; family Poaceae; genus Avena; species Avena sativa. The sequence continues at coordinate 571,080,227 of OV702290.1, forward strand.
GCAGGCACCAAATAACAATTATTTAAGTATAAAACTAATCCCGATGGTAGATGAAGGGGCAGCGTGCCGACCGCGATCACATCAACCTTTGATCCGTTTCCCACGCGCATCGTCACCTCGTTCTTCACTAGCTTCCGTTTATTCTGCAGCACCTGTTTCGAGTTACAAATATGAGCAACCGAACCAGTATCAAATACCCAGGCACTACTACGAGTACTAGTGATATACACATCAATAACATGTATATCTGATATACCTTTCTTCTTGATGTTGCCGTTCTTCAAATCCGCCAAGTACTTTGGGCAATTCCGCTTCCAGTGACCTTCTCCCTTGCAGTAAAAGCACTCAGTATCAGGCTTAGGTCCAGCCTTGGTCTTCTTCGTCGGTGCGGTAACTTTCTTACCACCCTTCTTGAAGTGTCCCTTTTGCTTAGACTTTCCTTTCTTGAATTTGGTGGTCTTATTGACCAACAACACTTGATGCTCTTTCTTGATCTCCACTTCTGCAGACTTTAACATAGCAAACAGTTCTGGCAACTGCTTGTTCATGTTCTGCATGTTGTAGTTCATCACAAAGTTCTTGTAACTTGGTGGTAGTGATTGGAGGACACGGTAAATCCCCAAAGCATTAGGAATCACTATACCCAAGCTTTGAAGTTTGTTTGCGTGCCCAGACATCTTAAGCACATGCTCACTGACGGAGCTGCCCTCTTCCATCTTGCAGTTAAAGAACTTTTCAGAAGCCTCATAGCTTTCAATTGCCGCATGAGTCTCAAAAATCAATTTGAGCTCCTCGACAATATCATATGGGTCTGAATTCTCAAACCTTTTCTGAAGCTCCGATTCTAAACCATACAATATAGCACACTGAACTATGGAGTACTGATTCTTCCGAGTGAGGTAAACATTCTTTACTTCATCGGTAGCATCAGCTGCAGGCGGGTCACCCAGCGGTGCATCCACCACATAGGTCAAATTACCAGCTGTGAGGACAATCCTCAAATTGCGGAACCAATCCGCGAAGTTGCTTCCATTGTTTTTCAACTTTTCTTTCTCTAGGAACGCATTAAAATTGCTGGTAGGGTCTGCCATTGATCTACAACATATTTGCAATAGTTTAGACTAAGTTTATGACAAATTGAGTTCAAATTAATAATAAAATCAATCTAGGTGAACTCCCACTCAAAACAATATCCCTCACATTGTTTTAGTGATCACACGAACGAAATCCACCACATCAACACCGATCATCACGAGAGTTGACATAGTTTTAATGGCGAACAATCGACATGTTCATCATATCTACTATATGATTCATGCTTTACCTTTCGGTGATCCGTGTTCCGAGACCATGTCTGTACATGCTAGGCTCGTCAAGATCAAACCTTAGTTTCCGCATGGGCAAATCTGGCTTGCTCACGTTGTATACACTTGCGGAATCTAACACACCCGATCATCACGTGGTGCTTCGAAACAACAAGCTTTAGCAACGGTGCTAACTAAGGGTGAACACTTTATGACTTGAAATTCATGTGCATGAGGGATCATCTTATAATGCTACCGTCGTCTACTAAGCAATACAAGATGCATAAAGGATTAACATCACATGTAATTCATAATATGTGATATGATATGGCCTTTCTTCTTTGTGCTTCCGATCTCCATCTTCAAGCACGAACATGATCTCCATCATCACCGGCATTGCATCAAGGTCCATGATGCTTCTCCATGGTTGTCGTCCACCAGCTTCAACTATTACAACTAGTTGAATAGACACGCGGGTCTTAACATGAATTAAAAACAACCATATGGCTCCTGCCGGTTGCCAACTTACAATAAGGAACATTGCATACATCAAATATAATCACAATCATGGCCATATCACATACTGCACACCCCTGCAAAACAAAGTTAGACGCCTCTACTTTCTTTGCATATTTTACGTGGTTTGGGGCTTTCAATAAGTGTCGTCCTAACTTACGAACAAGAACCACAACATTGATACTAGTATTGTTAATTACCCGTTGTAAATTGGATCTTAACTATGCTAGGAGAAACATGCATCCGCAAAGCCACTTATGCAATACAAGTTGCATGTCAAGTGTGGAGCAAGTCTCATGAACGATGTCATGTAAGGTTAGCCCGGGCCGCTTCATCCCAACATACCGCAAGATGCAAAGTACACAAGAAGCAATCGACAATAAAAGCATCAACGCCCATAATGACCATTGTGTTCTACTCGTGCAACAGATCTATATATAGACACGGCTCTGATACCACTGTAGGGATTCGTAGCATGGAAAACAAAAATTTTCTATCACATACAAACAAACAAGCCAAGATCTATCTACTAGATTGTAGCAACGAGTCGATGGAATAACTCACCCTCGAAGATTCCAAAGTGTTTAACGAGAGCAGATTCTCGTGGGTGATGTAGTCGTACTCTTCCCGATCTCAAGATCGCGTAGACGATCCTTCCGGCGCTGCGTTCCGGCAGCGCTCCCGCAGTCGGTCACACGTTCGGTACTCGACGAAGACCTTCCTCTCCCTTGTTCCAGCAGGCAGCGGAGGTTGTAGCACTCTCCTCGTGATTCCGGCAGCACAACGGCGTGGTACCGGAAGTATAGGGGAGATCTCGCAGGGCTTCGCCTTAAGCCGGAGCGAGTATGGTGGACTATGAGAGAGCTCCTCGGCGATCTAGGGTTTAGACACACGAAGGAGGAGGTGCTAGAGCCGGCGGCTAGGGCTTAGGGCAGCCCAAGTCGGCGGCTAGGGCAACCCTAGGAGGCGGCGGCAGCTGCAGGAGGTGGTGGCGCCAAGCTAGGGTTTTGGGGTAGGGAACTTGTGTGCTAGGAGGGAGCCCTGCCCCTCCTTATATAGGTGGAGGGGCCGGCCGGCCAAGGGGAGGGAGAGGATTCCCTCCCCAACTCGACTTGGAGGGTGCGCCGGCGGTGGGGAGGAGGGACTCCTCCCCAACTCGGTTTCCTCCTCTTTTCCTATTTCCAAAAACTTGCCGTTTGACTTTCAAACTAGTCGTTTGACTTTTCAAACTAGGTTTTGAATAAACCCTTTATTTTGGACAGCAATGACACTTAGTACATGATGCAATCATTCCAACTTGCAATGACACATTCATGTACCCTTCCTCTCTGGAGTGCCGGACATTCCGGAACCTTCTAGAACATTCCCGATGAAAACACCGGAATCATTCCCTAACTCCGAAACGAGACTTTCCTTATATGAATCTTATTCTCCGGACCATTCCGGATTTCCTCGTGATATCACGGATCCCATCCGAGACTCCGAACAACATTCGGTCTCTTTCTCATTATTACATAACTACTCAAACAACGTCGAATCCTTAAGTGTATCTCCCTACGGTTCGTGAATTATGCGGACATGATCGAGACACTTCTCCGAACAATAACCAATAGAGGAATCTGGAAATTCATATGGCTCCCACATATTTCTACGATTACTTTGCGATCGAATGAACCACTTACATACGATACCAATTTCCTTTTGTCTCATGATAGTTTACTTATCCGAGGTTATGATCGTCGGTATCTCTGCATACCTAGTTCAACCTCGTTACCGATAAGTACTCTTTTCTCGTTCCCGTGATATGTGATCCCTTGTGAGCCAGTCACATGCTTGCAATCTAATTGGATGACATTTCACCGAGAGGGCCCAGAGTATATCTATCCGTCATATGGATGGACAAATCCCACTCTTGATCCATGTGTCTCAACCAATACTTTCCGAACACTTAATGCCACCATTATAGCCACCCAGTTACGGTGTGGTGTTTGATGTCATCAAAGCATCCATCCGGTAAAGGTGATATGCATGATCTCATGGTCGAAGGAATTAGGTTACTATGTATCAGAAAGCATATAGCAATTGAACTATTGAAATGACTTGATCTTTATGCTACGCTTATCTATAGGAGTATGTTCATCATATCATTCTCCTAACGATATGGTCTTGTTGTTAATAACATCTCAGTGTTCATGATAGGGAAACCACAATCATTTATTAACCAACAAGCTAGTGATGTATAGAGGCTTTACTAGGGACTTCAATTTAAGTTTACAAATCACACAAGTATTAATGTTTCCTTGTTAATACTATTATAGCATGAAAGTAAACATTTATCATAAACACAAAGATATAATAATAACTATATTTATTATTGCCTCTAGGGCATATCCCCAACACCCTCCGCCAACCTGAGCGGGTGCCCCTACCATCAATCAGGCCCGCTTCGTGGACCCCACACCTTGTGCTACGCACAACATCATCAACAGATGATTCCTACGACAGCAGCAGCTGCAACTCCGATCTGTGCGATCCGCCATCGGATGAAGGGACCTACGGTTCCGGATCCGAAAGTTGCGGCAGCAGCGGGCCAATCTACGAGCGCTACCAATGCGCCGTAGTCATCCAGGGCGACGTGGATCAGCAAACACCCAACCCGCCGCCCAACCCGACACCTAACCCGCCAGATCGAAACGGCGGGTACAGAAGAAGCCAGTCCCCCCACCCGAAGGGGACAACAACGGCCATGTCATCCGCCTTAGCAAAGAAGGATGGGCCTAGGCACGCAACGACGTGGCGGGGAACATAGTCCTACCTGCAGACTCCTCCCGGGATCTGCTAGTGGCCTACCATCTGCTCCTGATCGAGGATCACAAGAAACATGTCAAGATGCAGGAGGTGCTTGACAAACGCAAGCAAGCAGCCTCAGAGTCCAGCGCGCGACGAGCCGCGCTCTCCGCCATGGGCATCGACTCCAACTCGAACGGCAACCAAGGCAACAAGCACCGCTCTCGGATGGAGAACATGGATCCCAAGGAGCGTCGTGAGGTGACCTGAACCCTCCACACATCCTTCATGGAGATGGACGCCGACGGCAACGTCATCTCGAAAACGCCGCAGGCTGCGATCATGGCAGCCACTGCGTACCTCGCGGCCCACCCACCTCCGGAGGGGGACCCGAAAAGAGCCATGAACAAGTCCGCACTTACCGGACTCGGACTTGTCGGAGCCGCGCTCCACCAGGAAGCTCCTACGGAGCCGAAGAAGAAAGCTCCATTCAGGTTCGACCGCAGCCCCACCCCTTCATCCGAAGAAGAGGACCATGACCTTCCTCCAAGGAAGAAGAGTTCACGCCATCACAACCGCGACTACGACGCCAGAGACGCGCTCACACAGCGCAAAATCGAAAAAGTGCGAGCCAAGCGCGCATGCTCGTCTGAATCCAAGATGGACGAAGACGAAGGAGAAATCTGCGAGGCCCGATGCTTCAGCAGATTTGTTCGACGAACAAAGATGCCGCGAAATTTCAAACTTCCTTCGGATACTCCGAAGTTCGACGGCACAGAAGACCCAAAGGCATGGCTTAGCGACCACTTGTCATCCGTCAAACTGCACGGTGGAAACAAAGAGACCGCCAAGCAATGCCTTCAGCTGCAGCTGACGGGTGCAGCCCGGATCTGGCTTAGCATCCTATCTTCAGGGTCCATCCGAAGTTGGGAGGAGCTAGCTTACAGCTTCATCAGAAACTTCAAAGGTACCAGCAAGAGGCCCGCCTCAATCGAGGAGTTGCGGGCCTGCACCCAACGAACGGGTGAATCCATTCGCTCGTACATACTACGCTGGTCCAACACCAAGAACTCCACGGCGCACATCTCCGAAGAGAGGGCCATCGACGCCTTTAGGGATGGCGTCAAGCGCCAAGACTTCAAGGAAGAACTCGGGCGCGTCAAGACCAAAACACTCGACCACCTCATGGACATCGCCAACAGGTGGGCTGACGGCGAAGATTCCATCCATCGAGCACAATCGGAAGAAGAGGACGACTATGGCCGACGACGAGAGCGCCATAGTAAGAGAAGATCACGCGTCTACGACGATCTCGATGGACCCGACATGGTCGTGGCCGGCTACGCCGATCGCCGCAACGACGCCAACCGCAAGAGCGGAGGATACCGCGGAGGAAACTTCCGCAATGGAGGACGCCTAGCACAGTCGTGGCAGCGCTGCGACCGATAACGGACCCTCAGCATACGAAAAACTTTCGGGTCCATGCACCATCCACTTCTACATCGACAAGCAGGATGGCAAGAAGAAGGCAAGCCACATGCTCAAGGACTGCCGCGAGTTCCAGAAACTTAGCGAAAGCATGGTCCAGATGAGGCAGCAAGCTCCACTTCCTGGATTCAGGAACGCACCCGCGCCAGGTGAGATAGCGCATGGAGCTCCTCCACCGCCACCTGTAGGACGCCTGAACCAACCAGTCGCACCAGCACAGAACAACGCTGGAAACGGGTATCCCCCGCCGAAAGGAGCACTGATGATCCAGAAGGGGCGCCCCACGAATAGGGTGCAGAAGAAAATCACCCGTCAGAACCTGGCCATGGCAACTCCACCCGCCATCCTTGAGTACCTCAGCGGATCGGAGTCCTGCATCACGTTCAGTTGTTCGGATCACCCTTGCCAGATCCCTCGCCCAGGTCATGCTGCCCTGGTGCTGGAGGCGCAGATCGGAGGTTTCGAGATGAGTCGCGTCTTCATGGACGGCGGCAGAGGCATCAACCTGATGTTCGCAAGTACTCTAGCAGCAATGCGGATCCCGCAGTGCAGCCTGGAACAGTCAGACACAACGTTCCACGACATCGTCCCAGGAAAGGGCATATTCCCTCTGGGCAAAATATGGCTCGACGTCATCTTCGTCAAGCCGGACAACTTCTGACTCGAGCAGCTCGAATTCGAAGTGGTGGACTGGCCATCACAATACCACGCCATCCTCGGGCGTGTAGCATTCGCAAGATTCTTGGCTGTCCCACATTACGCATACCTGCTACTCAAGATGCTAGGACCAAAGGGCATCATCACAGTCCACGGGAGCTTCACCCGATCGGACCAATGCGACAGGTACTTCAGCAGAATCTCCCAATCATTCGGCATGCAGGAGCAGCTCGTAAGGCTCCGCGAGGTGACGGACAATGGGGCACCCCCAGTCGCACGACAAAATGCATCTGACATGTCCTTCGACTCCACCGTCAACACAAAGAAGGTGCAGGTCCATCCGACGGATGCCTCCAAGACGGCGCTGATCGCCAACGACCTCAGCCCCGCATAGGAAGGCGCGCTCGTCGAATTCCTCCATGAGAGCTGGGAAATCTTCGCCTGGTGTCCCGCGGACATGCCAGGAGTTCCCAGGGAATTCGCCGAGCACGCACTCAACGTCTTTCCAGACACCAAGCCCGTCAAGCAGTCCATCCGGAGACTATCCGAGCCGCGGGCCGAAGCCATCGGGAAGGAAATAAACAGGCTACTCGCCGCAGACTTCATCAGGGAGATCAAAGAAAGTGAGTGGCTCGCAAATACAGTGATGGTTCCCAAGAAGGACACGGATATCCTGTGGATGTGCGTGGACTTCACGTGCTGAACAAGCACTGCCCAAAGGACCACTTCCCTCTTCCTCGGATCGACCAGATCATCGATTCGACTGCAGGATGCGAGAAACTCTCCTTCCTCGACGCCTACTCAGGCTACAACCAGATTCGACTCAAGGTCGAAGATCAAGAGAAAAAGGCGTTTATTACACCGTTCGGAGTGTTCTGCTACAACACAATGCCCTTCGGGCTAAAGAAAGCAGGTGCCACATACTAGCCTCAAGGATCAGATCGGTCGCAACGTCCAAGCCTATGACGACGACATAGTCATCAAAACCAGGGAGGCAAGAACGCTAATCGACGATCTCCGTGAGACATTCGATAACCTCGACCGCTACAGGATCAAGCTCAACCCCGAAAAGTGCGCCTTCGGCATCCCATCGGGTCAGCTGCTTGGGTACTTCATCTCTCAGCGAGGGATCGAGGCGAACCCGAAGAAAATCCGGGCCATCATGGCAATGGAGAAGCCGAAAAACCTCAAGGGTGTTCAGCAGCTCGCAGGACGAGTAGCGGCATTGAGCAGGTTCATCAGCCGCATGGGCGAGAAGGCCCTGCCATTCTACCAGCTGCTACGCAAGGCAGATAAATTCGAGTGGACGCCCGAAGCCGACGATGCGTTCGAAAGTCTCAAACGACTACTCTCCACCTCGCCCATTTTGGTTAGGCCAAAGGAGCGCGAGCCTCTGCTGCTGTACATAGCAGCGACACACCAGGTGGTCAGCACCGTGCTAGTGGTCGAATGACCCGAAGAAGTCAAGACCCATGGGGTCCAACGCCCAATCTACTACCTCAGCGAGGTATTGATGCCAACAAAACAAAGGTACCCTCACTACCAAAAACTCGCCTACGGCGTGTTCATGAAGGCTCGTCGGTTGAGCCATTACTTCTAGGAGCACCAGGTGATGGTCGTCAACAAAGCACCCCTGAACAGCATCCTGAATAACCTTGAGGCCACAGGACGCGTGGCCCTATGGGGCATCGAGCTGTCACCCCTAGACATCGTCTATGAGAAGCGACTCGCAATCAAGTCTCAAGTCCTCCCGGACTTCCTTGTACACTGGATGGAGCTGCAGCTGCCAAACACCACAGACATGTCGCAGCCATGGACGATGCACTTCTACGGCTCCAAGCGTGAAGCCGGAGCAGGAGCCGGGGTCATACTGACCTCCCCGCAAGGCGACAAGATGAAGTACGTCCTTCAAATGAAATTCTGAGCTTCCAACAACGAGGGCGAATACGAAGCCCTCATCCACGGCATGATGATGGCAAAGATCTGCGGCGCAACGCGCCTGGTCATCTACGGTGACTCCAACCTCGTCATCCAACAAACGATGAACGAGTGCGACGCACACGCCGAAAACATGATCGCGTACCACGCGCTCTACAACGCACTCGAAGGAGAATTCGATGGCTGCGAGCTTCGGCACGTCGGAAGAGAAAGCAACGAGGAGGCAGAGAGACTCGCCAACATTGGCTCCACCTGCGCAAAGGTGCCACCAGGTGTGTTCCTCGAACAGATCTGCATGCCATCCATCAAGCGGAAATTCCCGAAAGGATCACCCGAAGAAGCAGAACACTCGGGGGCTACGCTACCCGAAGGACATGAAAGAGCCGAGAAACTGGACACAGAGGTCGCTATGGTCAACCTGATGCAGGTCATGGCAGTCGAAGAAACCTGGACGCGACCGTACCTCTAGTTCTTGATAAACGGAGAACTGGCTGATAGCCCGACGGATGCCCGGCGCATATCTCGTCGGTCAAAAGCCTTCACCATCATCAATGGCGAGCTGTACAAGCACGGTATTACGGGTGTACTATAAAGGTGCGTCACCATCAGTGATGGGAAAACCATCCTCCAAGACATCCACGAGGGCATCTGCGGCCATCACGCAGGCAGCCGCTCCCTTGTCGCCAAAGCTCTACGAGCTGGATTCTACTGACCAACGACCATGAGCGATGCAAAGGACATCGTCCGAAGATGCAAGGGGTGCCAAAGGTTCGCCGACAAACCACACGCACCCGGGTCAGAGCTCAGACCCATACCTATAGCCTGGCCCTTTGCTCAATGGGGCCTCGACATGATCGGCAAACTGCCAAAGTCCTCGAAAGGGGGGCACGTCTACCTCCTAGTCGCAGTCGATAAATTCACCAAGTGGGTCGAAGCCATGCCGGTCACCAACCAAAAGGGCAAGACCGCCGTCAAGTTCTTAGAATCCATTGTCTACAGGTTCGGCATACCGCACTGCATCATCACCGACAATGGATCGAACTTCATCTCCAAAGAATTCCAAGACTTCTGCGAAGGCCTCGGGATCAACATCACATACGCCTCAGTGGCTCACCCGCAAACAAATGGGCAGGTAGAAAAGGCCAACGGCCTAATCGGCGCTGGCATCAAGAATCACCTCATGAGCCCACTCGAGCGAAAGGCCGGAGCCTGGACGGAAGAGCTACCATCCGTCCTATGGAGTTTGCGCACTTCGCCAAACAGCTCCACCGGCTACACGCCGTTCTTCATGGTGCATGGAGCCGAAGCCGTGCTACCAGCCGAACTATGCCACCAGGCCCCCCAGGTCGTCGCTTACAGCGAAGCCGAATCCACATGGCAGCGGCTCGATCAGCGGTGTACCAGCAGAGTCTCCGCAACTATCACAGCCGCCGGCTGCGCCCAAGGTCCTTCGTCGAAGGAGACCTCGTCTTGCGACTCAAGCAAGAGCGACCGAAGAAATTCGAGTCACCATGGGAAGGACCCTACATCATCACCGAAGTCATCCCAGGTGGCGCTTATCGCCTCAAGCACGTGGAGTCTGGACTCGCATACTCCAACCCATGGAACATCGCACACTTGCGACGATTCTACCCCTAGCTACCTACCCTTTACTTCCAATAAGGCTTTTCAGCCAAGGCTACTCAGCCGAACAATGTACTTCCTCCATTACGATATAAATAAAGCTAAGTGTCTCGCCCCAAAATTTCGTTCGCTATTCGCAACTTTACTTCATGCTACAAACGCACTCGGGGGCTCCCCCCACCTCACGATTTCATCGACTGAGGATAACACGTGTACACCTGAGTAGCTGACAACGTCAGGCTAACGAAAAGGACACGTACTCAAACAAAGCACTGCGTGCTCAAACAACAACAAAACCTTTATAACAAAGGGCACAACATGCCCAGTCGAAATATACAAATTTTACATCTATCTCTTTTTCAGGTACTACCTATTCTGAAGAATAACTTGAGCACGCTGCTCAAACAAATCTATGACCTGTTCGGCATACTGCCTTACAGCCGCATAATGCGGACGCATATCCCACTCGCCACCATCCGGCCGAAGAGGTGTCCCAGCCGCTACAACAGACAGATCTACATCTGGGCGATGCAGCCTAACAAGGGACAGCGCAGCCTTCACCCCTGCGACGAGCTGCTGCCTCACCAATTCCTGGAAACGAGTCACGCTCCGAAATCTAGACAGAAGACCAGACAGGGTCGTTGGTGCAGCATCCAGGGGAAACATCACATGCAGAACCGACGAGAGTGAAGTCTGCACTTGACGAAGCACCCGCGACACTTGGTGAACGCGATCCTGCACCGTTGCCAGAGCCATGGCACGGTCGCGATCCATCCTGAAGAACCCGCCGGCTTCCATGTCCTGTTGAGTCAAACAATTGACCCGAACAGAAACACGCTCTTTCTCCTCCCTTGGAGCAAGGTTAGCACCTGCGATACTCGCACAAAAGTAAGATGCAAGGCCAGCAGGCGCATCCGAAGAAATGAGCAGCAGCTCGAAAAAACTTACACTGAAGCTGCTCATACACTCGAAGCAATTCCGCCATCAAGTACTCCTCTCTGGCCAAACCGCGATCCGCCTTGGACTTCCAAACGTCGGCATGGCCACACACCCCAAGCAACTCCTTCTCGAGACTACGAACACGGTCTCGAAGGAAAGCAAGCTGCGACGAATCATCCAAGGATGGCCGCAGCCGCGCAGCAGGCGAGGTGTCAACGGGATCAGCACCTGAAGGACCCTAGAGCAGAAGAAAGGCAAAAGACATGAACACTCAAACGGAGGAGAACACAACTCAACAAATTCATTACGTGCATAAAAGGCCACTACGTGGCACAGGGATTTGTTCATCAACATAAGTGCAACAAAGGAAGACTATAGCTATCCTACAGCTACAACACCTAAGATGCGGCACCCTGAGTAGCCTCGGAGCCAGATTGCCTCGCCTTGGCTTCCCCCTGCTGCCGTAGCGCGTACTCGGCCAGCAGATCAATCAGCTTTGGCCCATATCGCTTACAGCGGGCAGAATAAGTAGCGAAGGCTACCTAGGATCCATCCGCAGGCGTCGGCATCCGGGAGGTGATCTGGGGAAGGTCGAGATCAGCTCCAGCCGCCAAAGCCATCGCCAGCCCGACAGACGCGCCGATGCCCTTCTGCTTGCGCTTGTACGCCGCAGGAGCTTCGGCTGACAGTGCCTCCGCCAGGGCGTCAACATCATCAAGGGCCGCGCCCTTGGGGACAAGCTCCTTGTAGAAGCGGCCAAGGACCTCCTTGGCCTTGGCGAGCGAGCTGACGATGGTGCTGCAGTGATCTTCGACCGCTGCAGTAGCATCATCTAGAGCACTCCCGTGCTACAGAGCACCGCGGTCAAACTCTATGCCTGCGGCATCTGAGACAAAAAAAAGAAGGAATGAACAAAGCATCAAAGAAGAAAGACAAGAAAATGAAAAAAGATGCAAGAGAAGATACTCACCCGAAACAGCCTTGGCAGCCGCCATAAGCTTGCCAGCCACCTCTCTTTCACGCGCAGTCGCAGCAGTGGCAAGATGCTCCTCGCGGTCTGTGGCCTCCCGCTGCAGGCGCTCCTTAGCCTCGGCCGCAGTAGCCATCTCCAGCTCGAGGCGCTCCTTCGCACCAACGGTGACCTCAGCTTTCTTCTCCGCTTGACCGAGGCTCTTTTTGAGAGCATCAATCTCATGAAGGGAGGTGTTATGCTCCTCTGGATTCAGGAAATACAAGCATCAGATAACAGGACACGAGTACACGAAGAAGCAAACATCAAAGTCATAGCAGTACCTTGTAGCTGTTTGAGGCTGGCCTCCAGCACCAGGTGCTCCTGCACCAGTCGCTTGGCATCCTGCATAAAAGGCTGCAGGAAGAAGACCCACTAGTAAGGAAAAGGACTCGGGGGCTACGCCCAACAGAAAAGAACAGAAGCAAAATACACACACGAAAACGCTCGGGGGCTCCCCCCGAGACTCGAAGAAAGAACAAGACAAGAAAACTCTTTTACAAATGCTCGGGGGCTCCCCCCGTGGCAAGAGACAAAAATACTTACATGATCCGATGGCGACGTCGAAGGTCTGCTAGCAAAATTCTGAGGCGCAACCACCTGAACCTCCTGCGAAGAAGGGACCGGCGTAGCACCCTCAGAGGTAGCCACCATCTGAGGAGGAGGAGACACAACTTGCGACTCCCCCATCATCTCCCGAGCACCATCACTGGAGGAATCGTTGGAAGAGTGCCTGCACAAGGACAAATTAGCACAAGTATAAAGTCAACAGCAAAGAAAAAGAAGTACAAAGGAAACTTACGAGTCCAGCGAGCTCAGGTTGAAGACAGGAGGTGTCCTTCGGACTCGCTTCTCCTCTTCCTTCTTTTCTTCCTTCTTCCGCTTCGCTGGCGGGTGCGGCGCTATAGCCCTCACGGGAAGAGCAGGAATAGGAGAGGAAGAGCCTCCATGCCGGTCACTATGACGCTCAAGACACAAAGGGTTCCTAGGAGTCAGAGGAGTCGAAGCATCCGAAGAATCGCTGGAGCTCCGCGATCGTTTGCGAGTGTGGTCCTCGCTTGACTCGTTGGCATCTTCAGCTGGAGATCACGCCGATGGCAGCTCGGACACGGAATCCACCACTTCATTATCTGGAGCATCCAGATATACTTCGGGTAATGGAGGCGACATACCCGGCACTTTGAAGCTCTGTACAAGAGAAGAACAATTTGTTAGCAAACAAAGACAAAACAATGCAGTCGAAAAATAGTGCTACGCGCACGGATCTACACCTGTGGAACAGGAAGCGAAGAAGAAAACGGAGGAGTCAGCGACTTCCCCGGGATATTCTCTCCAGCCTTGAACTTCAGCAGCGAACGAAGGGCCCTGTCGAGATCTCCCTGAGAGAATTTCTCAGTCGAAACCCTCGTCGGATCACGCCGGCCAGCATAAAGGAACATCGGGTGCGCCCTAGCCTAGAGTGGCTGCACCCGACGCTCGAGAAAAGTGCGGATGATATCCACACCGTTCATTTCCCTGTCCGGAATCAACTGGAGATCCTCCACCCGATGATAGAGAGCCTCTATCTCCGCCACCTCGCCATCCAAGATCTTGTTTTTCCAAGACCCTTTCGGCTCGATCTTTTGGGAGGGGTCGAAAGGAACAAGACCAAAATCCTGCCCAGGCACTACGGAGTGGCGGATATAAAACCATCGCCTCCGCCAGTACTGGACAGATTCAGACATGGAAAAAGAAAAGAAAAGCAGATTGGGCTTGATGGAGATGATGCAACCCCCAATGGGATAAACACCATCCGAACCGTATTGCCTCTTCACGGAATAAAGTTTCCGGAAGAGGCCAAAGTGCGGCTCAATAACGAGTTCGCACTCGCAGAAAGTGATAAAACAAGCAATGTGAAGAAGAGAATTGGGGGAAAGATGGTGCAATTGGACACCGTACAAAAAAAGCAGTCCACGAAGGAAGTCGTGGGCTGGGAAGGAAAATCCGCGAATGACAAAGGCAAGGAACATAACCTGATACCCAGCGGGGGCACGGGGGATTACCTCATTGCCTGGGAGTTTGACGGCCTCCCTATCCTGCGGAATCAGGCCCCGCTCGCGAAGCTTGCGGAAATCACTCTCCCGTGTCTCCGATCGCCGTCAGGCACCATCGGTGACACGGGTAGCGGCGGCACCTTTCTTCCCTCCAGCGGCGCTGGTACCAACCGCAGATGACGACTTCTTCGGCTTCCCCATCGCGGTACGACTATGCCGGCAGCGAGAGCGCAGGGTGGAAGTAGGAAATGTGAAGGAATATTCTAGCGCGCAGCAAGAACTCTTAGAACACAAGGAAGCAGTGAAAGCAAGAATAGATGCGGTGAAAACAAACTAAAGTTTTCCCCAAGGATTATAACGACGAAGACGACGCATGGCAACCGTCCATCAAGAAGACCTAACGCCAACGGCAGGATCTGGCCATACACGTGTCAGCATCGCGCCGAACCGTCGCTAACACGCCGTCCACTACACGCGGAAATCGAGGCGACGCCGTAATTATCTCCACGCCGCGCGTGACCGGTCAATTCAAGGTTAGACAGTGGGACCCATGTTCGTCCAGTCAAGTCATCTCCGGCGCAGCAGACGCTTGAGGTCATCGATCGTCAGCACTGACGTCATCAAAAGCTATACTAGCAACAGCTACAATTCCTTCGGCTTCAAAGCTTAGAGTACTCACTCGAATCTACGATTCGACCAATTACTCGGGGGCTACTCCTATCAGGAGTGATGGCCGCACACCCGAAAGATGAATAGAAGCGAACTATTACTTCAAGTCCTCCGTCGAGTCTACGACTCCACTACGGACTCGGGGGCTACTCCCATAGGGAGGATGGATTTAAGCATCCGAAATTTTTTTTTGTCCTACGGACTTACAACTGAACAACGTTTGAATTAAAGTCTCCGCTCGAGTCTACGACTCAAATAGACACTCCGGGGCTACTCCCATAGGGAGCGCTGGCCGCGCACCCTATGAACCCTTCGACTGCGATACTTCAGATCAGCATGCAAAAACTTTTCGGCAACTCTACCCCAATTAAACGTTAAGTGAGCAACGTTCTCCTTGGCCACCCGAAAAACCTCCGCGGTGATAAACATTCGGATGCTGTGTCCGCGACACAATGATAAGACCTACAGATATCATCTGATGGCCTCGCAACGCACATGACTGCGCTCTGCTAGTAAAAAACCGTGCTAACAGGTGCGATGAAAAATCCCGACAGACGCGTTGGGTACATCAATTAAACTCACTGGAATTCCACTCCTGTAAGTCCTCCGCGGCCTGAGTCGAATTACGCTAGCATATGTTCCAGGTTAGAGTTGAGGGACTCGAACCTAAAGAAGAGCGTGTTGTTTTGTCCTAAGACAGTTAACTGACCCTGATCCGTCGGGTGAGTCAGGCACACGCATCAACAATCCCTACACATGAACTATTGAAATACATAGTTGCACCCGAAAGATTGTAGAGTCCTCAGCCGAATCTACGATTCGACTGAACACTTGGGGGCTACTAACATGGTTATACCCCACGGGTACATGATCTCAGCATACCTGGTCCAGCCCAAGGAAGGCCCACGGCTACTATACGCCGGCCCATGAAGATTTTCGGGTGGACAAGGCCCATGACGCTTTCGGATCCTTGGAGAGCAAGACTAGAGTAGATAGGAAATTCAAAGGGGTAAAACCCTAGAACCTGTAACCGACTAGGTCTATGCCCGGGACCTGCCTGAGTCTATATAAAGGCTAGGAGGACACGACCTAGATCTTCTCCTCATACTTTCGCATACACACCTCCACGCCAGATTGCATCTGCGCAACCCTGTAACCTTCGGTTCCACCGTAATCAAGAACAGACAAGCAGGAGTAGGGTTTTCCCTCCGGGGGCCTGAACCTGGGTAAACCTTGTGTCCCCGTGTTGCTTGTTTGCTAACCGTTCCGCGATCTCCAGCATCCCCATCTTCTCCAAAACCCAAGCCCATAACAATGGGCATTAACGAAATCAAACCTCGTCAGCATGTCTAAGACGTTATGTATTTTACAACACGAGAGCTCAACATTTCTTTTAGAACAAATGAAGGCAATAAGAGGTAAAAATATCATATAAAGTAGATACGAAATTCTTACCCTGTCGCCGACCAATACATTAATGCGGATATAATTATTTTGACCTTATATTTGGAAAAGTATTTTCTGTCTAATCCGAATCTAAACATCATAGGATCATTGCTCAAGAAAACCATAATTATTTAAAAATATGAAGGTTAGCCTCCCATACTTATCCAACATCACATAAAAAGTACAAGTTAGCTCCGGGTCTATACTTTAACTCTATATACCAATTTAATCTCATGAATAAACTTCACATATAGTGTTTTTGTAATAACTTAATAAACTTCCATAGATAAATTAAAGAGATCAAAGATATTTTCTACACATGTGATATATATATATTTAACATCTATAGATCTTATCAATATAATTTCCTATTTTTATAACATTTGCAAATGTATGAATATTTCTGATGGAATTTTATACACTAAAGAAATCAACCATAGGTTGTGCCCTCGCATTTGCGAGGGCCCCCATGCTAGTTAATAAAGAAAAGGAAAACTGGGTTTTTTCTGGAAACTCTTCGAGCCGCCTCCTTGTCACGACAGCCACAAAAAACCTGAGGAGAAAGCACCACAGCCGCAAAAAATCTCTCCTACCGCGCCCTCTGCTCTGCTGCCGCCAAAGGACGGCGGTGGCGGAGATCTCCTCGGGTCGATTTCCCCCCAAGCATCGAAACCCTGGCCCATCTGAACGGTGTAGATCAATGGTGACTGTATCCATGCTCACTACAGGACGCGCGCGCTACGCCGAGGACAAAAAGCCGTCGGCGTAGGCCAAAATACCCTTGGCGTATGGTACGCCGACGACTGCCCTCGGCATAGCCTCCTCGGCAAAGATCTCCCTCGGCGGAGCACACTCAAGCCGTCGCCGTATCGAGATGCCGTCGGCCTACGCCGACGGCTTTGACCTCGGCGTAGCGGCCGTCGGCATAGCCTGTCGGCCGGTTGCAAAAATATATATTTTTTAAAAATATTTTTTTATTTTTTCTCATTTTTTTATTATTTGAATTGTTTGACTCGTTAATCTTCCACTTTGAACATTTTTAACACTAATTACACTTAATATTTGATTAAATTTTAGTCTTAGTCAAACTTCCCGGTCAGTCACCCATCCTAATACTACTCCAGCTCCAGCACGCTTAACTTCCTCGTTCCTTCTGAATCCGTTTCCGCAAAGTAATTCATACATTGTTGTCAATACTATGATATCAATCCTATTAACTCTTATATCATCATGTCACATGTTTGTATTTTTTGAAATTACAAACAATTATTTAAATAAACATTCATGAATAAGTAAAAATATTATTGAATTCAAATAAAAATATAATAATTTTACTTTTTTATATTTTTCTATTTAATATGGAATAATTAATATCTTTAAATCTGTAAATCGGAATTCAACAAATAATATGTCTAAATTGATCAGAAAAATGAGAGGAATCCAAATATGATATCCATATCAACTAATCACAAACCCTCCGTTTTTGAATTAGCTATTTGGTGGTTGCTTTAGAAAATCCCCTTTTTGCGCTCGGATAATGAAAATGGCTTTTTGGTGCAATGAAAAGGAAAACTTGCATTGGATCTTTGATAAAATAGCATATTGTGAATCTAAAAATGATTTTTTGTAAAAAAACATAAGCATCAGATCATGTACCTGTAGTTCATATCTGATCCACTTCCTACCGATTCGGCAGGAATTTGTCTTTTTCACCAGAGGTGGACGGAAAGGTTTCGGATCCCCCTCTTAGGACATTGTCCATATAAGGTGGTATAGTATTTATTTTAAAATATGGTGGTAGCATTTTGAATTAGCCATTTTGTGGTTGCTTTATAAAACCGTCCTTTTTTTGTGCTCGGAAAATGGGAAATGACTTTTTGGTGCGACGAAAAGGAAACATCCTCCTGCAACATTGTTCGACATCCCATGATATGTGTATGCACAATATGGGCACATTATCACAAACTATTCCTTGACCGTAGCCATAACATTGGTCATTTGACCCAAAAGACAAGAAACCTCGAATGAGATATGTCATTTTGTGAAGGTTTTTTTGAGACATAATCAATATATCAAGTTTGATATTTTTCCTTATAACTATGTCACGTAATATAACACCACGTGAAGGTTTCGAATTGTTTCGATCGTTTTTGAATTTTGATGCCCGTTTTAAACTATCGTCAAACTTTGTCGAACGACGGGCATGAAGATTCGTAGCTCAGTGCCGAGCCTCGCTAAACTTGCATTGGATCTTTGATAAAATAGCATATTGTGAACCTAAAAATGATTTTTGTAAAAAAACATGAGCATCGGATCATGTACTTGTAGTTCATATCAGACCCACTTCCTACCGATTCGACAGGAATTTGTCTTTTTCACCAAAGGTGGACGGAATGGTTTCGGATCCCCCTATTGGGAAATTATCCATATAAGGTGGTCTAGTATTTTTGTAAAATGTTGTGGTAGCATTTTGAATTAGCCATTTGGTGGTTGCTTCACAAAACCGTCTGTTTTTTATGCTCGGAAAATAAAAAATGGCTTTTTGGTGCGACGAAAAGGAAAGCTTCCTCCCGCAACATTGTTCGCCATCCTATGATGCATGTGTATGCACAATATGGGTACATTATCACAAACTATGTTTTGATTCTAGTCATAACATTGGTTATTTGACCCGAAAGCCAAGAAACCTCGAATGAGATAGGTCATTTTGTGAAGGTTTCTTTGAGACATAATTAATATACCAAGTTTGATATTTTTTCTTCTAACTATGTCTCATAATATACCACCACACGAAAGGTTTCGCATTATTTCGATCATTTTTGAATTTTTTATGCCCGTTTTAAACTATATATAATGTTTTACATTTTACTTAATTTTTATTTACAAATGTGTAATATTTGAATGTAGATAGATAGGTCTTATTTTTCTGCAAATTTTTATATATTATTTATATTTTTCTGAATTAGAATGATTTAGTTATGATTTTTTAAAGTTTAATGAGATAAATAAAAAATAGCTACGCCGAGGGCAGCCGTCGGCGTAGCATAGGATATGCCGAGGGCAATTCTACGCCGACGGCTGCTTGGCGGGGCCGGCCTAGACGATGACTACGCCGACGGCCCCGACGTTTGGCCGTCGGCGTAGCGACCGGCCATCGGCGTAGCTTCCCATTCGTGTAGTGGCTTGATGTGCGAAACAAGGTCACCAGCGTGGGCCTCGTCCCCTTTATCTCCTTATTTTTCTCTCCTCTTTCCCATTACTTTTTTGTTCTCATTCGCAACACATCACACCAAGAGAGGGACAAAGAGGACCACTGAGCCTGCCAAGACTGTTTTTGGAATTAAACACGGATACATGTAGTAGTATAGGTAGTCATAATTCTACTTGGTAAGAGGTCCTATAGTCAATAGATATGTTGTGATACCCCTGTAATCGATAGACCGTGCCATTGAGAGCAATAGAGCGTATTGCAATCTGAAAGTTGAGCTATCTGATCAAAAGAATCGATCAAACTGGATAACTGCAGATACGTGTCAGCAGGAGCTTCTCATATCTGCGTAGTCTCGCCGTCTGGTCTTTGTCATCTACGTCGGAAAGTACTAAAGTACTCGGCATGTAAGGTCCTAGCGAAAGTACTGCCGGGTCTGGGCCAACAGCCGTCCCCTCGCCCAAGCCGGTGATGTTACGCCTCCCCGTGGCAGGTGATGGCGAGATTAGACCTTGGCTGAATCGGCCCTTGACGAGGAGGCCAAAAAAAATTAAGAGTGTGGGGTGCATGCTCGCCGGTGTTAGGAGTGCAGTCATCCGAGACGGCTTGCTAGCAGCCAGAGAAGGAAGACTTGGGGAGCTTAGAGCATCTCTAACAGACTATGTTTTAGGGCACATGAAAACTAGGATAGAACACTATTTTTGTAGTTTTTTGTGCCCTAAAATAAGGCAGCCGTTCCAGAAGATGTATAATAGGGCATGATCAAATTCGAAAACATTAGATAGTTCGATAAATTCTTTTTCCTGCCAGGGCGATCTGTGATGAGGACGACACACGAGGGCTGAGGCGGGGCAGCACGGTCATATGCGGCGGGCAAGAGGCAGGAGGGAGGCGGGGGAGTTTCAGAGCAGCGGTAGGGATGTGCATGGACGCGGATGCCCTATCGTGTGCCCAACATATAGATCACTAGGGGGTTTGGTCATGCCCTAAATTTTTTGGGCAGGACAGGGATACATCATCTGTTAGAGATGCGTGTTTTCCTGCCGGTAAATGGGTCATCTGTTGGAGATGGTCTTAGAAGTATTGTCGATCGGTGTACAGTGCACCGATTGAGGATTCGGCTACGGAAGGTGGGGCTACAAAGTGCCTCCAGCAGGTCGTTTATCTGGTGATTTGCAAGGCGATTCTTTTTCAGCGGAGGCTATGCTTCTTTCTTCCTCCTTCCCGGCGAAGAACCTCTTCTCCCCATCATTTACGGCATGTTCAGATATCAAAAGGACATCAGTGCGCTGTTGGAAAATGCTGTGGACACTGGTGACCTTCAGGTATCCTCCAAAGAAGTGTTGCGCACATACACACGGCCGAACCGCACAGCTGCCTAGTTCTGAACCTAAGTTGACACGCTAAGCATAATGTTCAAAAACAAGCACCCTGACAAGGCTATGCTCCTTGGTAGCCAAGGCCACTTTGGCCAATCATGGGCCAGTACCATTCACAACACCACCAAACACTGTTGGTGGTCCATTCGAAGCACCATGGCCTCCAGATATTGCTCCTCCAAAACACTTAGACCAAAGCACCCCGTCCCACCTCGCCATAAGAAAGCTAGTGCTGACACCAACGGTTCCGTTGTAGTTACCATGGCCACGATTTGTCGTTCTTTGCCGCAAAGTAGTCAGCCATGAATGTAATCGCATTTGCAAAATTTCTATCGTGTTTGGCCAAACCCACAAGCTCACTGATTTGATACCCATATGGAAAGCTACCAGTGAACACCACATAAATGGAAATTAATGTGTGTCTGTTATAGTATATGTGGAACTGTCACCTCTATTCTTTTGCTAAAGTTGTACTTGCGATTACCACCAGTTGCATAGGTTGAATGGTTACATGGATCACTCCCTTGGTCAACTGTCTCTAGTTTTCTCCTACAATACATATCCATATATCTATAAATATCAATCTGAAAATGATAATTCATGGCCTTTTAGTGATTGAGATATACTGTATACAATCTTTTTGCTGATTCTTAATGCCTTTTTTGTTCTGGTGTGTCCGCGTGCTTCTTATTCTAGTGTGTCCTAGTATGATTAAATATTTTTTACTAACTAAAGTTTCTGGATTCTCATGAGTAGGTACTTTATTGTTATTGATGACTTATGGGACATACCAACGTGGGAAACGATTACATATGCATTCATGGATAGTCATCCAGATAGCAGAATCATCATAACTACTCGTAATCACGATGTTGCCACAAATGCTGGTGGTATTTACCGCATGAAGCCACTTTCGGATGATAACTCCAAAATGCTATTCCATACAAGAACATGTGGTGCTGAAGGAGTTAGTCAAGATAACCAACACGATGAAGTGATTAACAAAATTTTGAAGAAATGTGCTGGTGTGCCATTAGCTATCATTTCAATAGCTAGTTTGCTTGTTGGTAAACCAAGTGCAGATTGGTCTAAGGTGTATGATGCAATTGGTTTTGGGGATAAAGATAGTGAAGTCATTCGGAACACAAAAAAAATCTTATCTTTCAGCTATTATGACCTCCGACCCTATCTAAAAACATGTCTACTGTATCTAGGCATGTATCCTGAAGATAAATTTATTCTGAAGAAATCATTGATATGGAGGTGGGTTTCTGAGAGATTTGTGTTGGATAAAAAAGGTATAGGTTCAAATCTTCAATATACGCATCCAGAACTACAACCGGAAGCCAGCTCGGCGCATTGATGCACTCGAGTGGATCCTAGCTGGTCTGAACAGGAAGCCAGCTCGGCGCACTGATGCATATCAACGAAAGCTACGTCGCATGATTACAACACTGCAGACTTTGCTACGTCGTGATGCCGAGCCTCGACTCGGGAGGTACGGAGAACAGGAGATACGTGGCTTTGTTACCAAATTAAAGAGTACATACGGAGAAGAAGAGGTACGCTCATATACTTCTCCATCTATCGCTATACGTATCCATCATGTAGCTGATTGCCGGCTAACTGGTTTATGTGTGTGTGTGTCTTATCTCTAGGACAACAACAGTGATGACGACGCCGATGAGACCGACAGTGACTACGCCCGCAACACCGACACCGACGACAGTGGTGATGATGATGATGGTGACGACGACGGCGACTACGATAATACCGAGCAAGTGGAGGTACATAAGTACATACCATGTCGTATTGATCACATGCTATATATAGAAATTTATTAACTTTTCGTGTAGCTGATGCTATATACCGGCTGAATTAATGTATATGTCTAACTAACCTCCAGGTAGTAGACAATGTTGTCGCCGCAAGCAGTGGGACTCGTGACCAAGGGGTGGCCACCAAACCTTCAATCGCATAATTTCTCTTGCTTCTTTCATGCCAACAAGCTGGTACGTTACGCGCATCTCTGTCTTTCTTTTTCTCCCCTTTTGTATGCATGCTACCAAGCTGGTACGTTACGCGCATCACGTCGCATGTGTCCACTTCTGTATATTTAATTTGCATCAGGCCTATACCGCCACTCAATTACTGTTCTTACGAATTTCACCCAAATAACTAAACTCGACCAATTTGCGATGACTATTCTATGTTTGTAGACAAATCATTCTAATGTTGGTTATTAATTTGACTTCCCAGATTAAAAATCACATATTTTATTTACCTCAGCTTTCTAAGTTCTTCATTTTTAATTACAAAAGCACCATTTTCTGATTACAGGGAGACATGCATTAACGCCTTCTACAACCTTGTGGCCGACACCTGGAAGAGCAGTTAATTCTCAGAACTCGCTAAGCATAATTCGTCCATTGGAGTAGAGTTTATTTTCTTTAGCAGTAGATTGCCTTGTGTAGAAAACTATTAAAAAAATCTTAGCACTACGGTGGACTATTTGCTAAAACTTAAAAAAACATAAACAAAAAAAAATCTTTTTTGGTTGTTAGAGTAGTGTTCTGTTAGAATTTTTTTCATGTAGCAAGAAAAACTCTAAAAGGAAAAAATATTTTATTTTGTGTGTACCTTGTTTCTCTTAATTATTTGATAAATACAAAAAAAATAAAAATGGAAAATATTAAAAAAGGGTTTTCATTATCGTTTTTAAGGTTTGTTTTCTTCTTTTGTTTATTTTCTTTTTCTATTTTTTCTTAGGGTAGGTAGGGAACTCCGCCTATCTATTGTAAGGTAACACTTATAATCGTGTAGCCGGTCTCAAGCCCGGAGAAAGGAGGAGAGACTACTTATGTTCTAATAGAGGGTAATATACATGTTGTGTTGTTAAAAGGCAAAAAACATTTAGTAGGAACCAATATGCTGTAAGTTTCAAAGCAAAGATGTCTTCTTGTTAGATGATAGAATAGCTATGTGTTCTATGGAAAGCTCCATGTTCAAGCCCAAAGAACCTACGCATCATGAGTACTGTATGTTCGAATTGGCACTCACATTGAAGCTCTCATGTTGTCCATTCTTTCAGTTAGTGTTTACACACACCATTTGAGCATCCTTGAATAATTTCATTTAATCATTATCCAACATATCTATTGTCCAAAATGTTCTTAATGTTTTCCCGTCAGTTGCCTGAATCATTCGTGTACAGAATCTGAATGTCGACTTGTCTTGCGCCCTGGCCCATTTTTGAATATCGACTGGTCTGTTCTCTGATGTTTCGTCATGGAGAATATTTATTTGCAGCAGCTAGGAACGGAAATAATGGCAGTCTAGCATTTTGCTTGGCAATGCTGGACAAGTGATCCCTGTACTTTCCATATGTGAAGAGATCGTCTCTGTTACAATTGTCCATGCACTTGTTGGTAACAACGACACCTGTGACTCTCCATCCTCTGTTTTCATTAAGCTTCAGCATCAACGGCTACAACACACCTGCCGCGAAGGTTAGTGCAGCCATTGATGCAGTGAAGATGACGAGCCAAGCTGCCACGCAATAACGTCGCTAGTCACTACTATCCAAGCAGGTATTGAGATCTAGAGTAAATTAAGTCAGCCCTGAAGCTGGGATCCTATCCTATGATTCTTACTGTAGTTTTGATACTTAAGCTGTAGCATCGTACCTTTTTTCGTTACTGAAAGATTTACCAGTGTCTTTCTACGTGTTCTATGTGCTTCCATTACCGCATTCAGCTTTGAAAATCCAGCTGTATTTTTCAGTTCGTCCTCTCTTGTAGTGGTAATTGCATTCAGTTCAAGTAGCTACTAGATGCATATACATTTCCAACTATTGAGTTCACTGTTAGTTCTGAACCTGGAATAACTCACACGACACTAAGAACAAGTTTCAGAAATTATGGACTCTGAAGATTTGTATCGTGTAAGCCTTTCAGCTTTTCTGTTACTTTTTTTTTTGTTCATCGTTGGAAGGGAAAACGTGGCTGGCAAGGATCCTATCTCTACGCCATGATCCGCTTAACTCACGCCCACGAGGCTTGAGAGCATCTCCACTCGTTGGCCGAACCTAAGTCGAAAATTGGTCCGTTTTTCGGCCGGACGAAACTAGTTTTCGGCCTGGGTACGTCCATTTTCCCACTCGCGTACTCAGGACGAGTTCCTAAGTTTGGCTAAAATTCATTAAAGATGGGCGAATTTCATTAAGTTGGGTGAATATATGCGGATTACATCAAATTTAAACTAAACTAATACATAATAAAATTAAAAAAGCCTCTGCCGGTGCCTTCGCCGTCCTACATGCCAAAGTTGTTGTAGAACGCCGTGTAGCTGGGGTCGACGCGGCCGTCATTCTCGCCG
This sequence comes from Avena sativa, assembly GCA_916181665.1. NCBI lineage: Eukaryota > Viridiplantae > Streptophyta > Magnoliopsida > Poales > Poaceae > Avena > Avena sativa. Next base: position 571,105,600 of record OV702290.1, read on the forward strand.
CCATCGTCGTCGTTGTCGCTCGGCGGCTGGTTCTGGCTGGAGCTCCCCTGGCCTGGGTCGCCGCACCTCCAGGGCTGGAAGGACGGGCCTACGTCCTTGTCGTTGTCGTCGAGGACGTAGAGCGGGGCGCCCTGGTAGGCGAGCTCACGCCCAGACAACGCCCGACGCCGGGCGGTCTGCTCCTCGGCCTATTGCTGCATGTCGAGGATGCGCTGCCGCTCTGCCTTCTCCCAGTCCATCCTGGATGTCCGGCGAGGAGGGATCCACCGGCAGCGGCGGCGGCGCCAAGCGACTGCTCCAGCGCCATCTTTAAGGCGGCGTCTTCGGCCGGCGCCGAGTCTTCTATCTTGGGGCTGCGGAGACGCAGGTGGCTGGTTGACGACGTCGTTGTCCGCGGCTCGCTGATGACGATGCCGCACGAGCGCGTTCGCGGCGGTGAGCGCACCGGCGATATCGCTTCGCGCTTGACTGCCGTTGGCGTGCGAAGCGGCGCCAAGCCAGAGGAGTGGGACGCCGAAGCGAAGGAGGACGAGCTCATGCTCGCCATCCTCCTCAGCGTCCAGTTCGCCGGAGGACGCCGCCCCGTCCTGGCCGCCGGTGTCGGCATGCACGAAAAGCCGAGCCGCGACGTGTTCCCGCGGTTGATGTGCTCTATCACCGCCGCGAGCGTCTGGCCCGGCGTGCTCCACCAACGTCGGCGACCCGCCTAGTTGTTGTGCTTCAGCGGCGACTCGTTCGGAGGCCCCTCGTGGCGGGCGAGCTCCTGTTCGCGCCGCTCCGCGAACAAGTGCTCCCAGTAGAGGAGTTTGTCGGCGCTCTCCACTTCGGCGGGGTTGTCCATGTCGTCGATGTACTCTTGCACATCATACGACAGTTCGACCTGCATCGGCGCCGGCGGGATTGGGATGCCGCCGGCGCTCATCTTCCACCCCGGAGGCATCCGCGTGTCTGGCGGCACCATGTAGCCGGCGTCGTATAGCATGCGCGCCTCCCAAGCCTGGAGGGTGCGCCGGACGAAGCCGTTCGCCGCGGCGCCGTCGCTTGGGTAGCGTTCAGCCATGGCTGGGAAGGGGGAACGGTGAGAGAGGGGTTCGCCGGAGTTTGGGCTTGTGGGTGGGGGAGCTGTGAGAGGGTGTGTAGATCTCCGACGAGGGGTACGTCTTATAATGGCCGAGGTGGGGTGGCGAGGGTGGGAGGGGTGTAGCGGCGAGGGCGGGAAAAGGGAAAACGGTGGGAAGTTAGTGCCCGCCGGTCCGTCGCGGGAGCCAAGGCGGCGACGGTGGCGCCATAAATCGGCGACGCGTGGCCGACGTGACAGGCAGTTATTGTCCGCTGGTCGCCGCGTGGTTCCGAGGATGACAACGACTCGGCTTCCATCACTGACTCGGCGGGTCCACGCGCCGCTTTGAAATTTTTTCACTGACACTACTAGGAAAAGGCCTATCAGTGGCGCATCATTTTGGGACTTCTGTGGTGCATATGGGATACGCCATTGTTATCTCGCCACTAAAGTGCAGTTTTGTGGCGCATATTGATATGCGCCACAGAAGTCTGAAAAACTTCTGTGGCGCATATTTCCAAAATGCACCATAGAAGTATCGAACCAGATCTCAAACTTCTGTGGCGCATTTTTCCACAGAAGTTTTTTTTTCAAATTTCAAAAAAAAAAACCCGACCAGAATCTGGTCGGAGGTGGGGGTCACCGATGGAGGAGAGAAGGAGGTCACTGGTGGAGGAGGTGGAGGTCGTCGGTGGAGGAGAGGAAGAGGCCACCAGAGGAGGAGGAGGATAAGGTCGCCAGAGGAGGAGCTCTCCGAGGTGGAGGAGAAGGAAGGTGGGAGGAGGAGCTCGCCGGGGTGGAGGAGAAGGAAGGTGGGAGGAGGAGGAGCTCGCCGGGGTGGAGGAGGAGGAGGAGCTCACCGGGGTGGAGGAGGGAGAAGCTCACCGGAGTGGAGGAGGGAGGAGCTAACCGGGGTGGTGGTGGAGGAGGAGGAGGAGGAGAAGCTCATCGGAGTGGAGGAAGATCTCACCGGGGTGGAGGAGGAGGAGGAGAAGGTGAGGAGAATAAAAGAACATGAGGAGGGGAAGGGTGGAGGAGTGGAAGAGTATAAGAGAGGGAGAAGGGGCGGGATTCAAATTTAGAATTTTGGCCAAGACTTTTGTGGCGCATATGGAAGAAATGCGTCACAGAAGTTTGTCCTCCTTTTTTATTTTTTTGCAGGAAAAAATGATCTTTTGACCATAACTTTTTACTTTTTTCGAATTTTGAAAATCTAAATAGTCGCTAAACGACCAAAGGTGGTTGCGAGCGGATGCGAAATCTCGTTCTCGTCATTTTGGTATATTATACGTATTTTTCCGATATAGTATGCGAAAGTTTCGTCTGTTTTACCGTGGCATAAACGTTTTCTGCATAAAAAGTCCAAATGCATGTTTGTTAATTTTCCTATAAACTAGACCATATTACCTATCACTATGTGAAAGGATTTTATTTTTTGAAGTGTTTTTCATTTTCTATTATTTTTTGCAAGGCTAAAAAGGCGATCCCGGGGGAGGGGTGGAATCTGTTTTTTCTACTCCAACTTCTGTGGCGCATACGAAGATGAACCTTCTTTGCGCATATGGTCATATGCGCCACAGAATGTTGGTCAGAGTACAGTCAACGAGATTCCATAGTAGGATCCACCCAAGCTTTCTGTGGCGCATATGAAGTTGGAACTTCTGTGGCGCATGTGCGCCAGAGAGGTTGGAACTTCTGTGGCGCATGTGGACATATGCGCCACAGAAGTTGGCATTTTTCTATATGCGTCACAGAAGTCTTTCTGTGGCGCATTTCACAAATGCGCCACTGGACAACTTTTGTGGCGCATGGTCAGAACCATGCGCCACAGAAAGTCTGTCTATCTATAGCTAGTTTTGTAGTGGTGCGAATTGGCTGAGTCCGGTGTTTCCAAGACGTACCCAGAAACCTGGATTCAGCCTGGATAGTCCGGACCAAAATTGGCCCAAATTCGACTGAAAACAGGTCCTTAGATACATGATTGAAACAATTTTCGACGTCCGGAACGGCATCCTAGATAGGCGAGTGGAGATGCTCTGATCGAGCTAAACCACGAGGCCTGATCGTGCTAAACCACGAGCCTATTGAAGAGGTAAGAACGACCGAGTCCTGATGCAACGTGCATCGCAGGCTCAAAACACGGCGCATGCCTAGCTAACGGACTGAAGCAAAAACAAAATTCTGATAAGCTAAAACTATGTGATAAATTGATAAGATTAGAAATATAACATTTACATACTACTGAGATGATACTACTTGGGTAATAAATGATATATTTACCAGAGCCTATAGAGTGACTGGTATCGAACAAGTATATTCTAGATTATGTACTATGGCCGTCTATGTGGAATAGACAAACAGTGGTCTAGAAGCAATTATTTTTTTACTGCTACATTAGAGATACAACGTACAAGCTTCTAACTGAAACCTGACTCAGCGATTGTAAACAAGACAACTCTGCAGATTCCATGCATAAGAAACATACAGGTAGAGCAACCAGAGATGCTCTGCAAATCAATCGAAATACTAGTACTAATCATTTGGGAATAAGTCTTCTTCACCAAAAGCAAAGAACTCGGACGCGAACAGTCACGGTACCACATGAATAGGGACTATCTATGCTTGCTCTCATTACACACCATTCTAATGAATCCAGTAGAGGTTATAATAATGAATAGTTAGAGCTGCTACTAAGGAAGGGCAGCTCTCTGCTATTCCTCGACGGCGCTCTATTGTTGCATTGATTTCCATTTTCAGAGAAAACAGAGGAATGAGATAACTAATCATCATAATATATTTGCCTTTAACAGTTTAGTCACCAAATTATCAAATCCATCAACCATTTCTGCTGGTGCCATGCTGTTTCAAACTCAGTTTATTTGATGCACTTGTACAGATTTATGATGATCTGAAGCATGCATTCCCGTCCAGATTCCAAATGCCACCTTGTTTTCTTCAATGAACGGCCAATTTTCATGTATTGTGATCTCCAGCAAAATAAAATTCTTGGATTTTCCAGGAGTACCTGTTCCTATTCTTGTTATTTACTCTTTTCTTATACCAAAATCCCTCCATCTTACGACATATCATTTTTGTTATTCTATTTACCTCGGTTAGCTCCAAAAATCAAGCCGTGTTTAATTGAATTCAACTTGCAGTGTCGGTTCACTCTCCTGCATATATTAATATGTTACCTAGTATTCTAGAAAATTTACTACTGACCTGCAGTTTTCACAACCTCTCTCGAAATAGGCTTTCGCCCCGCTTTATAAATAAAGCCAAACGGCCAAACCGATACAAGTGGTGAGGAGATCCTCTTACAAGCAGATCAAAGGTAAAAAAAAGTGAAGCCTAAGAAGCGGCTAGCTTGCCACCGAAGACGACTAGACTAAGACGGCCGAAGCTCCACGACAACGCCTCCCAGAAGGTAACGACGCCACTAGCGCCGCCGCGGGCGAGACCACAAGGGTCTAAGGTTTTCACCCGGAGCCCAAATATGGTGAGAGTAGCCACAACAACGCCCCCAAGAGGGTCACGACACCCACAGGCATCGCCGTTGTCGGCGCTGAAGCGCTGGGCTTTCGCCCGGAAAAACTCTGACCACATTCGATATCTCAGCCCACGATCAATCCTCAAGCCGAGCTCCCAAACACGATCTGGGTGCTGCCACCACCAGGATCCCCCGATGTCCACTCCGTGCCACCCACATGGTCCAAGAAGAGGAGTCACCACCACTGCAACGTCGCCCCGCCGTCGAGACGCCCGTGCAGTCCACCTTCCGGGGCCGCCGCCCCGGCATCCGAGAACTCGCGTCCGTGTGGCACGGATGACGTGTGACCAGCGAGGCGGGACGGGGGAGGAGCGTAGGCGGAGGGCCTCATCAGCACGACCTCATAGAGGAGCCCTGTCCTCCACCACGGTAAGTGGTTGCCGGCCGGACGCGGCGGCAGGGCCACACCAGGCCCGGACAGGCCCGGCCAGGCCCAAGTCAGACCCGTAAAGGCCCCGCCATCACGCTGCAGCATGGAAGTCACGCCGACGAAACCGTCGAGCGCGAGCCCCTCCAGTCCCCACCTCTAGAGGACGACCGCGCCACGCCTTGGGAGGCCCGCCGAGGCCCAGATGGGGCCCGCAGGGCCCAGATCTGGGCCACCAGCGCACCGGCCAGCCGCCAGCAGCATGGCCTGCATCGCGTCGCCGCCCTGGGTCATCACCGTCGTACCCCGCCGCCACGAACCGCCCCGCCGCCGCTGGAAGCTCCAGAAGGTCGAGGAGGGCGGGCCGCTGCCGTCGAACCACAGCCGCCGTGAGGAGAAGACCCACGCCGCCTCAACATGCAGGGAGCTGCCTCCGCCGCCACCCGCCGGCCGCTGTCGCGCCAGATCTGGCCGCCCCCGCCGAAGGTCACCGCCGCCATCACTACTAGGAAAACGGCTATAGGTAATCAGCACATCCGTGGCTCACATGGTTGAAGTGCCCCACGGCTAAAACAGGCGTGGCTCACCTGTGGGCAGTGCCCTACTAATAACTAGAACATCCGTGGCGCACATGACCCTAGTGCGCCACAGATATGTGTGGGCCAGGGCCCTGTTGGCCACACGCCAAACTTCTGTAGCGCATCATGCACACGTGCGCCACGGTTGTTAGGGTCATCTGTGGCGCACGTGTGCATGGTGCGCTACGACTGAGCGCATGCCCACCTCTGCTCTGAGACGGCCACAAACTTCTGTGGCGCACTCCGCCTAGTGCGCCACAGGGACTAGGAGCATCTGTGGCGCACTCTGCCTAGTGCGCCACAGAAGTTTGTACTCCCTGTGGCGCACTGTTGCCGTGTGCGCCACGGATGTGTCGATTTTTTTAGGACAGCACTTTATGTGCACATGTGTGACCACATCCACCACCCCACACTTCACTTTGCCCTTCTTCTTCCTCCTTAGATCTAGTCGGGATCTTCTCCTTCCCACCTCAATTTCTCCACACATTCACCATTTTTAGCATGTAAAACTTGCTTTGGATGTTACATAAGTAATAGAGGAGGTCTCCGGTCTCTCATCTATCCGTCTCCGGTCGACGCGCGCACCTCTCCTTTCCATCTTTCTCGCGATCGGTCTCTCATCTCGGTAAGTTGTCCATGTAAGGATGTGTTCATGTGTATATGGATGATGCATGTGCTCATATGCATGTAGATGATCGATGCTCATGTCATGATGTGTGTATGTGTGGAGAGCTAGGATCGATGGTCATATGTGTGTGTATATGGAGAGTATCGATGATGCTCATGCATGTGTGTATGGAGAGGATAATGATATGTTCATGTGTGTATGGATCGGTCTCTCTCTCTCTTGTGTTTGTATGTGAACAAGTTGCCATTTGTTTTGCCAAAATGTTGATTCATTTCCATTTTGGCAAGACTTTGGCATTTCGCAAAGGTCCTAATTTTAGGATAGGTCATGCCGAAATTTTCTATCGACCATTGCATGCATGCATTCATTATGTGGTTCTAATAGACTTCAAAATTGTACCGTGTACATCGTGCAGGCAAAAATGGTCCGCATAATGAGCGAAGGCATTGTGGCTAGATTTTTGAAATGTGCGACGGCCGACATGATACGAAATAACAAGACAGATATAAGATGTCCGTGCAGAAGATGCAAACTCAACTGGGTGATCGACCCAGATTCCGGGAATCTGCAGGCGCACCTGCTCCGCCATGGTTTCATGGATGGATACACTCGTTGGATAAGCGATGGCGTAGATGATGGAGATGGTGATCATCATCACGGCGAGAACGGGCGAGATGATGAAGAGGCTCCTGGAGATGGTGAAGGTACGGAAGCAGACCGGGATGATGATGATCTAGATGCCGGAGGAGCAGACGACGATGGAACAACGTCAGGCTGGGTGCGGGACCCTTATGTGCAAGAGCTGCTTCTCAAGCAGACGAGTAACGCCAGGGCTGCCGCTAGAGAGAAAGCCAAGCTTGCGCAACTTGAGAAAGACGCGGTTACTCCATTGTATGAAGGATGCAGGCCCGATGATACCCGGTTGAATGTAACGCTCAAGGCTATGGAGATGAAGGCAAAGCACAAATTGAGCGACGCAAGCTTCGACGATATGATGGCATTCTGGCACGATCGTCTCCCGGAGGGGAACACATGTCCAACTAGTATCGAGGATGCCAAGAAAATCGTCTGTCCTCTCGATCTACCGCACGTTAGATATCACGTATGCATCAACGATTGCATCATTTATCGGGGCGAGGACGCGGAGAAAACCACATGTCCGGTGTGCGGCGTGAGTCGATACAAGAAAGGGAAGAAAGCACCTCGAAAAGTGGTATGGTACTTTCCTATCACCCCTCGTCTGCAGCGCTATTTCGCGGACCCTAAGGAAGCGAAGCTCATGCGATGGCATGCGGAAAGGAAGAAGCCAGGAGATGATGATGACCCCGAAAAGGATGAGCTGCTGACGCACCCTTCAGATGCTAGCCAGTGGAAAGCATTGGACCTCGAATTCCCAGAATTCGGTGGAGATTCGAGGAACATCAGGCTTGGTGCGAGCACCGATGGACTCAATCCGTTCGGTAGCCAGAGCAGCACGCACAGCACTTGGCCTGTGTTTGTATGGATGTACAACCTCCCTCCATGGTTGTGCATGAAGAAGAAGTACATACAAATGAGTATGCTAATTCAAGGGCCGAAACAACCTGGTACCGACATCAATCTGTATCTCGGGCTGTTGAAAGAGGAGCTAGCCACGTTATGGGAATCTGGAGCCAATACTTACGACGCCGTCGCACAAGATTATTTCACTATGAGAGCCGCGTTGGTCACTACGGTGCAAGACTATCCAGGTTGCGGGTATATCTCGGGGCAGGTTATCCAAGGATTCCACGCATGCGTTAGGTGCATGGATAACACAAGCTATCTCCAACTAGAGAAAGATCCAGGGTCATCGAAAACCGTGTTCATGGCGCACCGGAGGTGGCTCGGCAAGAATGATCCATGGAGAAAACGTGGAGACCTGTTCGATGGCAAATCAGAGACCCGAGGAATCCCAGAGCGTAGGAGCAGCGAAGAAGTGGAAGAGTTGCTGAAAAACTGGAAAGATTGTCCTAAGCCTGGAAAGAAGCGAAAGAGGCAGCAACAAGACAAGCCGCTGATGAAGGTATGGAAAACAAGGTCTGTTTTCTGGGAGTTGCCATACTGGAAGTTTCTCCGCACGCCTCATAGCCTCGACATCATGCATATCACGAAAAACGTGTGCGAGAGTCTGGTCGCCACCATAATCAACATGCCAGATAGGACGAAAGATGGTCCGAAAGCAAGGCACGACCTGATATGCTTGGGTATCCGGAAGGAGCTTCACGGAGGACGCACTACTCCTGATGATCAGGAAGATGACGATGATCATGAGTCGGAGACGACACAAGGTCGTCGGAAGGGTAAAAAGTTCAAGAAGAACGAATATTACTGCCCTCCTTCTTGCTTCACTCTAAGCCAGGATGAGATCAAACAGTTTTTCAAGTGCCTTCTAGGAGTCAAATTTCCTTACGGCTACGCGGGCAAGATAAGCAGATACCTAGACGAGGCGAAGCAGAGGTTCAGTGGCATGAAGTCTCACGACTGTGCCGTGCTAATGACGCAGGTACTTCCGGTCGCACTAAGAGGGATAATGGACGAGCACGTCCGTGAAACGTTATTTGGCTTATGCAAGTTTTTCGACGTCATCTCTAGGAAGTCGATTGGCTTGAATCAGCTCGGAAGGCTACAGGAGGAGATCGTGGTGATACTATGTGAGCTTGAGGTCTACTTCCCACCCGCATTCTTCGACATTATGGTGCATCTGCTGGTCCATGTCGTGGAGGACATCGTACAACTCGGGCCGATGTTTCTCCGCAGCATGATGGCGTTCGAAAGGATGAACGGACACATCAAAGGATACGTTCGCAACAGGTCCCGTCCAGATGGAAGCATAGCCAAGGGCTTTCTGGCCGAAGAGTGCATCTCTTTCTGCACGAATTATCTAGACATCGAGAACCCTGTCGGTCTTCCCGTCAACAGACACCTTGGCAAGCTCGACGGATCTGGTCACCGAGAGGGTCGTCGCATACTGCATGCAGACTTCGATTTTCGACGCGCAGACTTTGATCGAGCAAACCTCGTCGCGCTACAGCATTTAGAACTGGTCGATCCTTGGGTACAGAAGCACAAAAGGTTAATCGAGAAGAAGTACAGTGACCGGGGCATACAGAGGACGCAGGGAGAAATAATCAAAGAGCACAACTCAGATTTCACGCGTTGGTTTAGGCAGACGCTCCTTGATAATCCCCCGCGCTCGCATTCTTCTGACACGGAAAAGATCATATTCACCTTGTTGCAGGGACCGATGCAAAACCTGGTGACCTATCAGGCGTATGATATCAACGGCTACACATTCTACACGGAGGAAAAGGACAACAAGTGTGATTATCAGAACTCAGGCGTAACGTCGGAATTCTACACCGATGACAACGTGAAGGAAAGATTCTACGGAAGAATCGAGGAGATCTGGGAGCTCGACTACTGTGGAGAAAAGGTGCCGATGTTCCGTGTCAGATGGGCAAAGAACGTCGAAAGAGAAGACCGGTATTTCACAACCATGGTTATACCCGAAGCAGCCAAATCCAAGGCCGCCGGTGCAAACGTGGCCGCGAAAAATGAACCGTGGGTACTGGCTACCAAAGTGGACCAATGTTTTTTCATTACCGACCCGACAAAGCCTAGCCGTGTTGTCGTGAGGAGAGGAAAAAGGAACATCATCGGAATGGATGGAGTCGCCAATGAGCAAGACTTCGACCAGTACGGCGATCCAAAGATTGAAGATGACGACGACTACGATGCAGCAACATACATCACAAGAAGAAAAAGGACAACCCTACCCAAAAAAGGTAGCCCGTTCGAAAGAAGAAACATTAAAGTGCCGGGGCTAAATTATTCAACCGCGACAAAGAAGGGAAAAAAGATTGTAAAACGCTAGCTCAAAAAATATTGTAAACGCGTGGTCGAAAAAGATTGTAATATTCATGGACAAATTATTATGAAATTTAGTTATACTTTAAATCATATTTTTGGGCATTTTTGGAATATTATTACTTTTGGGCATTTTTGGAATATTTAAAAGTATTTTAAAATCAAAATAAAACTTCTATGGCATATATCACCACTTTTGGGCATTTTTGGAATATTTAAAAGTATTTTAAAAACAAAACAAAATTTGTATGGCATGTATCACCACTTTTGGAACATTTTAAAGTATTTTTTGGAACATTTTAAAGTATTTTTAAAGTAAAAATAAAAAAGTGGAGCACCAGGATTCGAACCTGGGTGCTCATCGTTTAGAATAGAGCTAAGGGCAGAACCAGTGGGGTAAGTGAGTACTAGTGTTAACTAGTGGGACGACCAAGTACTTATCTGATTGTCCAACCCACACACGCGTAGCGCACCCTGGCTAAGCCAGGGTGCGCTACGCGTGTGTGGGTTGGACTAGTCAACTGCGCATCCCCATCCCCATCCCCATCCCCGCATCAGACACATCGTCCATCCCCCCATCCCCATCCCCGCATCGAGGCGCCGCCGCCGCCACGCCAGGAGGAGGCCGCCGCCGCCACGCCAGGAGGAGGCCGCCGCCGCCACTCCAGGAGGAGGCCGCCACGCCACGCCAAGAGGAGGAGGAGGCCGCCACGCCACGCCACGCCAGGAGGAGGAGGCCGCCACGCAACGCCAGGAGGAGGAGGCCGCCGCCGCCACGCCAGGAGGAGGCCGCCACGCCACGCATCCGCCAGCCCTCGTCGTCGTCATCTCCCCCTCTCTCCTCGAGCAATCTCAGAGGTGAGCTCTGCCCCTCCCCTCTATCCTTCTCCCCCTCTCTCTCCTCAGAGGGTTAGGGTTAGACAAAGATGTGCTGGAAATGGACTGGATAGGATCGACTAAAGTTCCATTGTTTTATTTTGTTCAGTCCTAGTGTTAACTGTGCCTAGTGTTTGTTCAGTTGTTTTATTTTGTTCCATTGTTTTATTTTGTTCCTAGTTGTTCTAGCCCCCAGAAAAGAAAGAAAGAAAGAAAAACTATGTTCGTGTCCTTGCTGCTTGCCCATTGTTTGTGTTAATGGTTGTTGTCCTGGGAAGTGCATTTGCTACAACTGGGACTTGGAACTAGGCAAACACGTGCTGGATGATTTCCCAGGATAACTGAATCTGGAACTCTTTATCTGGAATGTGATGCGATTTGCCACTGAGTTTAGTACCAAAGAAGCTGTCGAGATCGATGCAGTCCGAGCTGTGCTTTTTCTAATGTGCAGAAGCTCTGAATTTCAGGGAAAAAAACTGAATGATATATATCAAGTCAGGTCAGGCACAAAAAAGGAACATAATATGTAGCCTATTTCAAATCAGACAAACTTGACGAGCTTCCAATTCCTGAGATGATTCCATCTTTGTTGGTGTTGGCTGAACCTGTACACACTAACATCATGTCTCTGAACCTGCAGTCGTTGGATCATTAGTGAGCTGTCTGAAGCCCATGACTGTAGAATTCTTCTACACAAAGTAACCTGAACAAATTTCGAGGCCGTTTCACCTCTCGAATTCTAATACACGCGTGTCGACCATACCATGTAAACATTAAGCGGGTATTAGTTGCTGATTAATACCAGGCAAACATCATGTTGCTTTTTGACATGGAACACTTGTATTCCATCAATACAAGGCAAAACTGCCAGTTAACGCACATCATGTTGCATTTCAGTTGATGATAGGAACTCTTCCAGGTGCCAGGTTGTGAGATACCGTTTCAATATTCACACTCCAAACAATGGAACAAAATAAAACAAATGAACTTATTTTGTGCCTAGTGTTTGTTCAGTTGTTTGTGACTAAAGTTCCTTCTCCCCCTCTCTCTCCCCCTTATTTTGTTCAGTCCTAGTGTTAACTAGAAATGTTCAGTCCTGAACCTGTGTAACCTGAAGCAAGATTCAGGTTAGGTTTAGGTTAGGTTCAGGTTCAGGTTAGGTTCAGAGTTAGGTTAGGTTCAGGTTAGGTTTAGGTTAGGTTCAGGTTAGGTTCAGGTTCAGGTTAGGTTCAGGTTAGGTTTAGGTTAGGTTCAGGTTCAGGTTAGGTTCAGGTTAGGTTCAGATTCAGGTTAGGTTTAGGTTAGGTTCAGGTTCAGGTTAGGTTCAGAGTAGCAAGATTCAGGTTAGGTTTAGGTTAGGTTCAGAGTAGATGAAAATGCAATAGTAGAACAAAGATATGCACTAGTAAAACTTGTGTTTTTAAATGCATGTCTCCTATGTTTCAGTAGAAATGTTCAGTCCTGAACCTGTGTAACCTGAATGTTTCAGTACTAGTTGTTGTTCTGCAAGTCATTCTGTGTTTCAGTACTAGTTGTAGCTTGAGCTAGTTGTTGTTCTGCAAGTCAAAAACCTGTGTAACATTGCACTCACTAACTATGAACCTGTGTAACCTGAAGGTTTCATGAAACCAAGTTCCCTTTTTTTACTGTTGTATAAGAAAGTGCATTTCCTTTTGTGCATATGGACAATTGTGCTTGTGCTTGTATATGAAGCACTTTATTATGTGTGTATGCAGGTTCTTGTATGAAATGAGTCCCGATTTTTGCCGGAATGTTGATTAACTTCCGTTTTGGCAGAAATCGGGCACTCCTAGTTTAAGAAAATTAGCAAAGGTCATGCCGGATTTTTCCGTGCATTTAACCAATTATTTGTTTTTTATTAGTGCAAAAATGTGTGACAACGACGAGGCTGGATGTTCTAAGCGCATCAGCGCTGAAGGAGAACTCAGACCTCCGAATAAACAATTGACATTCTGGGAGGCGGCCCAGCGGCTAGAAAACGATGAAGAATACCATCCTTCGGAGAGCGAGGATGATGAGATGGAAGACGCGGAGGAAGAAGCCGAAGGAACGGCGGACGATGAAACCACTGATGGCGGCGAGGGCACAGGGAGTGGTAGCAACCCTCCTAAGAAGCCGAAGGACCGGCGCCCGAACACGGTCGGCACGGTCAGGGAGGAAATTACCGAAGTGAGCCCATCAGGGGTTCCTTTGGAGCCCGCCCTTGTCGTCAAAGGGTACGGTGGGCAAGTGGCGGCGATCACCCGGACAACCATCTCGATCAACACCGAGAATCTCCGGCATAAAGATAATGGCCACTTGCGCACACTCCTCTTCGAGAAGCTGCACGCCAGATACAAGTTCCCTGCTAAGTATCAGAACACAAATTATCATGGGAACGAAGTAAACAAATCCGCCCTCACAAAGATGAGCACCGCCCTGGCCAGCTGGAGAACCCGGATAAAGAAGAAGATCTATAAAGAAGGCAAAAGTCTCGAGGAGATCCAGAAGATTGACCCGCAGATCACCGAAGATCAGTTCCGGGAGTTCAAGGAGAGGTGTGAATCCGAAAGAGCCCTGGCCAATAGTAATCGGGGAAAGGCGCTGCAGGCGATGAATATAGGTCATCACCATCTCGGATCTGGTGGATACAGAACCGCGGAGGCCAAATGGAATAAGGAGGACGAAGAGTATAGATCCAAGGGGATAGAAAACCCCTTTGCTAAATTCGAACCCGGGCAGGTTCGAAACTTCATCAGGGCCCATTACCATGTGGACCCAAAAACCAAACAACTCACCGCGGATCCTGCGGTGAAGGAATTCGAGGAAATTGTGGTAAGTATAATCTAATTACCGGTGATCAACACGATTGCAATCTAATCGATGATCTAAATGATTCACTGTTACTTCTTATGCAGGAGGAGGAAATTGTTGCTAGTCATGGATCCCAGGGTTCCTCATCCCAGGGGTCGACGGCGGCCACCCGGTGGGATAACCCTTTTAACAGGGCGATGAACCGGGCCAAGAAAATAGAGCCGGTTATGAAGAAGCCGTCGTCGGCTGGCCGTCTGGCCGGCCTCGGGGGTAAGAATTGGGTGGATCATTTTGGTCCACCGCCGAGGACGCATGTGGCGCCGTCGGGAAGGAGCGAGGAGGAAAACAGAGAGGTTCAAGAACTTAAGGCACAAGTGGCGCGGATCCCGCAGATCGTCCAAGACAACCTGGCAATCACCCTTACGTCCTTCCTGCCTACCTTGGTGGAGTCAATAGCGAACTGGAGTGCGGGTGGTCGAGTAGGGCCGTGCCCGATTCCAAGCATGGTCAGCAGCCACTCGAACAACGCGGCGCCGACGAATCAGGCGAACTACGTGTTCGTGACTCCGCCCGCTAGCACCGCGGCGCCGCAAGTGTTGGTGACTCCCCCTGCCATCACCGCGGCGCCGGAGTACATGTTGGTGCCCCCCTGCCATCGTCGCGGCGGCACCGGAGTTCCAAGCACCCGTCGGTAGGGAGAATACACCGGCGGCCAGCACCGTGCCATCAAGCAGCCCTTCCGTCTCTTGCACGCCCGTCGCCGTATGCGGTGCGTCGACATTAGCCGATCTCGACGCCATCACGGTAAACAAATTGCTTTAATTACCGCCTTTCATGCCATCTATATATTACTCTTGTGGCATCTCGCTCTGACGACGCCGTACATTTTTTCCGCAGACGGATGTTCCTTGCACTCTCTTATGCTACGTGAACAACGAGCTGAGGGATGTTGCCAAGGGTACCATCGTTCAACCCTTGCAGCGCACGTTCCACTCAAAGCCGATGCCAGATAGCGTGCACAGGGTTAAAATTAGTCGGGTGCTAAGGGGCTGCGACGACCTGGAACCTCCCATTCAACCCCCATGAGCGGATGAAGAAGAGTCGTCTGTCCTCAGAAGTTGCTTCGGCTTGTTCATGCTATGGCCAAAGAGCATGATCCGTTTGGGGACAGCGGGGGCCATCACGCCACAGACAACAGCACCGCCTGTCGTGCCAGCGACAAGCGGTGGCAAGGCCCCCTTACCGCCCTCGCCGTCACCTCCACGCGGTGGGTCGGATGATCATGTTGATGATATGCACATGGCGTAGGATCCGGCCGAGGACTTCGAAGACTGGAATGATCACTTCTTCAGCACTCAGTTTGGCAACGAAGAAGACCTAGCTGGTGGCCCCACAGAGAAAGCCACTATCACCAAGCGTCTGTTTGGTTCTCAGGAGACGCCTCCAGCTTGCGCCTTTACAGAGCCAGCTGATACAACCAACCGGCCCTTTATTCTAAGCCCTGACACACTACATAGGGCGGCCGGTGCTCAGATTGCGGTGCCTGCCCGCTCTCCAAAAGGAAAAAAGGGCAGGAAAAGAAAATCTAGCAGCTCGAGCCAGCCGGTGGCGTCAACAACTGCGAATCCGATCAGGTTTCGGGACGGGCCACCAAGACCCGAGGGTATTATGTGGAGGATTCATGTGGCGGGTGAGCCCATGCTACCTAAGAATTTGCGGAAGCTCGCCAGTTCGGAACTGCAGAGTGTGCATGACGGCGTGCTGACGATAGAGAGACGCCTTCTATCGGAGAAAGATCCCTCGCACCCGGTATTCGTGGTTAAGGTGCCACCAGGCTTGGGCTTCGTCGACACTTCCCCCGCGGATCTGTTCTTCCTGCGGTTCGAGGACATCTTCAATATGTTCCACCTATACCCGCTGCACTATACCATGGTCCGTCTCTTTTCTCTCAGCCTGGCCACGCAGATCATTAGAGAGAACACACCGGGCATCGCTATAGTGGACCCCTACTACATGCGTGACGGCTGCTTGGGTTCCCCCGCCGAACGACGTATCGTGGCCTCGTACCTAAAAAGAATCCTCGTGGCGAACAAGACAAAGGAATACATTCTCGTGCCTTACTTTCCCGAGTAAGTCGTTATTCAGTCGCCACCGTCGATTGGCTTTATTAGATCATCATCATTCTTTTTTCAACACATTCCATTTGATTTTTTTGCGCAGAGATGAACACTGCACGCTCATCTCCTTATCGCCGAAGCATTCCCACGCCACGTATTTCGACTCGGGGAGTCTAGAAAAGAAGAAAAACTACGACAAGATCAAGGAAGTTCTGGATGATGCTCTCACTGGCTTTGCCTCGACGGAAGGCACCAGCTTCGTGCGTAAGAAGGTCAAGTTCGGCAGGCACGTCTTCAACCACGTAACAGAGTTCCCCTGCGTGAAGCAGCCGGAAAACAGTAAGAAGGAAGCCTACTACGCACTCCATCACATGAGGGCGTTCCTACTTGACCAGCAGAATTCTACGCTGCCAGATCATCTCAAACAGTGGGCCGAAGCAAAGGCCAAGATCAATGATTCGGATATTAGACGAGATGTATCGCATCCAGCAGCAGTTTGGGGCAATCATCTTTCGTGATGTCATGACTTCGGGGGGGATCTTCTACGGAGGAAATATCCCGAATAACCGTGACATAGAAGATCGCCTAGAGATGCAGGGTGACTATAGGAAGTTCATGACGAGGCAGGGCGTCCTCCCGTTCCCTAAGCCGAGCCAGAAGGCTTGATGTTGGCCTAGTTGTAGTTGCAAACTATAGATGACCTTTGTGTGTGTGTGGACGACAAGTGTACTTATCTTATTAGGTTTATGAATCACCGCTTACTTATTTTGCTTATTATTATTATATATCAATCAATGCTTGGTTTTTTTGCTTACTCTTTGGTTTTTTTGCTTACTCTTTGGTTCTCGGACGACAAGTGTGAGTTATTTTTGTCTTTTTCGAGAATATGCCGATGATTGAAATGTCGTGGCACAATATATATGTGAATGTGCTATGACGGGATTGTCAGCCTTGTGATATGCACAAGTCCAGGAATTGTGCATCCTACTTGGCTGACAGTCCCGTCATAAGCAATTCCTGTGTCCAACGACCTAGCTAGTTATATATGAGGCATGCTTTTCGAGTTATTTTTGTCTTTTTCGAGAATATGCCGATGATTGAAATGTTGTGGCACAATATATATGTGAATGTGCTATGACGGGATTGTGAGCCTTGTGATATGCACAAGTTCAGGAATTGTGCATCCTACTTGGCTCACAGTCCCGTCATAAGCAATTCCTGTGTCCAACGACCTAGCTAGTTATATATGAGGCATGCTTTTCGAGTTATTTTTGTCTTTTTCGAGAATATGCCGATGATTGAAATGTCGTGGCACAATATATATGTGAATGTGTTATGACGGGATTGTGAGCCTTGTGATATGCACAAGTCCAGGAATTGTGCATCCTACTTGGCTCACAGTCCCGTCATAAGCAATTCCTGTGTCCAACGACCTAGCTAGTTATATATGAGGCATGCTTTTCGAGTTATTTTTGTCTTTTTCGAGAATATGCCGATGATTGAAATGTCGTGGCACAATATATATGTGAATGTGCTATGACGGGATTGTTAGCCTTGTGATATGCACAAGTCCAGGAATTGTGCATCCTACTTGGCTAACAGTCCCGTCATAAGCAATTCCTGTGTCCAACGACCTAGCTAGTTATATATGAGGCATGCTTTTTGAGTTTGCTCTTTTTGATTTAAGAGTACTTTCTATAAGTGTATCTTCATATGCGACTTTAATTATACATGTTTTTTCAATCACCGGTTAGTTATTATTGTCAACTTGTAGATGACGTGGTACGTCGTGTACAAGGGACGGGTTCCCGGAGTCTACGATGATTGGGAAGACTGCCGGAGACAGGTGCACCGTTTCAGCGGCAATAGCTACAAAGGGTACAACACTATGGCGGAGGCGGAAGATAGATACACGCGCTATCTAGCGGGAGTTAGGACAAGGAACCGGATGAAGACCTACACCTTCGTCGCGGCGGTGATCATGCTTATCTTCTTTGGTTATTTATCCCGCGTTTGTGTCTAGCTAGCTAGTTTAGATGTCTAGGCGAGCTTCCGAGCTCTAACTTGTTCGATCGACACATGTATTCGCATGTCACCAACTACTACTTTGTAACATGATCAAAACAATGTAACTTGGACTATGTATTCATGTATGAGACTTATCTATATGTATTTGTTTCAATCTTGTTTTTCATATCGAGTATTTATATATATAATTGTATATCTTGTATCTGTGTGTGTATATCTGCTGTAATATTGTATATAATCTGTATTGCATATAATCTGGCATGGAAATTAAAAAAAAACAAAAAATACATCTGTGGCGCACATGTTTTACCTTCTGTGGCGCACTACCCCTAAAGCGCACCATGGATGTTTAGTGGCGCACTGGGTAGTGCGCCACAGAAGATACAAGGGGTAGCGCACCATGCCAAACTTCTGTGGCGCACTAGCTGGTGCGCTACGCCTATCTCTACACAACCGTGGCGCACTAGGCAGTGCGCCACGGCTGAGAGATAGCCGTAGCGCAAGGCCCGTGGCGCACTACTGGTGCGCCACGGATGGGCCTTTCAGGTGCGCCACAAACGACCATTTTCCTAGTAGTGCATGGAGCTCCGCCCGCGCCGGCCTCCACGCACCGGGGAAAGAACGGCCAGCCGCCGCCGGCACCGCACGGGCTTGCCCGGCGACGTACGCCGGCGGCGGCCGGGGAGAGAGGTGGGAGAAGGCGGCGGCGATACGAACCGCCCCGGGGACGCGCGGGGGCGACCCAGGAGCGGGGGCTTTTTCCTCCGTTTGCGGTATCTACAGCTGCGCAGCCACCGAATCAATGATCTCATATGTCGTTTTCACAACCTTACCTCTGGTATGATCGATGCATACCAGATCAGGCTGGTATCAAATCCTTGCTGAAACCTGGCTGCAGATAAAATGTCCATCCGTGGAAGGCTAAATGTGGCTACCTGAAACTTGGATGGAACTAAAATAAACATGGATGGACTATTTGCATACAGCTTCAGCACCGACAACTACAGCATACCCGCCACGCGACCAATACATGGTGGTGACGATCAGGGCAGCCATTGATGTACTCCCTCCATCCCGGTTTAAAAGACACAATTTGCAATTCTCTAGGCCCTAGATGTTATCTAATTGGTCTATTTAATAGCATGAAGTAGAACATGCATGAGAAGAAAAAGAGTTAGAAAAGCGTTCTTATTTGTTCACACATGTGCATGCAAGCAGTTTGTTCTTTTCACACTGAAGTAATTACAGAGATTAAATGCTTTTGTGTCTAAGTATTTTGGGATTGCATGATTTGCAAATTGTGTCCTTTAAACCGGGACGGAGGGAGTAGTGAAGATGACGAGGCATGCTGCCAGCCAATGTCGGAGCAGGTACTGATCAAGAGCAAAATATAAGTTTGGACTGGAGCAACAATCCTGTCATGTCACCGTTCCTGAAGAATTATGACTATGCCTGTCTACATAATCTTTCTTCAACAGGGGAGTGAGCCTAGCTCAACTGGTTGGGGGAGTTGATGTACAAACCTGACACCTGAGTTCAAATCCTCACGGAAGCGAATTAAGGTTCCTATTTATACTTGAGGATCAGGCTCTCCTGGAACTCATGCAATTTATCTTGAGGACCAGGCTTGATTCTTAACCAAGTTTAAAAATCCTGGTACTCATGTTTAATGGCTGTGTGCATCCCTAGTTGGTGCAGAGGACGGGGAAGTGAAATCCTTCCTCTTTAAATAGGAAGCAGCTCTCCAGAGCAATCAAACACGCTAAGGAGCCCAAGGTGTAAGACTGAGAGGTTTCAGAAAATCAAAAAAGGGATCAGGGAGAGGGATCGGGATATATGACATGGGACGCAAGGGGCGGCGGTTCACCCTCGTGCCTGGTGCGTTGGGGTCACCGGCGGCGGCTGCGTCTCCGGAGGCGCGTTCGGGCTCGCGGTTTCAGTGTCTGGGCTCGGAGTCCGGCTCCGACGGTGAGGATTCCATGGCTGCTCGGAAGGCGCTGCATGCTCTAGATGATTCTTCTGGTGAGCTGGGCTGGACCTCGGTCTGCCGCCGGCGGAGGAAGTCCGACGAAGAACTAAGGCAGGCGTTCTGGGAGGACATAGGTTTTCCGACGCCAGCCTCTAGGTTCTGGGAGAGGGGCTCATCTTCGTCGCCGCCAAGGAGCTCTGCTATTCCCTGCCGTTCATCCTCTCCGCCACACAGAGCTTCAATTGTGTCGCCCGGGGGGCTCATGCTGCGTCGTGGTCCTGTGATTCGGCCATGGAGGGGACCGCTGCCGCAGCGGAGAGGCTCGGCGCCGCCGGTGCTTGGGGATTTCGTGGCGGCTGCTGTGGATCGTACGTGTACGGGGCGGAGGGATCCGTTTTCTGCGTGGGTCGAGGTGGTTGCGGATGGTGCGGGTAATCTGGAGGACAGGGCGGGTGAGGGTACACCTGGTGGACCCAACAGTTCGGTGCTACGTAGGGAAGGGCCAGACTCGGTTACGTGCTCCTGGTTTGGTATCGCGCGACGGTTTCGTTTGGCCTGGACTCGCGATCTTCAGGTTCTTCTGCCTCCTGCAAAGCCGCCGCGTGCGACGACCCGCGCCTCCAACTCCTGTCTCTCGTCGCCGGTCCGTAATACTCCGTTCTCTCCAGCCAGATCCTTTGCTGAGGTCGTCTCGCCGGCTGCTATGGCAGGAAGGGGCCAAGGAATGCACCCTAGAGGGCCGCCTCCTGCATCTGTGCCGCGAGGGACATCTGCGCCTCCTACCGGACCTGCTTCTGCTGCACCGTCCGCAGGGCCTCCTGCTGCAGCGGCGGCTGCTGTGCCGGCCTCGGCTCCTTCGGCGTCGATTGCGGTGCCTGGGGCTGGGCTAGCTGTGGTGACTTCGGGCGTATATCAGCAGGCGTCGGGCCCTCCTGTGTTTCCGCCGGGGGTTCAATTTCGGCCACCCACGGCGTATTACAACGCGGTCCATGTTGCACCATCTCTGCCTCTGCAACCGCCGTATCGTGGGCAACCGCCGGTCACCAGTTCATGCCGGGGGCAGCATCTGGCCCTATGTTCCAAGGTGGCATGTACACCGGAAATCTGTCGGGTGTGGCTCCGTCACAGCCTGCGTCGCCGTTTGCAGTGGGAGTAGGCGTTGTGGCCCCTGCTGTTCCGAAGAGGAAGAAAAATAAGAAGCAGCCACATACTCGAGGGGCACAACCAGTCATTCAGGCCTAGTCTGAGCAACAACTACATCCTCAGCAGCAGGGGTTCCAGCAGTTTGGGGTCCCGCAGTTGTAGGTACCCGGATCTTATGCCGCTCCTTTCTCTCAATAGTACGCACCACAGGATCAGCAGCTGAATCAACCGCCAATAGTCGCTTCACAGATTTCAGAGGTTCCAACTGTGGCTGATGCTGGTAAGAAGAATAAAAAATTTGTCCGGTGCTGGAAGTGTGCGGTTAATACACATGCTACCAAGGATTGCAAGGAGGTCCACTATTGCTACATTTGTGATTGCGTAGCACACCCTACCTTGAGATGTCCGGTGCTGAAACAGCCGCGTATGACTCCGTATATGGCTGGGATTGGCAGTGAGCAGACTTTGTTTACTCAGATCCCGGATGCGGTGACCCGCGATCACTTGGCGCACAGTCAGACCCCTATTGCTCTAGTGCGCGTGTCTGGCCCGATGGTGTCAGCGGATGTCGTTCAGCAACAGATTGCCAGGAGGTGTCAGGTGCAGGTTCAGTGGAAGTGGGAGGCGTTGCCTTATGGAGAGTCTGCTTTCTTAGTGAGCTTCCCGTCGTTTGAGGATCTGGACAGGGTTGATGGAATCCTGATGACTGTACCGCTTAGTACCGCTCAGCTTACTATCTCGGTTTACAGGATTGAGGAGGTGCCGCATAAGCTTGAGATGCAGCAGGTTTGGCTACATGTCGAGGGGGTACCCCACATTTTACGCTCTTTCTAGGGTTTGTGGGCTGTTGGTGGTCTCATGGGGAACACCCTTGATGTGGATTTATTCAGTCTGCGGAAGCGGGGGGTGGTTCGTATTCTTGTGGAGATGTTTGATACGAAGGTTTTTCTTAAACTGAAGGATTCTATTGGCCACTATATTGTGTCTGATGCTGTGGTCAAGCATAAGGTTTTTGAGTTTCGTTTCCGGATTGAACCTGAGGGTTATATTCCGGAACCAGAGTTTGTTCCTTTCTTGTGGAGAAAAGGGGATGATGACACGGATGATGATGCCAGTGGGAAGCCTTTGGAGGATGCTATGGATACTTCTGATTCTGCTACGTCCACTAAGGGGGTCGGATCCTCGGCGGTGCAGGGTACTTCAGCGACTACTTCTTCCAGCCAGGGGGTGCAGAGGGTGTTTGCTGTCACTCCTTTTAATGCTAATCCGGTTACTCCGAGGGGACGACAACTTCTGGACGCACTTCCTTTAGATTCCTATCTTCGCGGTAAGGGTTCTTCTTCGACGACTCGTGTTTCTCCGGCTCAGCTACAGGAGGCTCTTCGTTCTGCTTCTGCCCCTGTGTAGCGGTCTTGCTCTGCTTCGCCTGCGAGGTCCAGAACGCATATTATGGGTAGATCCATTCCTGTTGATGGTTCTCGACCGGTACTTGAGGAGGTTATTCCTGCGGAGAGTTCGTGGAAGCTGACCTAGGAGGGGTTGGCTGACCGCGATGTTCGTGATCAGCTTGAGGATGTTGTTGTGCTTGGTCCGACCCAGGAGGGGTTGGCCGACCGCGACGTGGTGGATGGCCGCGTCTCCCGGGTCAGGGAGGACCTGGAGACGCATCGGAGCGGATGTCTTCCATTGGTGGGTCATGAGACCATGTTGGTCGAGGGGGGCGGCCGGACTCAGGAGGAGTTTGGGTTGCCTCGGACTCCAGCACGGGTTTCTTCTCCTGGTGATACTTCGCCAGTTGCTGCAAAGGGGAGTGGTACTCCCTTCAGGCGGAGCGCGCGCCATGGAGTCGATGCCTCTGGGGCGTCTGCGACTGATGAGGACTCCATGCTCAAGGCCATGCGGCGTAAGGCGGAGATGAACTTAGATTCGCCAGGTATAATGAGTTCTTCGAAGTCCTTTTTGTCGTTTTCTACTCCTGTTATTTCTTCTAAACTAGCCAATGTTGGCATTAGTTTCGGTAGCTCTGTACAGGAAGTATCTTTTTCTTCTAATGTTTTGCGGCACATGGAGGTTGACCGTTTAACGGTTACTCCTAAGGTAGGTGTATTTCCTGATGCTTCACTAACTGAGGAGGAGGAGGAGTTGCATGCCACAGTAGATGGTTAACTCCTCTCTCACTTAGTTGGTGAAGTGTCGGAGGTGGACTTTGATGAGACCGGGATTGCCTCTATGTATGAGCTGAAAGCTTCTGGTCGAAAAACAACACTAGTAGAAAACGTGCTATCCGTTCGCGACCCCTCGGAGCATTAGTCCCGGTTGCACCAGCAACCGGGACTAATGCTGGCACGCGTCCCGGTTGGAGCGGGCACGGGGCCAGGGGGCATGGGTCTCGGTTGGGAAGGGGGCATGCGTCCCGGTTGGAGCCACCAACCGGGACTAAAGGTTTGGCCACAGCCACGTGGCCTGGAACGCACCTTTAGTCCCGGTTGCTGGCTTCAACCGGGACTAAAGGCCCCTTGCCCTCTATAAATGCAACGCCCCAGCCCCCTCTGCCTCCACTCTGTTTTTTCGAATGGTGTAAGGTGTGAGGGTGTGTGCTAGTTTTTTTTCATGCATGCATTGAAGGTGTTTGTTGAAATGTTTGAGTGAAAAATCCCGTTGAATTTCTCATAGAACAAAAATATAGAAGGTGTTCGAGACGCACTTGAGCTTTCTCCTCTTTATTTCCCTCGATCGAGGTTAGCAATCTTATCTTTTCTAGGTCATTGATACAATTCATGTGTCGGTGTGAATTGGTTATTTCACTATTTATGATGTCCTGTTTTTTGATAAACTTACTTATATGATGCAGATGAACGGTCGGGAATGGATGTACGGTGACCGGCGGGTAGCCGGGTATATCAAAGGCGTGGATAAATTTATCGATGTGGCTACGGCAAACAAAGAGAATGGATTTATACGTTGTCCATGTGTTCAATGTCGGAACAACAAGGAGTACTCTTCCTCGAAAATCATTCGCGGCCACCTGATTATGAAAGGTTTCATGCCCAACTATAATTGCTGGACCAAGCACGGGGAAAGAGGGGTTATGATGGAAGATGGTGAAGAAGAAGATGATGATAACAACTATCATCATATGTTTCCTGAATACAGTGATACTGCAATGGAAGACAATGGAGAGGAAAAAGGTGAAGAACGGGCATCAGATGAGCCGGCTGATGAACTTGGTAGGGTCATTTCTGATGCAAAGCGAGACTGTGAAACAGAAAATGAGAAGTTGAAGTTAGAGGGCATGTTAGAAGATCACAAGAAATTGGTGTACCCAAATTGTGAAGATGGCAGCACAAAGCTCGGTACGACACTGGAATTGTTGCGATGGAAGGCAGAGTGTGGTCTAACTGACTCCTCATTTGAAAAGATGCTGAAAATAATGAAGCCGAAGTTTCCAAAACATAACGAACTTCCCGAGAGTACCTACGAAGCAAAGAAGACTCTCTGTCCTCTGGGATTAGATGTGCAAAAGATACATGCATGCATTAATGACTGCATCGTCTACCGCGGTAAGGAGTATGAGAATTTAGATAAATGCCCGGTATGCAACGCGTTGCGGTATAAGATCAGACGAGATGACCCTGGTGATGTTGAGGGAGAGCCCCTCCGGAAGAGGGTTCCTGCTAAGGTTATGTGGTATGCTCCTATAATACCAAGGTTGAAACGCATGTTCAGAAACAAAGAGCATGCCAGGTTGTTGCGATGGCACAAAGAAGACCGTAAGAAAGACGGGGAGTTGAGACACCCTGCTGATGGGTCACAGTGGAGAAAAATCGAGAGAGACTTCCCAGACTTTGCAGGTGACGCAAGGAACTTATGGTTTGGTCTAAGTACGGATGGCATGAATCCTTTTGGGGAGCAGAGCTGCAGTCACAGCACCTGGCCCGTGACTCTATGTATCTACAACCTGCCTCCTTGGTTGTGCATGAAGCGTAAGTTCATTATGATGCCAGTGCTCATCCAAGGCCCGAAGCAACCGGGCAACGACATTGATGTGTACCTTAGGCCATTAGTTGAAGAACTCTTACAGTTGTGGGGCAAACCAGGTGTACGTGCGTGGGATGAGAACAAACAGGATCCATTTAATCTACGAGGGTTGTTATTCGTAACCATCAATGATTGGCCTGCTCTTAGTAACCTTTCAGGACAGACAAACAAAGGATATAAGGCATGCACCCACTGTTTAGATAAGACCGAAGGTACATATTTGCATAAATGCAAGAAGGTTGTGTACCTAGCGAATCGACGATTTCTTCCGACCAATCATCCCGTAAGAAAGAAAGGCAAGCATTTCAAAGGTGAGGCAGATCACCGGAAGAAGCCTGAACTCCCAGCTGGTGATGATGTATTTGGTATGGTCAAGGACATAGAAGTAATCTTTGGAAAGGGTCCCGGCGGTCAATCAGTTCCGAACGACGTCGCTACAGGACACGCACCCATGTGGAAGAAGAAATCTATATTTTGGGAGCTGCCATATTGGAAAGTCCTGCGTGTCCGCTCTTCAATCGACGTGATGCACGTGACGAAGAATCTCTGCGTGAACCTGCTAGGATTCCTAGGCGTGTATGGGAAGACAAAAGATACACCTGAAGCACGGGAGGACCAACAAATTATGAAAGACCCAAAGAACATGCATACAGATAACAAGACGGATAAAGGGCGTCACTTAAGTCGTGCTAGCTATGCTCTTACCAAAGCAGAGAAGGAAATCTTTTCTGAAGTCCTTTACAGTATCAAGGTGCCGTCGGGCTTCTCATCTAATATAAAGGGGATAATAAATATGGCAGAGAAAAAGTTCCAAAACCTGAAGTCTCATGACTGTCACGTGATTATGACGCAGTTGCTTCCGATTGCATTGAGGGGGCTTCTACCAGAAAATGTTCGAGTACCCATTGTGAAGCTGTGTGCATTCCTCAATGCAATATCTCAGAAGGTAATCAATCCAGATATTCTGCCAAGGTTACAGAAGGATGTGGTACAATGTCTTGTTAGTTTTGAATTGGTGTTCCCACCATCCTTCTTCAATATTATGACGCATCTCCTGGTTCATCTAGTGGAAGAGATTGCCATTCTCGGTCCGGTATTTCTGCACAATATGTCCCCCTTTGAGAGGTTCATGGGAGTCTTAAAGAAATATGTTCATAACCGTGCTAGACCAGAAGGAAGCATCTCCAAGGGATATGGAACAGAGGAGGTCATTGAGTTTTGTGTTGACTTTATTCCTGACCTTAAGCCGATTGGTGTTTCTGACTCGCGGCATGAGGGAAGACTAAGTGGAAAAGGCACGCTGGGAAAGAAAGCACTGATATGTAGGGACGGGGATTCTTTCACTAAAGCACACTACACAGTTCTACATAATTCCACCTTGGCAGCTCCGTATATGGAGGAACACAAGAATATTGTACGCTCCAAAAACCCGGGGAAGCCTGAATCATGGATTACAGATGAACACATGAAGTCTGTCGGTGGTTGGATGCGGACACATCTCTTGAATGACACCACTGTTGGAGATCAGCTATACTTGTTGGCCGCGTCACCATCTTCTACTGTATTGAATTTCCAAGGGTACGAAATAAATGGGAATACATTCTACACGATCGCCCAAGATAAAAAGAGCACCAACCAAAATAGTGGTGTCCGCTTTGATGCAATAGACGAGAATGGACAAAAGGACACATATTATGGTTACATAGAGGAGATATGGGAACTAGACTATGGAGTCTCTTTTAAGGTCCCTTTGTTTCGCTGCAAATGGGTCAACCTGAATGGGGAAGGGGTAAAGATAGACCAGTTGTACGGAATGACAACAGTGGATCTCAACAATCTTGGTTATAGAGATGAACCATTCGTCCTAGCCAATGATGTGTCTCAGGTTTTCTATGTGAAGGACATGTCCTCCAGACCGAAAAAAAGAAAAAAATATGCAAACGAATACATCATATGGTGATCCAAAGCGTCACATAGTTCTTTCAGGGAAAAGAAACATCGTGGGAATCGAGGACAAGACAGACATGTCAGAAGATTATAATAAGTTTGATGAAATTCCGCCCTTCACAGTGAAAACTGACCCAAGCATTCCGTTAAGTAAAGAAGATGCTCCATGGTTACGTCTGAAGCGGTCATAAGGAATGACATATGCCAAGAAGTTCATGCTCATATTATGTAACTCTAGTTCATGTCTTTCGCGGTTTGTGGCTTGACCGAAGGATATCTTTCGCGGTTTGTGGCCTTTAGTCCCGGTTTTGTAGTCTCAGTTTTTAATATTAATAAATGTCTTGAGTGTTAGTCCCATTTTGTGGCTGGACCGGGAGTGCCTCTATGACCAGTTTCTCGGAGATGCCGGAGGACTGGGCTCCGTCGGCATCTCCCTGAAACTGGCCGCAGTGGTGTCCCTGCTCTCGAAAACCATCTTGCAGCTTGTAACTTCACTAACTAGATCAATACGCCTCGGAGCTAACTAATTTCACATATTAGGGAGTGCCTCTATGACCAGTTTCTCGGAGATGCCGGAGGACTGGGCTCCGTCGGCATCTCCCTGAAACTGGCCGCAGTGGTGTCCCTGCTCTCGAAAACCATCTTGCAGCTTGTAACTTCACTAACTAGATCAATACTCCTCGGAGCTAACTAATTTCACATATTAGGGAGTGCCTCTATGACCAGTTTCTCGGAGATGCCGGAGGACTGGGCTCCGTCGGCATCTCCCTGAAACTGGCCGCAGTGGTGTCCCTGCTCTCGAAAACCATCTTGCAGCTTGTAACTTCACTAACTAGATCAATACGCCTCGGAGCTAACTAATTTCACATATTAGGGAGTGCCTCTATGACCAGTTTCTCGGAGATGCCGGAGGACTGGGCTCCGTCGGCATCTCCCTGAAACTGGCCGTAGTGGTGTCCCTGCTCTCTATCTTGGAGATGCCTCAAACTGGCTGGAGGACTGGACTCACAAGGATGCATATTTATAGTACAAGCAGCTCGGCATAATGTCGACACTCACGACATAATGTCGACACTCACCCCTATTATTAGTGCTGACTCATCTTTAGTCCCGGTTGGTGTCTCCAACCGGGACTAAAGGTTCATCTTTAGTCCCGGTTGGTGACACCATCCGGGACAAGGTACAAGCCGCACGACATAATGTCGACACTCACCCCTATTATTAGTGTTGTCTGGCCCACTCTGCCGCAATCCCTTCAGGAAGGTGTGGATGTGTGGATAGCCCGTCCCCTATCTTCATGCACACCGGTTCGACCATAGTTAGAAATTCAAATAATTCAAAACGGGCATAATAAATTCAAAAAAAATCCGAACAATGAAAATCCTTCGCGTGGTGTCATATTATGTTACATAGTTGAAAGGAAAAATACCAGACTTGGTATATTGATCATGTTTCGAAAATACCTTCACAAAATGACCTATCATGTTCGAGGTTTCATGGCTTTCGGTCCAAATGACCGATGTTATGTGCTGAATCACGGCATAGTTTGTGATGTTGTGCCCATATTATGCATGTGTGTGGACATTGGTATGGAGAACAATGTTGCAGGAGGAAGTTTTCCTTTTTGTCGCACGGAAAAGCCCTTTTCCATTTTCCGAGCGCAAAAAACGGGTCGTTTTGTGAAGTAACCACCAAAATGCCGTTTCAGAATGCTACCGTCCTATTTTCCTAAAATACTAGACCACCTTACATGGACTATATCCCAACCGGTACATCTCAAACCTTTCCGTCCATCCCGGGTAAAAAGGACAAATGTCTGCCGAATCGGCAGGAAGTGGGTCCGGTTTGTACTACAGGTACATGATCTACCGCCCGTGATTTTTTGAAAAAATCATTTTTAGACTCGCAATATGTGGTTTCTTCAGAGATCCAATGCAAGTTCTAACAATGCCCGTCCCCTATCTTCATGCACACCGGTTCGACCATAGTTAGAAATTCAAATAATTCAAAACGGGCATAATAAATTCAAAAAAATCCGAACAATGAAAATACTTCGCGTGGTGTCATATTATGTTACATAGTTGAAAGGAAAAATACCAGACTTGGTATATTGATCATGTTTCGAAAAAACCTTCACAAAATGACCTATCATGTTCGAGGTTTCATGGCTTTCGGTCCAAATGACCGATGTTATGTGCTGAATCACGGCATAGTTTGTGATGTTGTGCCCATATTATGCATGTGTGTGGACATTGGTATGGAGAACAATGTTGCAGGAGGAAGTTTTCCTTTTTGTCGCACGGAAAAGCCCTTTTCCATTTTCCGAGCGCAAAAAACGGGTCGTTTTGTGAAGTAACCACCAAAATGCCGTTTCAGAATGCTACCGTCCTATTTTCCTAAAATACTGGACCACCTTACATGGACTATATCCCAACCGGTACATCTCAAACCTTTTTGTCCATCCCTGGTAAAAAGGACAAATGTCTGCCGAATCGGCAGGAAGTGGGTCCGGTTTGTACTACAGGTACATGATCTATCGCCCGTGATTTTTTGAAAAAATCATTTTTAGACTCGCAATATGTGGTTTCTTCACAGATCCAATGCAAGTTCTAACAATGCCCGTCCCCTATCTTCATGCACACCGGTTCGACCATAGTTAGAAATTCAAATAATTCAAAACGGGCATAATAAATTCAAAAAAAATCCGAACAATGAAAATCCTTCGCGTGGTGTCATATTATGTTACATAGTTGAAAGGAAAAATACCAGACTTGGTATATTGATCATGTTTCGAAAAAACCTTCACAAAATGACCTATCATGTTCGAGGTTTCATGGCTTTCGGTCCAAATGACCGATGTTATGTGCTGAATCACGGCATAGTTTGTGATGTTGTGCCCATATTATGCATGTGTGTGGACATTGGTATGGAGAACAATGTTGCAGGAGGAAGTTTTCCTTTTTGTCGCACGGAAAAGCCCTTTTCCATTTTCCGAGCGCAAAAAACGGGTCGTTTTGTGAAGTAACCACCAAAATGCCGTTTCAGAATGCTACCGTCCTATTTTCCTAAAATACTAGACCACCTTACATGGACTATATCCCAACCGGTACATCTCAAACCTTTTCGTCCATCCCTGGTAAAAAGGACAAATGTCTGCCGAATCGGCAGGAAGTGGGTCCGGTTTGTACTACAGGTACATGATCTATCGCCCGTGATTTTTTGAAAAAATCATTTTTAGACTCGCAATATGTGGTTTCTTCAGAGATCCAATGCAAGTTCTAACAATGCCCGTCCCCTATCTTCATGCACACCGGTTCGACCATAGTTAGAAATTCAAATAATTCAAAACGGGCATAATAAATTCAAAAAACATCCGAACAATGAAAATCCTTCGCGTGGTGTCATATTATGTTACATAGTTGAAAGGAAAAATACCAGACTTGGTATATTGATCATGTTTCGAAAAAACCTTCACAAAATGACCTATCATGTTCGAGGTTTCATGGCTTTCGGTCCAAATGACCGATGTTATGTGCTGAATCACGGCATAGTTTGTGATGTTGTGCCCATATTATGCATGTGTGTGGACATTGGTATGGAGAACAATGTTGCAGGAGGAAGTTTTCCTTTTTGTCGCACGGAAAAGCCCTTTTCCATTTTCCGAGCGCAAAAAACGGGTCGTTTTGTGAAGTAACCACCAAAATGCCGTTTCAGAATGCTACCGTCCTATTTTCCTAAAATACTAGACCACCTTACATGGACTATATCCCAACCGGTACATCTCAAACCTTTTCGTCCATCCCTGGTAAAAAGGACAAATGTCTGCCGAATCGGTAGGAAGTGGGTCCGGTTTGTACTACAGGTACATGATCTATCGCCCGTGATTTTTTGAAAAAATCATTTTTAGACTCGCAATATGTGGTTTCTTCAGAGATCCAATGCAAGTTCTAACAATGCCCGTCCCCTATCTTCATGCACACCGGTTCGACCATAGTTAGAAATTCAAATAATTCAAAACGGGCATAATAAATTCAAAAAAAATCCGAACAATGAAAATCCTTCGCGTGGTGTCATATTATGTTACATAGTTGAAAGGAAAAATACCAGACTTGGTATATTGATCATGTTTCGAAAAAACCTTCACAAAATGACCTATCATGTTCGAGGTTTCATGGCTTTCGGTCCAAATGACCGATGTTATGTGCTGAATCACGGCATAGTTTGTGATGTTGTGCCCATATTATGCATGTGTGTGGACATTGGTATGGAGAACAATGTTGCAGGAGGAAGTTTTCCTTTTTGTCGCACGGAAAAGCCCTTTTCCATTTTCCGAGCGCAAAAAACGGGTCGTTTTGTGAAGTAACCACCAAAATGCCGTTTCAGAATGCTACCGTCCTATTTTCCTAAAATACTAGACCACCTTACATGGACTATATCCCAACCGGTACATCTCAAACCTTTTCGTCCATCCCTGGTAAAAAGGACAAATGTCTGCCGAATCGGCAGGAAGTGGGTCCGGTTTGTACTACAGGTACATGATCTATCGCCCGTGATTTTTTGAAAAAATCATTTTTAGACTCGCAATATGTGGTTTCTTCAGAGATCCAATGCAAGTTCTAACAATGCCCGTCCCCTATCTTCATGCACACCGGTTCGACCATAGTTAGAAATTCAAATAATTCAAAACGGGCATAATAAATTCAAAAAAAATCCGAACAATGAAAATCCTTCGCGTGGTGTCATATTATGTTACATAGTTGAAAGGAAAAATACCAGACTTGGTATATTGATCATGTTTCGAAAGGAAAAATCCGAACAATGGCCGTCCCCTATCACTTCTTATGTTTATAGTTTTTCTAAATTCCAAATTGATATTAAAAAATATAAGTTAATTCATTTTTAATTGTAAATGGTTCATATTTTAAATGGTTACATTAATTATTTTTTAAAAGAGAAAATGTTTTTGAATTATTTATTTAAATCCAAACACTTTTTATGTTTAAATTTTTTCTAAATTCCAAATTAATATTCAAAAATATAAGTTAATTCATTTTAAAAGGTTACATTAATTATTTTTTAAAAATAGAATATGTTTTTGAATTATTTATTCAAATCCATACACTTCTTATGTTTAAAGTTTTTCTAAATTCCAAATTGATATTAAAAAAATAAAAGTTAATTCATTTTTAAATGTAAATGGTTCATATTTTAAATGGTTACATTAATTATTTTTTAAAACAGAAAATGTTTTTGAATTATTTATTTAAATCCATACACTTCTTATGTTTAAAGTTTTTCTAAATTCCAAATTGATATTAAAAAAATATAAGTTAATTCATTTTAAAAGGTTACATTAATTATTTTTTAAAAATAGAAAATGGTTTTGGATTATTTATTCAAATCCATACACTTCTTATGTTTAAAGTTTTTCTAAATTCCAACTTAATATTCAAAAATATAAGTTAATTAACTTTAAAAGGTTACATTAATTATTTTTTAGAAATAGAAAATGGTTATGGATTATTTATTCAAATCCATACACTTCTTATGTTTAAAGTTTTTCTAAATTCCAAATTAATATTAAAAAATATAAGTTAATTCATTTTAAAAGGTTACATTAATTATTTTCTAGAAATAGAAAATGGTTTTGGATTATTTATTCAAATCCATACACTTCTTATGTTTAAAGTTTTTCTAAATTCCAAATTGATATTAAAAAAATATAAGTTAATTCATTTTTAATTGTAAATGGTTCATATTTTAAATGGTTACATTAATTGTTTTTTAAAACAGAAAATGGTTTTGAATTATTTATTCAAATCCAAACACTTTTTATGTTTAAAGTTTTTCTAAATTCCAAATTGATATTAAAAAAATAAAAGTTAATTCATTTTTAATTGTAAATGGTTCAGATTTTAAATGGTTACATTAATTATTTTTTAAAACAGAAAATTGTTTTGAATTATTTATTCAAATCCAAACACTTTTTATGTTTAAAGTTTTTCTAAATTCCAAATTAATTATCATTTAAAAAACAATACAAATTTAAACCCCAAAATAAAAAATAAGGCGGGAACAGAGAGAAAACACCTGAATTTTTTTGAAAACAGGGGAATATGTCCCGGTTGGAGCCACCAACCGGGACTAAAGACCCACTGCGCGCCAACCCTTTGTCTGCTGAAAATTTTGGAGTATAGTTCCCGGTTGGTGGCTCCAACCGGGACGTATGGCCCTTTAGTCCCGGTTGGAGCCACCAACCGGGACTAAAGGTCCTTCCTTTATAACTGCGCACGCCTCTTCTTCTTCTTCCCCTTCTCCATTCTCTGCAACCCGACGCGCCGCATAGAGACGCCGCCGCCCCGATCCCCCGGACGTCGGCAGGCTGCCCCATCCTTGCGCGCCCGGTGTCGCCGTCAGCACCGCCGCCTCGCCGCGCGCTGCCTCCGTCCTCCGTACCAGCGCCGCGCGCTGCCTCCGTCCTCCGTACCAGCGCCGCCTCCGTCCTCCGTACCGGCCAGCACCGGCGCCTCCATCCTCCACGTACCAGCGTCGCCGCCTCGGTACCAGCGTCGCGCCACCGCGCCGCCTCTCCCTCTCCTCCCCGATCGCCATAGTGCCGCCCGCACCCACCGTCGCCGCCGGTACCGCACGTACCCGAGGCTCCCCTTTTTTAGTTTTTTAGTTGATTTAGGTGATGATTATTTTAGGTGTATTAGTTGTTAGATGATTTATTTGTTAGATGATTTAGTTGTTAGATGATATAGGTGTATTTAGATGATGTAGATGATTTAGGTGTATTTAGATGATGTAGATGATTTAGTTGATGATTATTTTAGGTGTATGTGTAGATGATTATTTAGTTGTTAGATGATTTCGTTGTTAGATGATTTAGTTGTTTGGTTATAACTGCTCGACGGAGGCGACGCTCCGGTGACCAAGAAGGAGCGGCGCCGCCTCTCTCTAACGCGCGGTGAGCCTCTGCACCTCCCAGTGCCCTCCGTTTGCCCGCTTGCTTGTTGTAGCCGCCACAGCGCCGTCCCCGGTGAGCACCCGACGGTGGCCGCCGAGATGATGTCACCCCGGCGTCACGCTGACGTGGCCCACGGGCCCGCTGACCTTTGACCACCACGGTGGCTTGCTGATGTGGCATAGGGCCCAGCACTCAGTGACAGTGGCTAGGTTCTGTCTTGGTAAAAAAAAACCCAACCCTTTGCTGATGTCATATTGACACAGTAATTCAATTTTAAATGATTTAATAATTCCAGAAATTGATATAAACTTGTAAATTCAATATCTTTTTATTTATAAGTCAGAAAAATACAAATAATATATCAAATTGTTCAGAAAAATGAAACCTATCTATTTATCCTATAATCATGCATTGTTCAACAATTTAAATGACAAGTATAATTAGAAGAACAAATGCACCCCTCTCATATGTTCCGGAGTTTCCCCGAGTTAGGGTTTTCACCCGTCGGAACCCCGATTAAATCGTCGAGCATGTCTTAGGGTTACATTCCAATGCAAATTAACTTGTCATATCATCATACTTGCTTGAGCATTGCATCGATGCCATGTGTTGATTGTTTCCCTTTCTTTTCGGTGTTTCGATTATTAGGTTTATTATTAGTTAGGTATTATTAGGTTTATTAATTAGTTTGGTATTATTGGTCTTCGGCCCCACTGGTCAGTCAATGTGGGTAGCCCCAGACCCGATTCACATTGCCAGTCACTGTGGTTAGATAAGGAATCATTAATACCCCTTAGGTGCATGTGGGTTCCCCTCTCATATGCATCGGAGGTTTCTCCGAACTAGGTTACACCCCTCGGAACTCCGGAATATTGATAACCGTTGATTTTAGCTAGAGTTACCTATCTACTACACGGTTTCCTTTTTGTAGCTAGGTTTAGGGTTTCTCTTCATTTTTATTATTGTGTATGTATATATCAGGGTTTCTCCTTAACTTTCTCCTTTAGCCGCTTTGACTTATTCGTTTTTCCACCTATGCAGAAAATATGGATCCACACGTCAGAGACGAAGAAAAGGAAGAGTTGATCCAAGGTGTGATCCGTGGGGAAGATAATTTAGACGTATCAACATTTTTGAACAACTCCGGTGAGGGTGATCCTCTTTTTACCGGAGTAGACAACTTGTTTGAGGTTGAAGGTGTTGCCTTCCGCGAGGGAGAAGGCGATGCCTTGTGTAATCGAGAAGACGACCGCTCCGGCAAGGTGCATGTAATATAAATCAATTCATTAATTAATCATCTGCTATCTATATAGAAATAGTAACGGCGATCTTTCTTCTTTTAGCCCTCCGAATCGAAGGAATCTACTGAAAAGAGCGGACGAGGCCCAACCAAAAAGTTGGAAGACCATGAGAGGTTCAGGATCGAAGATGTCGCTGCAGACGGCAGACCGACAGCTCCCGAAGTTGTCGCAACCAAATTTGTGGCACAATGCGGAGTAATCGTTAGGGACTTAATCCCGATCACCATTAGAAATTGGAATAGGCCTGCTAATGCGGATGAAGAGGGAACATGTTTATTTGTCCCTAACCACGCCAAAGATTTACTGTGGAAGAGGCTCATGGTTAATTTCAAACTACCGAAGATAGAGCTGGATCCAAATGCGGAGGATCTAGTTGAGGACGCCTTACAACATGGGAGAGCCATGGAGGCTAAGGTCAGGGAGTGGGCTTTGAAGAAGATGGCCCAGTGTTTCACCAACTGGAAGAAAAGATTGCACCTTGACTATGTCGTGAAAAAGAAGACTCCCGATTTCAAGAATATTCGGTTTGAGAAGATAAAACCATTCTGGGATGAGTTTGTGGAATACAAGAAATCAGAAAAAGCTAAGAAAATGTCTGAAACGAATAAGCTGAATGCTGCTAACAAGAAGTATCACCATACTATGGGGCAAGGTGGCTACAGGGCTGGCATTCCTAAGTGGGAGAAACTTGAGCAGGAACTGCGTGATAAAAATATCACCCCAGAGACAGACGATTGGGTAGAACATGCAAGGAATTGGTTTTACGGGCATGGGGGCACGTTGGACTCGGAAGGGAGGTGTATATATACCATACGACATAAAGAAGACCCCTTGCCAATCGAGAGGATGAGAAAAGCAGTAAAGGCTGTTAAAGATGGGGACTTCATTCCCGATAGAGAGAATGATGAGCTCACACTCGCCGTTGGAAATAAGGAACATGATGGACGAACACGAGGCACAATAGGCTCCCAATCATGGAGGACTGGGTTTCCCGAAGAGAGGAAGAAATATCCTGATAGAAGCCGTCAGAGGAGTAAGGACAGGGCGGCAGTTGAAGCAGAAAGTCAGAAAGAGCGAATGCGTTTAATTGAAGAACGATTAAAGCAACAACAAGATGAAATTAACTCACTTAAAGAGCAAAGTAATACCGGCGCCCCATCTCAGCAGCACACTGCATTCGATGCTACCGGCCTATCGAATAATCGAAAAAGCAGTGTGGCTTCCACCGAGGTCCCGGGTGATGACAATGGCGATGCCGATGATGCACCGACGATGGCTCCTGTTGGCTACCCAGTGGATGATATCACAGAGATGACACACTGCGAGCTACATGTCAAAGTTGTGAACATATCAATGAAGGTGGCGGTCGGCTATGCCTTACCAATTGGACCCACACCAACTTACCACAGTCGTCCGGTTCCAGAGGGATACGCTGTTGTCGGCGTGGATGAAATCATGCCCACCTTTGAGGTTTTGGATCTTCACTACCCTGCTGGTGAAGGGGATGTGACTGTGCT
Organism: Avena sativa; assembly: GCA_916181665.1. Classification (NCBI taxonomy): domain Eukaryota; kingdom Viridiplantae; phylum Streptophyta; class Magnoliopsida; order Poales; family Poaceae; genus Avena; species Avena sativa. Next base: position 571,142,391 of record OV702290.1, read on the forward strand.
GGGTGACGCAAAAAACGTCACCATTCTATGGCCGAAGGATTGTATCGTGCTTCGAAATCACACGCCAAGGCCATCTTCGCCGCCGCCTCACCCGTCTCCAGCGAGGTCGTCGCCGCCGCGGCAGCCGTCTTCGTCGCCTCACCCGGCTCCGTCGCCTCACCAATCTCCGGTGCAGCCATCGCCGCGGGAGCCATCGCCGGCGCCTCAGGATAAAAAGCGTAAGCGTACCGCTACTGTGCGTCGTAAGCGATCGCCGAAACGTAAACAAGAGCCTCTTCCAAAAGTACCAACGGTTCCTCCCAAGAGAGCTTATGACTGTACTGAAGAGGAGACTGCGACGATCGTTGATGCGGAAACGACAGCGTTTTTCGCTAAGCTGAGGCGGCCGAAAGAGCCAGAGTTCCCCAGCACCAAAGAAGAAAAAGCCAAAGTGTTGAAAATGCTAAAGACTCTTCATCAACCCGAGCCAAAGCTGTCATCAGACTATGAGCGTTCTATTCTCAAGTCACATGCAGCACAAAAAGCCTCGAAGAGCAGTACTGATGCAAGCGGGAAATCTGTTGCCCAGCTCGGAGAACAAGCAAAACAGACTTGCGCCCCTCTCAAGGTGATTTCTCAAACCAATGTGGGGTCGAGCAAATATGGGGCCGAAGAGCAGTATGATCCAGAGGTAGTTGCACAATACGGAGAAGCTGCCGCTGCTCAAGGTATGAGTATTGCCCAGTACTTATCCCAGTTAGAGTTCTTCCCCGTGAGTGAAGTAGCATACAAATACCAGTACGGCAAACCTCTCGTCAAACCTGAGGAGGTAAATAATCTTTCAACAAAAATGCGAAGATTGCATAACTGGTACATGCACGCCACAAGGGCCGGGGCTAACTGGATAGTGCTGAGGGTTACAAAAAAGCATCATGGGAAAGAAAGTGATGACATGATATCCATTGAATTTAATGAGCTATTTCAATTATTCAATCAAGACGCCTTGGAAAAATCGCTCATCAGTGCCTATTGTCTGTAAGTACTAATTCTGTAATTAACTTAGTCTCCAGCTATCTCACTTTGTTTATTGCATGTATATAATCATACTGTAATATGCAGAATGAAGATTCTCGAATGCAGCAGAGGACAAATCTATGATATTGGCTTCATTGACCCATATTGGGTTCATGAAGCTAATCTCAAAATAAGCCCCCAGGATACGGAGGATAATATAGTACACGCGTTAAGGTTTCAAGAAACCAAAAGGGAAATACTTTTTCCTTACAACTTCCAGTGAGTGTCATTGTCTTGTATACACTTTCTATTTCGCTAACTCGATGTTAAGTATATAATTGATTAGTTATGCATTCGCAGCTTCCACTATATTCTGTTAATCATTCAACTTGACAAAGGGCATGTAATAGTCATGGACTCGAAACATAAACCCCTTGAGACGTGGAAGGACATGCAGATACTTCTCCAGCGGTAATTCTAATCATTACGACACTATATCGGCAATGTTCGTGAATTTTATGATATCAAGTACTTAAGAACTTATTTTATTCGTTTTCTACGCCGGGCAGCGCTTGGAAATGGTTCACCAACAAGGCTAGGGGTGTTTGGAAAGAGGAGCTTACATTTCAACCACTAAATGTAAGCACCACTAGCTATATCCGCGCATATCTTTGATTCTAGTTTTGATACAGTTATTATCATGCTTGATTATTATTTTGATTGAACTATGTTCTTGTGAAGTGCCTGACACAGGGACCAGGTAACAATCTCTGTGGATACTATGTTTGCGAGTTCATCCGGCAGACGTGCGATGAGAAGGGCAGAAATTTAGAGCAACTCCACGTATGTAAACAATTTCTATAGTTTTATTTTCAAACAAATTGTGTTTAGTTTCATTCATATAGACTGACTCCTTTTTTAAATTAGATCGAACGTCCACGGGACGGTCTTCTGCCAAAGGATCGCGTACGAGCAATTCAGGAGGAATTGGCGGGATTCTTGGATGCAGAAGTCCTAGACCCGAAAGGGGAGTACTATTCTGCTGTGTATAGACAATAGGGATTGTAAAAATAGCAACTCGATCCGTGTATAGACAAGGGGAATACTTTTGTATGTAGTGCATGAACTCGATCCGTGTATTGAATGTTTTGTGTAATATAAGGTTCCTTCATTTATAAGTGCAAAACACTAAATAAACAATAAAACAACCTAAATGAATTCTCTGCCGCGGCACAAAAAGTGGCGAAAATGCTGCCGCGGCAACAAAATGTGCAAAAATGAATTCTCTGCCGCGGCAGAGAAATGGGCCAAATCTCTGCCGCGGCAGAAGGTTATTAGTCCCGGTTCGTATTACGAACCGGGACTAAAGCCCCCCCCTCCTCGCACGGTGCAGCTGCCACGTGTATGATCTTTTGTCCCGGTTGGTGGGGCAACCGGGACTAAAGGTTCGGGCTTTAGTCCCGATTGCCCCGTCCCGGTTGGGCAACCGGGACTAATGCCGCTTACCAACCGGGACGCATGGGGTTGTTTCCACCAGTGCAAAGAGCCAGCGGTTGCGAAAGAGATCCCGTGTATCCAAATCTCCTATAGTTTCTCAATGAATGGAATGTTTTCAAACAGCAGAGGTCTTCGGGACTTGGCTAAACATTTATTCTTTGCTGATTGTGTGAGAGATCATAATTTGAATTTTCTGGGTATTTCTGAGACTGGTAGACGGGAATTTTCACAAGCTCTACTCAATCGCCTTTCTGGTGGAGTGGACTTTACGTGGATATCACGTCCGCCGCGCGATCGATCTGGGGGGATCCTGTTAGGCGTCAGAGATGAGACTATGGAAGTTTTAGCCAGCTCGGTGGGAGATTTTTTTATAAAACTCCATATCCGTAACAAGGCTGACGATTTCACATGGTCTTTAGTCGCCGTATATGGGGCCGCTCAGGATGTTTATAAGGCTGAATTTTCTCGTGAGCTTGTGAATTTGGCAAAGGACAATCCATACCCTATTCTTATAGGAGGGGATTTTAATTTGCTCAGATTTCCTCACGAGAAAAGTCGGGGACGGTTCGATGAACATTGGCCTTTTTTGTTCAATGCTGTTATAGACAGTCTGGACTTGAGAGAGGTTACAATGTTAGGAAGGCAATTTACATGGGCTAATAGTCTTCCGGAGCCAACATACGAAAAACTAGATAGAGTGCTTATGGATACCGACTGGGAAGAAAAGTTCCCTATGGTAACTGTTCGCGCTCTAGAGCGTATTGAGGCTTTGTCGGATCATGCTCCTTTACTTTTATCTTTTGGATCACCGCCACGAAAGTCTACGAATGAGTTTAAATTTGAACTCGGTTGGATGATCCGTGATGGTTTTTACGAGATGGTTAAGGCTATTTGGGAGAAACCGGTCGGTGGCCGAACGCCTATCCTATGATGGAATAACAAAATGCGTAATTTACGCAAGTTCCTTCGGGGCTGGGCTAGGAACACAGCTGGTATCCTTAAAATCGAAAAATTACGCCTAACATCTATAATTGATGACTTAGAGGCTTCCGCGGAAGTCAGGCCATTAACTGCACAAGAAATTGAGCTTAAACGCCAATCAAATGCGGAGATAGCCTGACTTCTGCGCGAGGAGGAACTCAAATGGTACCAACGCTCTAAAGCAAAATTCATTCTGGAAGGAGATGCGAATACTAGGTACTTCCATGCTGTGGCCAATGGCAAGCATAAGAAGAAACTTATTCACTCTCTAATTCGGGATGAAGGTATGATTGAGGGACAGGAGCATCTGAAGTCATATATCACTACCTACTACAAATCCTTGTTTGGGGCCCCTGAGGAAAATTCTGTCTCTATGGATGAGTCCCAAACGTCCGATATCTCCCAGGTTTCTGGTGAAGAAAATAGCTTTCTAACTGCCTCATATACCGAGGAAGAGGTCAAGAAAGCCGTTTTTCAAATGGAACATAACAAAGCACCAGGACCTGATGGCTTCCCAGTGGAATTTTACCAAAAATTCTGGGACGTTATCAAGGAGGACCTGATGAATTTGTTTGGGTTTTTACAAGTCGGACAATTGGATATCTTTAGACTTAACTTTGACAATATAATTTTACTGACTAAGGTTAACAATGCAGAACGTATACAACAATATCGTCCAATCTGCTTGTTTAACGTTAGCTTTAAGATTTTTACTAAAGTTGTCACGATTAGACTAAACTCAGTTCCTGACAATGTTGTTAGCCCGTCTCAAACTGTGTTCATGCAAGGAAGAAATATCCTAGATGGTGTTGTAATTCTGCATGAAACAATCCATGAACTACACTCAAAAAAACTAAATGGTGTATTGTTCAAGATTGACTTTGAGAAGGCATACGACAAAGTTAATTGGTCTTTCCTCCAGCAAACACTTTGCATGAAAGGTTTTTCTGAGGAGTGGCGCGCTCTTATCCAGTCGTTTGTGTCTGGGGGTAGTGTTGCCATTAAAGTAAATGAAGATACTGGCAAATACTTCCAAACCAAGAAAGGACTGAGACAAGGGAATCCATTATCGCTTTTACTATTTAATATAGTGGCTGATATGTTGGCTATCCTTATTGAGAGAGCAAAGGCTGATGGTCAAATTGAAGGTGTGGTTCCACATCTTATTGATGGTGGACTTTCTATTCTTCAATATGCCGATGATACAATTCTTTTTATGGAACATGATCTGGAGAAGGCTAAGAATCTGAAATTAATATTATCAGCATTCGAGCAACTATCTGGCCTTAAAATAAACTTCCATAAGAGTGATCTGTATTGTTTTGGCGAGGCCCAAAACGAGGCCGACCTATATGCTGAACTTTTCGGCTGTGGTCAGGGTCATTTTCCAATCAATTATTTGGGAATACTGATTCATTATCGGCGTCTCACAATTGCTGAATGGAAACTTGTTGAGGAAAGGCTACAAAAACGTCTTAATAGTTGGAAAGGTAAATTGTTATCCCTTGGTGGAAGACTTGTACTCATAAATTCAGTACTCACTAATATGGTACTGTATATGATCTCGTTTTTCCAATTACCAAAAGGGGTCTTGAACAAAGTGGATTATTTCCGTTCAAGATTCTTTTGGCAAGGGGATAGTGAGAAAAAGAAATATCGACTGGCCAGATGGAATGTGGTTTGCCGCCCGAAGGAGTTTGGTGGACTGGGCATACACGATTTGCAAGTCAAAAACACCGCACTTCTGGGAAAATGGCTTTTTAAACTACTTACAGAAGATGGTGTTTGGCAAACCATGTTATGGAGGAAATATGTGGGTTCCAAGGCTGTTTATCAAGTGGTTTGGAAACCCGGGGATTCACATTTTTGGGCGGGTCTTATGGCCACCAAGAAACATTTCTTTCGTTTTGGTGCTTTCGAGATTAAGGATGGATCACAGATTAGGTTTTGGGAAGATAAGTGGCTTGGCCAAACTACTCTTCGCGAACAATATCCAGCTCTATATTCGATTGTTAGACACAAAGGGGACACAATTTCCACAGTGATGGAAGACTATCCTCCTAATGTGTCTTTCAGAAGAAGTCTCATCGGTCCTAGACTGGTATCTTGGAACAATCTATTATTACGTTTGTCCATGATACAATTGTCGGATGGTGTTGATGTGTTCAAATGGAAATTACTAGAAAGTGGTAAATTTTCTGTTGGATCACTATATAAAGCCTTGGTCCAACTTGATATACCGGTCGATGATAATAGTAAAATTTGGAAAATGAAAATACCCCTTAAGACGAAGATATTTGCATGGTATCTACGGAAAGGGGTAATTCTAACAAAAGATAATCTTGCAAAGAGGAATTGGCTTGGAAGTACACAATGTGTTTTTTGTCATCAAGATGAGACAATTCGCCATTTGTTCTTCCATTGCAAATTTGCTCGCTCTATATGGTCATTCATCCAAATAGCTTCTGGTTTATCTCCGCCATGTTCTGTAACCAATATTTTTGGTAATTGGTTGCATGCAATTGTTGATAAATACAGAACTTTGTTTAGGGTGGGAGCGCTTGCTATTATATGGTCGCTATGGCTTTGTAGAAATGACAAGATTTTTAATAACATTGTGTCTTCCCCTATGCAGGTTATCTATCGAGCCACGACTATAATCCGATCATGGAATATTCTCCAACGCATGGAGTTTCGCGACTTATTTATGATGGGATGTACGCGATTGGAGGACATGGCGAGGGATATTTTCTCCCGACATGGATGGCCGCGTGATCTGAGGATCGATATATCTTAGATTCTAGACATTTATTTAGTTTGTGCCTTTTTGTAATGCTTGTGTACTTTTTCATTAGTTCTGTCATTCGTGTGGCTGTGTGCATCTTGGTTATGCAGAGGCCGGGTGTAAGCTTTAAACAAAATTATTAATAAATGCGCCCATTTCCAAAAAAAACATAATCTTTCTTTATACTCCTGTTTTCTTTATACTCCTGTAGTGTACGTTAAAAACAACAAGCAAGTCAAAAAATTTAAGAACCACTACAGCTTGATATTATGAGACCATATAAGGGACGGAGAAAGTTCAGGAAGCATGTTTTCTGAAGCCAACATAAGATTTTAAAAAAGTAACCCAAGCCCACATGTAAAGGTGCCCACTATGACATGCCGGTAAACGCCTTGCAATATACCAGTATCACCCAACTACACAGGTGATTTCAAATCATCTAACAGCTACTCAGCAAGCATGTTGTTAACTAGCATTGTTCCATGGACTTCCCTGCCTCTTCGGTAGACTTTGCCAACACAGACATGTAGAGCAAGCTTCTGCCTTCTTCTTCTCTGGAGACGATTGCACCAAACTTTTGGAGACCGCGCACTTGAAAAGGTGGGAATGGTGGGACAAATTGCACGCCTTTCTCGGCTCGTAGCGGGTTGTGCACTCCATGTGTCCAGCTACGTCCTTCGAGGCATGGAGACCATATTTTTAAAAAGGTGGGAATGGTGGGACAAATTGCACGCCTTTCTCAGCAGTAGCGGCGGTGCACTCCATGTGTCCAGCTACGTCATTACAAGAAAGAACTAAGGCGTCGACGACCAAAGGTCGAGGCCGTCGGCGACCAGCCCGGCCGTCGGCATAGATACGATCGTCGGCGTAGATGACGGTGTCGAGGGTAGCCCTCGACGTAGTGTGGTCGTCGGCGTAGTAGCGAGGTCTGTGCCGACGGTGGCCCTCGGCGTAGATATAGCCCTCGGCGTAGCCTCAGTTCAGACACGACGACAGAAACGACGTTAGGCAGCCAAGCTGTGCCGACGGCCTGGCCGTCGGCACAGCTTTAGGCCTCCAGATTTTTTTCCTTTTTCATTATTTTTTGAAAAATCATAACTAAATCATTCTAATTCAAAAAAATACAAATAATATATCAAAATTTGCAGAAAAATAAAATCTATCTATATACACTCAAATATTACACATTTATAAACAAAAATTAAGTAAAATATAAAACATTATATATAGTTTAAAACAGGCATTATAAATTTAAAAAACGATCCAAAGAATGCGAAACCTTCGCGTGGTTTCATATTATGTGACATAGTTAGAAGGAAAAATATCAAACTAGGTATATTGATTATGTCTCAAAAAACCCTTCACAAAATGACCTATCTCGTTCGAGGTTTCTTGGCTTTCGGGTCAAATGACCAATGTTATGGCTAGAATGAAGGCATAGTTTGTGATAATATGTCGATATTGTGCATAACTGTGCATAATGGGATGGCGAACAATGTTTTAGGAGAAAGTTTTCCTTTTTGTCGCACCAAAGAGCCGTTTTCCATTTTCCGAGTGCAAAAAACGGACGGTTTTGTGAAGCAACCACCAAATGGCTAATTCAAAATGCTACCATCACATTTTTGAAAAATACTAGACCACCTTACATGGATAATGTCATAACAGGGGGATCTCAAACATTTCCGTCTATCCATGGTGAAAAAGACAAATTCCTGCCGAATCGGTAGAAAGTGGGTCAGATATGAACTATAGGTACATGATAGGATGCTCATGATTATTTACAAAAATCATTTTTAGGTTCAAAATATATTGTTTCATCATAGATCCACTTCAAGTTTAGCGAGTCTCAGTCCCAAGCTAAGAATCTTCATGCCCGCCCTTCGACAAAGTATAACGATGGTTTAAAACGGGCATTATAAATTCAAAAACGATCCAAAGAATGCGAAACCTTCGCGTGGTGTCATATTATGTGACATAGTTAGAACGAAAAAATATCAAACTTGGAATATTGATTATGTCTCAAAAAAACCTTCACAAAATGACCTATCTCGTTCGAGGTTTCTTGGCATTCGGGTCAAATGACCAATGTTATGGCTAAAATGAAGGCATAGTTTGCGATAATGTGTCCATATTGTGCATAACCGTGCATCATGGGATGGCGAACAATGTTTTAGAGGAAGTTTTCCTTTTCGTCGCACCAAAAATCCATTTTCCATTTTCCGAGTGCAAAAAACGGACGGTTTTGTGAAGCAACCACCAAATGGCTAATTCAAAATGCTACCATCACATTTTTCAAAAATACTAGACCACCTTACATGGATAATGTCATAATAGGGGGACCTCAAACATTTCCGTCTATCCCTGGTGAAAAAGACAAATTCCTGCCGAATCGATAGGAAGTGGGTCAGATATGAACTACAGGTACATGATCGGATGCTCATGATTTTTTACAAAAATCATTTTTAGGTTCAAAATATGTTGTTTCATCATAGATCCACTTCAAGTTTAGCGAGTCTCAGTCCCGAGCTAAGAAACTTCATGCCCGCCCTTCGACAAAGTATAACGATGGTTTAAAATAGGCATTATAAATTCAAAAACGATCCAAAGAATGCGAAACCTTCGCGTGGTGTCATATTATGTGGCATAGTTAGAAGGAAAAATATCAAACTTGGTATATTGATTATGTCTCAAAAACCTTCACAAAATGACCTATCTCACTCGAGGTTTGTTGGCTTTCGAGTCAAATAACCAATGTTATGGCTAGAATGAAGGCATAGTTTGTGATAATATGTCGATATTGTGCATAACTGTGCATCATGTAATGGCGAACAATGTTTCAGGAGGAAGTTTTCCTTTGCGTCGCACCAAAGAGCCGTTTTCCATTTCCCGAGTGCAAAAAACGGACAGTTTTGTGAAGAAACTACCAAATGAATAATTCAAAATGCTACCGTCACATTTTTTAAAAATACTATACCACCTTACATGGATAATGTCATAGCAGGGGGATCTCAAACATTTCCGTCTATCCCTGGTGAAAAAGACAAATTCCTGCCGAATCGGTAAGAAGTGGGTCAGATATGAACTACAGGTACATGATCGGATGCTCATGATTTTTTATAAAAATCATTTTTAGGTTCAAAATATGTTGTTTCATCATAGATCCACTTCAAGTTCAAAATGGCGTGCCGTTTTAAACGGGAAAATAAAATTATGATAAGAATTACGACATAGTTTGTGATAAGTTGATATTGATATCATATTTGGATTCCTCTCATTTTTCTAATAAATTTAGATATATTATTTGCCGAATTCCGATTTACAGATTTAAAGATATTAATTATTACATATAAAATAAAAAATACAAAACAAAATAAAATAAAATTATTATATATTTATTTGAATTCAATATTTTTTTACTCATTGTTGTTTACTTAAATTATTGCTTGTAATTTCAAAAAATAGAACCATGTGACATGATGATATAAGAGTTAATAGGATTGATATCATACTAATGACAATAATGTGTAAATTACTTAGCGGAAAAAGATTCTGAAGGAACGAGGAAGTTAAGCGTGCTAGAGCTGAGTAGTGCTAGGATGGATGACCGACTGAGAACTTTGACTAAGACTGCAAGAGATTAACTATAAATAGTGTTAAAAATGATCAAAGCAAGAGATTAATGAGTCAAACAATTCAAAGACAAAAAAAATAAAAAAATAAAAAAAATTAATTTTTTTAAAAGAAATATTTTAGGCTATGTCGACGGCTAGGCCGTCGGCGTAGCTCCCTTCCTGTGCCGACGGCTTGGCCGTCGGCGTAGCTCCAGGCTGGGCCGTTATCGGAGACGGCCGTTGCCTGACACGCGGGGCCCGCTGGAAGACGCTGTGCTGAGGGGGGGGGGGGCTCTGCCGACGGCCACGGAGCTGTGCCGACGAGGACGTATGCCGAGGGGGCTACGCCGACGGCCACCGTCGGCACAGCCTGTGCCGACGGTAATTTGGCGATGTGCCGACTGCAGCCGGCCTTCGGCGTATCAATTATTTCCTGTAGTGCGTCCTTGGAGTCACCTGTTTAAGGCTGGTCATAGTGGGGGTAACTTCACTAGTAACTAAGAGTCTAGGTCAGCATTTTTGCTTATGTGGTAACTTCACTAGCTATGTTACTGTAACATCACACATACCAAGACAAAGTGTGTCTAGCCGAACAGGGCATGATCTCGTGCGCCAAACCTATAGCTCGCCACGGGGTGGATGACAGTGGTAAGCTCTGGGGGCTGAGGCAACATCTGGGCAAAACGTGGAGCATCTAGCCGATCGCTCAATGCTGACCACTCGGTGATGTATTCCCTCCGTTTTAAAATATAAAATGTTTTAGGTTTGTAAAAAAATGTATCTATACTTATTTTAGCGTGTAGATTCATTTTAAATTTGAGTGAACCTACATACTAAAAGAAATCTAGATACATCTATTATATACTAAAAGCAATATAAGATTGTTTTTTGAGACACCACGTCGAGCCACATCATCAGAATTATTTTAGTGGTTAGATCTAAAATGCATGGCTAGGATTTAATTAGAGAAAGCGGACATATTAGTTTAACGTAATAGTCGTGTGTACAACCGAACACGTTGGTGGATACAAATTGAAACAAACATAACACGTGAGAGTCCACGTCAACCCATGCCTATTGGGTGTAGAGTCCAGATGTGTTAATATAACAAACGTGAAAAGCAGATTATTGGTTCACCTTGGATCGTGCATCACGTTGTTAACCAGCCTCCTCCATTAATTTACAAAATAATTTTTGGGAAATTTTATGATACGTACATTATACGTACATATTTTTGGGTATAGTATATTCTGTTTAATCCAAAGGTTAATAGGGTTCAACTCAGATATGATTTGAGAATAATTTGTGCAAATAATAGAGGTAAACAGATCACTAGGACCAGTCGAGTGAAAATAATAACCCCTCAATCCTAGAAAGGTTGCCACAGATTTTTGCAATTTCGAATGCATGGAGACACTATTTTGTGTATAGATACATAGACAAATATGTGACATCCTTTTCTGGATGAAAAAGTATATCTTTATATTTTTTAATCATATGATTTTTAACAACATATTTATATATAATAAATAACTTACTTATATCTTGGGGAATGTAGACATGTCTAGAACATCATCTATCTTTTAACAAAGTAAGTAAATGATATGAAGAAGTACCGGATGGAAAAAAATGACATAACTTTCAATGATGCAAAAATAATTTTGATGTATTAACTTCTTACATATCTAAATATTAGATTGGTTTCCTTTAGGAAATATGTAGGTGGTTGATACAATTTATTTTCACGCAAGGAGAACCGAAATTAGCGACAATGCATACTTAACTATGGTGGTGTGGTTATTGATCCACTCATGTAAGAAAGTAAGCTAGGCACATTTCTAAGAATGAAAAGTATTTAATAGATAGTCACATGATAAATATTCGCAAAGTTTCATGGTATTTTCATCTCAACTTGGATCCTTATATATGTCCGTGACATATGACCCAACTCTATTACAAAATAAGAGAAAATAAGACTATAAAATTCTATAGTAAAGGAAACCATATAAAATTAATCTGCTAGACCTAGCAACCTTATTTTTGTTGACCATGACTGGTCGATCTTCATAATTGTACATAAACACATCTGGAAATTAATTTGGTTGAAATTTTATTTCACTACACCATGCAGATATTCTAGCCCCCAATTCCAACTTTATCTCTATGTATAGATATACTGCCACTTATAGACTAGCTAACTAGCGAGATCCAAACCTTTTTATTTTCTTACTTACTAATACCATGTGCTAATAAGGACCATATACATTAACTCATTATTATATATTTGTTGAATTTATGAATGAAAAAACAGTCACCAGTCAGATATATTTGTTCCTTGCTAATGATATTATCTTCAACTTAGTTTAGACAACGGCTATTGAATCAAATGGGTTAGTGTCAGATCCGGTAACATGAGTATGTGTGTAATCATAAATTGAATTGAAGAACATCAAAGGCAATATGCGTGCTGCCCTCGCAATGCGAGGGCCATGTGCTAGTTTATTTTATAAAGTTAATACATCTTATATTATGAAACGGGAGGAAAATAGTAGCCAAGGAGGCGGGGTGGGTGGAGCATGCGGAAACAACATAGAAACTTGGGGTCAGAGACGTGGCTGAGCCAGCGTTTGCAGACGAGGGATGCACGGACGAGGGTGGTGGGGAAGCCTACTCGGACAACCGCTGCATGTTCTAGGGAATGCGGCGGTGTGTCACCATCCATGTGTGTGGTTCCTTCTGGAGACAGACCATGGAAATAATCGGCAGGGATGAACAGAATGCAGATATACATCAGTGCGGTGGAGTAATTTATTCCAACTAACTAACTGAGGTTTTGAAAACAGACAGCACACATCCATGATTCTACAAGACTAGAACATATTGCAAAAAGAACCGCTACATGTAACACACATAAAGTGATTTTAGAGATTGGATCTTAGGGCGGGTTGGGGAATATCCTCCCCAACATCCATCTTCTGCCTCAGCTAAAGCGCTGCCGCATAAAGCAAAAATGAGGTAGGATTTAGGGGAGAAAAATTCAGCTAGGGTTTCACCCGGGAGATGAAATGCGAAGAAATCAGGAGACTATGTGAAGGAGAAGCACTCACCTCGAATCGGGGGAGAGGACCGGAAGGAGCTTCGGCCGCCGCCGGGTAGGGGCTGAGGTCGCCGGCGCCACCGGTCCGTTCTTCTGTTGGTGCTGATCGAAGTTTTTCCATTCATTGCTCTAGCTTATTCCTGCATGCTTTATTGTTCAGTTTAAGTCTGAAAATGACAAACACAACCACAGCTCCAAGCAGGTAGCGTCTGCATATATCGTTTTATCTTTCCACCATTCCCACATAATATGAATTTATCCATAGGATTATTCCTTCATTACTCCATTTTTCTCACTGTTAGTGTGATGAAGGCGAAAATGGACACGGTGTGCCTCTACATACTAGAAAGTTTTTTTAGTCATCATCACTACCCAATTATGTCTCATGAATAGAGGTTTCTACTCCTGACAGACGAGGATTGGGCTGACATCATTTCTCGTGACACCTTGAATCTTTTTCTGTAGGACAAGGAGGCAGGGACGGCGAACCAACCTTGAATCTTTCATCTGAAAATAAGGATTCCTTTTCAAACGCGCGTACCTTAGTTCACCTGTTCCATCTCGATCCACGTGCATGCATATAGGATGATATCTCAAGGAAGACCACTATAAGAATTTTATTTCTGGCGATATTGTAATACAAATATGTTCTGTCAACGGTATCAATTGAATTGTTTCATGTTCTAATAAATGGCTTAATTTACAGTTCTTAAAGATCGGTATAAATATGGTACCGCGCGCTATCACATAATGTACTCATGCTCCACTTTCCACTTTCATTATAGTTATAGTTTTTGTATATCAGATGAATGGGTCGTTTTTTCACCAAGCATGTCGTCGCAGGGTCTTATCTTCCATATGTCCTTCGTGAATACACACAACAATACATATGTTTCTTTAAGCCCTACACAATCTTGTCACCAGTTGGAAGACCAATTAACTCATGGTATGTGTGTTTTAGTTTCTCCATCAATGCTAGAGAAGGGAAATTACAGAAATCGGAAGAGAGGAAATGATTCTTTACATAGCATTAGTATAGTTTCTTAAATAAAATCCAAAATGTCAACAACATTTTTGGGTACTTTTTTTACTCCAATAGAATTGTTTAATAAAACCACTCTACAATGAGAAAAGGTATTATTTCGTCGGCATCATTCACTGCCTTGTGTTTCCCATCTATCTGATTAATAAAAACATAAATAACATATATATATATACATACTTCTTTTTTTTTGATTTTGTGTATTTTATTTGTTTGTATTTAGAGGGTGTGTCGGAACTCCGCCTCTGCCCTTTTAAGGTAAAACTTACCATTGTGTAGCTGGTCCTAAGCCCCAAACATGGAGGAGGGACAACCATGCACTCGATAATGTGTGTTCTATTGACGATGACCATTTTATACGGAAATGAACCAAGTTCAGGATTAATTAATGCTCTACAATGAGGAAGAATAAGTTCTCCAAATTCAAGTAAATATGAATTTCATTTGACCACTACAAATTGCGTGAGTATTGTTGTTACCTTATTTTATTAGTATGTTTTCGGTTCATTCTCGGTTATGCATATGTAGATCTTCATGTGTCATTTCAGTCGGTTATGCTAGTTGAACATGTATATTATTCTTTCGTAAGTGGTTCTTTCAACTTTAATTCGGTTTGTTTATTTGGCCAACACTATAAATTCTCTTTAAACGTATGATTTTACTTGAGTTGTTTATGGTTTCTCGTGTTGTAAGTATTGTTATTTGACATATATATTTACTCATCACTAGTAATCGGGCGCGTGCACATGCACGTATTGAAAAATGCACAATTTTTTCATTCATAAGAAAAAAACGGTCTTACGCATTTTTCAAGTTAATAATTACTTGTAGAAATAATATTCCATCATCACAAGAAAATGTCATGCATGATCCCTTCCTCTCTCTAGTATAAGAAAATATTCTATTTAATTATTCTTACACCCTACCTCCGCATACCAAAAAGGACTAAGTATAGTTTAAAAAAAGGGCCAAGTCTGATAGATGACGAACAAAAACAAGAAACTAAAGGATCCCTTCCTATGTAGTAGAAAACGAAAAAAATCCCAGTAAATTATTCATTACTCAAAATAAAAAGTTTCAGAGTAAAAAATCCACTAAATGAATATGTATTATGTTGCTTCGTGATGATTTACAAAATCAGGAGAAAACTAATTCCAAAGTTTGTGGAGTAATCAAATAAAAGACGGTGAAAATGTGTCTGCTCATTGATTGCGTCCGCACCTGGAAACAAAAAAAAATATTGTGATGATATTCGTGATGTGATTGCAAAAAAAATAGTGGGAATTGCGATGCAGGACAAACTTACATGTTGGGAAGTTTTTGTTAAAGGTGCATGTTTGCATGAAAGTATGCTCAAAATGAGCCTTGCAGTAAAAGTTGTTCAACATCTAAGAATAGCGAGGTTTAATGGGTCAGCCTATGGGCAACATAAAGTTCATATCATAGAGAAATGAGTGTGTGAAACTGATGCATTGTGTACCTTCTTTTGATCTCTCATCTGACATGTAAAATTTTCATTTCCTCAGCACCACAAGTCCAACAATACGGATTACCTTTAATATAGATTTAGTCCAAAGAATTTGTTGTACTAAAGAGTGAAGTGTCACTCCTGCTTCAGAGAAAAGGACATTACAATAATTGATGGATGTGCTAGAAAAGTACACAATTAGCTGGTCTATTTATCAGCATATCACAACAGGTTCATGACATCTATATTCAATTACTAGATCTGTGGTGTTGCAATTCAAATAAAACCGAAGTGCGCCAAATTTCGATTCATGTCAGTCTAGTAATCATCCAATACTCTTATAGAAATTGACACTGATAAAGCACCAACTAAAACAACTGATCAACTAGATAAGTAAATTGATCAAGCACCGAGTCAAAATCTTACAAATAGTGGGGTCTGGAAAAGCATAGTGGAATATCTCTTAATAAATCGAAATCAAAAACTATCAAAGAAATCATTATTCAGCTGACCATTCCATCACTTCTAGCCTAGGTTTTGATCTCAAAGGTAGCTCATTGATAGTGTAGGGTTAATCATTAATCTTACCACTATAATGACGTGGTAATACTGTTAATCTATGTATAATGACACTAAACTAGTACTACTAAATGTGTTTTGAATTATAGTTTCATAATATATATGTTTCATGTCATATATATTGCTATATACTTCCTCTGTTTAGGAATATAATATGTTTTAGGTTTGTGAATCGAATGTATCTAGGCGCCTTTTAGTGTATAGGTTCGTGAAGGTTCGGAGTGAACCTATACACCAAAAAGCGTCTAGATACATTCATTTCACAAAGCTAAAATGTTTAATATTTCTAAACGGGGGAGTAAGTATATAAAATTGGTGAAAGTTTTAAATTTGACTTGAGCCAAAGGATAGAAGTACCATTGTTTATGGACGGAGGGAGTATGATTTTACTTGAGTTGGTGTTGGTTTCTCATGTTGTAAGTATAGTACATTTGACATACTCCCTCCCTCCAAAATAGGTGACTTTGATATGTCTAGATTTATGTATCATCACATTAAAAGATGTCTAGATACATACGAATCTAGACAAACTCAAATTGTCTATTTCTGATCTGGACGAAGGAAGTATATATTTACTCATCATATTCACTAATGCACCTAGGATCCTCTTGTCAAGTTTTCATAGCGAATCTTGTTGAAAGATTCACACTAGCATGCTTGCATCCTGACAAAAAATCGAAACCATCATGTGTGATTGTTACTCGAGATTTTCGGGTCTGTCTGACTACAAGATACCCGTGACAAAAACAACAGGCACCAATTTATACTAGCTGAGACTGTTAATCACGCCCGGGTTCCCTTAATTCAGCCTAACTAGCTACAGATGTCTATATTTTTCCTGGTACTGTATTTACTGAATTAATTCTTAATTCTTCATTCACCCTAAAGTGAGCTGAAGGTCGACACAAGTTGGCACGATCGATGCACTCACATGCATGCATGTGCTGGCTGCGCCGCTCTGAAGAGAACGCTCCTTTTACATGTCCAAACGAACGCAGCTCTTGACCCAAAAGACGCGCCCGGTCGCTTTTTAGTGACCTATAAAGATAGATTATTTTCTCCCTGATCTGCACAAAGTGTAGAAGTACATCTGACATCCATTTTTTTATAATGCTTGGCCGGTTGAATTATCTGAAGCTCTGTACAAACGAATCCGAATTTTTCTTTCCCGAATCAATAAAATTGCCTTAAGCTTGCTCCCAGTTCTCTTAAGTTAAGTGTTGTTTCTTAGGGTTCGCATTTAATAATTTTAGACTCATGTCTATGATTAGACTGGTCAATTTTTCCATGTGTAAATATTGTATCTTAGATAAGATACAACATTCTCTATCTCTTAACCACTGGGGGAGCTATGCATAGTTCAGCAGGGTCATTTCCCCCCAGTTTTGAAAGATTGCTGAAGGCATTTTTTACAAGGTTAAGAATAGAAAAGGTAGGGCATGCATTTCGCCCCCTACCCCCTCCAACGGTCATATTTCGTGCCCCCCCCCCTCCCCCCCCCCCCCCCCCCCCGCCGCAAAAAAAATCCTCGGCAAGCTCTGCCACTGCTCTTAACTAAAATGCCACATAACCAAATTACCTAGTGTTGTGAAAAACCTAATGCTCTACGACGACCTGGACCTGCGGAGGCATTGACAAGGTGGAGGAGTGGGCGAGATGGACATGAGGAGGAGTTGGCGAAGTGGAGGAGCAAGCGAGCTGGCCGTACTGGATGGCGATAAGGCAGGCGGCACAAAGCTGCATTGTAGCACAGATGGTGTGGTGTGCCCCCATGTGGAGAGGCGATGGCACGGGCCCGATCTTTGCCCAGAGGGTCATGGAAGTTGCACGCTCCGGCTAGTCGGGCTGCTCTAGGGCACCAGCTTTGGCACAGTGTGCATGTGAGGATGAAATCGGTGCTTGTTTCTAGCATGGTGGATGCTGCTGGTAGGAGGAGCAGGAGGTTCTGCAGGTTGTCTTGTTCGTGGTGCTTGCTGGTTGGAAGCTTAAGTGGTCTAGTCTGCATCATCTTGGACGGAGGTTGCAAGGCACGAGCCGGTGAAAGCCCAGCTCCGGTGGTTCTGGCCAGAGACGACAATGATGATGTCCATGGACGCCATGGCCTTCTTGGAAGCTCGTCGAGGTGTGGTGCCTTCTCCAACATTAGGTGGTGGCTCCGAGGGAAACCTTAGACCCATTGGGTCGACCGGTGATGTCGCTCTGGTGTCGTTCTCCTCTTAGGGACATCGTGTTTGGTGTCTGGTTCGACTAGATTGGTCAACAAAGGGTTGTGTGGTTGCTAGGGCAGCGACGTTAGTTCCTGTAGCGTTATGACTTGTGTGGTAACGATGATAGTGGTGAGTAGATCCGATTCGTGGCATGTCCGCCATATCCTTCATCAGCAGCTATATCGTGTGGTTTTAAATTCATGTGCGGTGTCCTGATGTGTTGTGGTGAAGCCGGGGCTTTGTATATTGTCGGGTATCATTTAGGCAACAATGGCACCGGATCATCTTTATCGGTGCATGGATCTCCAGCTGCGGTGTGTATTTCGTTGGTGCAAGGTGTGCAACTATCCTCATGAAACTCGTCTCCAAAGTCGGACATGCCTCTTCATCGATGCATTTTGGGTCAACTATTTGTCATGGGCTGACATAGGTTTCGGTGCTTGTTGCAATGAGGTCCTTGTCGATGGTCCTCGAAGGTGAAGTCGGAGGCGCCAACTCATGGATGGGTGATGAGGATGACACTCGGTAGCAACCTCGATTATGGTCTTTCTCCTCGACTACGTGTGTGCTTCGTGTGGGTGGCCAAGTTGGCCAGGAAGCACTATTTGGTCGCGGTTCCCTGAATACAGGGTTGCATATGTAGCCGTCGACGATGATCAAAAATTGTCATACAGTAAGGAGGTCATGATTTTAGGGGGAGGCCTCTTCGGGCGACAGCTGAGATGTGAGGGTCGGAGCACCCTCTACTACATCATCGGGGAAGATTCAAGCCAATCTGTCCATAGATGAGGGGACGATGTAGACCGAGGCTAGAGTCGTGCCATGATTAACAGAGCGTAGAGGGACACAACTATCTCTCCAAGTTCCGACAGATGGCTCCATGGAAGAGATGAACCTTCGAAGTTGACAGAGTGGACCAGAGTCCACCTGGTACCATGGTCTTCACCTCCTCCAGAAGGAGCCTTGGCCTATGACGCAAGCTCCGACAAGGTTTCCGTACTGTGGTCCGGTGGGGTGGTGGCAAGAGTCAATGGCGGAGCTAGCCGACTTAGAGAGCCATGGAAAAGCTATCATGCCACACCGGTGCGGTGACCCATCATACCACTGCATGATGTAGTACACTATAGTTGTTCACATAACACCAATGAAACACCGTTCACTAGTATTACATCCCTCAGAGTGGTACAACAGAAACACAACAGGTCCAAGACATGACTATAGGTTACAACTCAACTCTTTACACAAGATCCAGAGAACACTCTAGGTTAAAGAGAGAGAAAGAAACTTCTTACAAAGAAGAATCAGGAATAAACAACTCAAAAACTATCATACTAATAAGACTAGTATCTGAACTATTGGTCAGGCATTGCTGCTATTGCAATACACTAAAGAAATAGGTTCTATGGCTAGAGATTATATTCCTATCTAATCAGTAACTACGTCTTCACTTGAGTTGATGTATATGTTGACTTTCTTGACTTCATTGAAGAACTTTGGCTTCTGGTGATGATTCCTGAAGCATAACTTGATGTAGATATCGTCTGTACTATCTTTAGAACCTAGCAAGGGTTAAGAAGATACGTTGAGTACGAGTGTACTCAGCAAGTTCACTAGAAAAGGAGTGTTTGATGCACTATATCTACAGCCACAGACCATAGGTCGTAGGCAATGCAGGTTTTCGTAAACATTTCTTCAAAGGTTGATTTTATTCTGAAAAGCTATGTCCGTCATCCTTCACGGGTTTACCAAAACTTTCATGGAGTTCCTTTCCCACCGCATTGGTAGCTCCTTCCCAGAACAGGGAGTAACAAGTTACATTTCTTACACTCTGCAGAGGTGCGTCACTTTACCCACGAGAGATCTTAGCTTTGTTGCACATCCGAGTTGCATTCTGGTCCACACTTCCTTGGTGTGGGGCCTAGACTAAGATCCAAGCCAATCACTGCCCCCTTCGCGACCTCGCATGACTCCTTGGTGTACACCATGCCCACCCATTGAATTACGGAAATGGTTTATACAGACCGTTAGATGCCAGAACTATCATGGGACAATGAGGGTTACCACCCATATGCTGCTTATCCTCTACGAATTACCAACTAATATGCATGCTACGA
The DNA here is from genome assembly GCA_916181665.1 of Avena sativa. Lineage (NCBI taxonomy): Eukaryota > Viridiplantae > Streptophyta > Magnoliopsida > Poales > Poaceae > Avena > Avena sativa. Next base: position 571,162,765 of record OV702290.1, read on the forward strand.
GTGATAACGGCTACGACCTGCACATCCGGCTACATGCGAGAGGAAGAAGATACAGTTGACTTCTGCGTTCCATTCAAAATCTCATAGTTAACGCATGATTTACGACGCAAGAATCACTGGCGACATGGGTTGTTAATGTTGGAATTATGCCCTAGAGGCAATAATAAAGCTGTTATTATTATAATTCTTGTTCATGATAAAGTTATATTCCATGCTAGAATTGTATTAAGCGGAAACTTTAATACTTGTGTGGTTTGTGAACAACACCGTGTCCCTAGTGCGCCTCTATGGACTAGCTCATTGATTAATGATGGTTAAGGTTTCCTAACCATAGACATGATTTGTCGATTAATAATGAGATCATATCATTGGGAGAATGATATGATGGACAAACCCAAATTAAGCAGAGCAATTAGATCGTGTCATCGTGTTCATCTTTGCGAAGATTTTCTTATGTCAAATATTGTATTCCTTAGACCATGAGATAATGCAACTCCCTGGTATCGGAAGAAAGCTTTGAGGTCATCAAACGTCATCCTATGAGAGGGTGATCATAAAGGTGTCTCTCAGATGATCGAAAAATACCCGTTGGGTTGTATGTATCGAGATGGGATTTGTCCCTCCCAAGTCGGAGAGATATACTTCGGGCCCACTCGGTAATCGATATCAACACCGCTTGCAAGCACGTGGTTAAAGAGTTAATCACAAAGTGATATCGGATTACGGAACGAGTAAAGTACTTGCTATAAACGAGATTGAACTAGGTATGCCGATGCCGACGATCGAATCTCGGGCAAGTAAAATATCGTGTGATGCAGGGAATATATATATGGGATTGATTGAATCTTGGCATCGTGGTTCATCCGATATGATCATCGATGAATATGTGGGAGTCAATATGGGTTTCCAGACCCCGTTGTTGATTATTGATAAAAGATCATGTCTGCATATTCTCGAACCCATAGGGTCACAGACTTAATGTGTCTCGACGCTAGGATAGAATGGATAATTGGTTTATGAGTTTTTGTTCTGAGTCTCGGATGATATCCAGGACGTCACGAGAGGTTCTGCAATGGTCCGGAGAATAAGATTCATATAAGGCAAAGCAGTTTTTGGAGTTCGGAATTGTTTCAGATTGTTCGGTATTGTATCGGAAGCTTCTAGAACCTTCCAGAGTGGGACCAACGTGGCCCCACTTGTCGGGAGGGGGCATGGGCCTACGAGGGAGTGCCCTGGCCGCATTGGGCCAGGGGAACAAGGCCCCATAGGCCCAGCCAGCCAAGCCCTAGGGAAAACCCTAGGGAGAGCTTCTAGAAGGAGGGGGGAAACTTGCCCCCCACTCCTCCCTCTTGGCCGCCGGCCCTAGGCTTGGAGGAGGGGGCAAGGGGCTGCCTCCCACCCCTCTATATAAAGAGGGCAGGGGGCGCACAATTCCCCACACACCTCCTCAAGCCCTAGCCACCATGCTGCCCTCCTCTCTCTCCCTCCCGACTGCGCGTAGGCGAAGCCCTGCCACAGAAACTCTCCACCGCTTGCACCACGCCGTGGTGTTGTAGATCCAACCTATCTCTCCACCCCACTTGCTGGACCGAGGAAGGAGGAGACGTCGAGGTGCCGCACATGTGCATCTCTCGGAAGCATCGCCACTTGCGGTGTTGGATCGGATCGGATCGCGAGGAGGAGAAGCTAGTACGACTACATCAACCACACTCCGTTGAACGTTCTGTTGTGCGAATCTTCAAGGGTATGAAGATCTCATCTATTCCCCCCCCCCCCTCGTTGTTTGCATCTCCTAGATTAGATCTTGGCTTTTCCCGTTCGCATCCGTAGAAAATTTTGATTTACTATGCTGGGAAACCCTTCAGTGGTATCAGAGGTAGATCTATGCGTAGATGTGTTTCACGAGTAGAACGCAACATGCTTGTTGCGGGCGTTGATGTTTTCTATTGCAAGCCTCTTGTTTGTGTACTTCTTATGACGCGGGATAGTGAGATCGAATCAGTCCAGGCCAACTTTACGCGACCTCGTTCGCGAGACCGGCTCTGCACTTGACGTGTGTCTTGTTCCACACATGCTACTGGTGGATGCCAGTTTCTCTCACTATAGTTTTCATGCGATTTACACTGGAGTTTGGCAACCATAATATCACCGCTGTGGCTTTCCGTAGGTAAAAATCGTTCTTAGCTTGTTACTCCCATAAGCCACGTAAAACATGCAACAACAAAGTAGAGGCCTCTAACTTGTTTTTGCAGGGAGTGTTTCTGTGATATGGTATGGCCCAAGATGTGATGTGTATGTTGTATGCAATTATCATGTTTTGTAATGTTTCACGACTTGCATGTCGATGAGTACACAACCGGCAGGAGCCATATGGTGGTCTTTATAATTGTGTATGACCTGTGTGTCAACTTCTTATACGCCATGTAATAGCTTTGCTTTATCGCTAAGTAGTTAGCAATAGTTGTAGTTGCTATTCGTGGTGGAGGCAATCATGGTGGAGTGATGGAGATCATGTTGGCACGCGTAAGATGGAGATCATTGCGCGGAGATTGGCTATACCATGTCACATAAAATTATATGCATGTGATTTTTATCCTTTTATGTATCTTATTATGCTTAGATCGCGACGGTAGCATTATAAGATGATTCCTCACTTAAATATTAAGATTAAACTGTGTTCTCCCCATGTATGCACCGTTGCGAAAGTTCGTCGTGTTCAAGCATCACGTGATGATCGGGTGCTATAAACTCTACGTTCACATACAACGGGTGCAAGCCAGTTTTTGCACACGCGGAAATACTTGGGTTTGACTCGACGAGCCTAGCATATACAGACATGGCCTCGGAACACACGAACCGAAAGGTTAAGCATGAGTCATATGAATGATATGATCGACACTTCGTTGTCCACCATTGAAACCACATCTCTTCTCGTGAAGATCGGATTAGGTGTGGTGAATTTGGATCATGTTCACTAAACAACTTGAGGGATGTTGAATTTAGTGGGAGTTCATCTAGTAATTTGATTAAGTTGAACTAGTTATCATGAACATAGTCTAAATTGTACTTGCAAATTTTGTAGATCAAATGGCTAAGTCCAACTTCAACTTCAACGTTTTTGCTGAGAAAGAAAAGCTTAAGAACAATGGGTCTAACTTCACCAACTGGTTCCGCAATCTGAGAATCATTCTCCCTGGCGAACAAAAGGACTATGTCCTTGAGAAAGCGCTAGGTGAAGCCCCTGCTGTAGATGCGCCGGCTGATGAGAAAGCTGTTTATCAGTCGCGCAAAGATGATTATGGTGTGATTAAGAGCACCATGTTGTTTGCTATGGAATCAGACCTTCAAAATCGTTTTGAGGATTTCCCCGGGCCCTTTGAGATTCTTGAGGAACTGAAAACTATGTTTCAGACTCAGGCCCGTTCTGAGAGATATGAGATCTCTGAGATATTCTTTTACTGCAAGATGGAGGAAGGGAGTTCCGTTAGTGAGCACGCCATTAAGATGTCGGGCTACACTCAACGCCTTGAGCAACTGGACTGCAAGATTCCAGAGGACCTCAAGATTGACAGAGTTCTGCAATCACTCCCTCCTAGCTACAAAGGTTTTGTAGTTACTCATAATCAGATTGGTTCCACTGATACGATCACTGAGCTCTTCGCTAAGCTGAAAGCTGCGGAGGTGGACATCAAGAAAGATAATCATGTGTTGATGGTCAACAAGCCCCCCAGCTTTAAGAAAGGTAAGGGTGCAAAGAAGCCCTTCAAGAAAGGCAGCAGCAAGCGCGTTGCCCCTGCTGAGAAGAATCTCAAGTCTGGACCTAAGCCGGACACTGAGTGCTTCTATTGCAAGGACAAGGGTCACTGGAAGCGCAACTGTCTAAAGTACTTAGCGGACAAGAAGGCTGGCACCATCAAAGGTATATTTGATATACATGTTATTGATGTTTTCCTTACTAGCCCTCGTTGTAGTGCCTGGGTATTTGATACTGGTTCAGTTGCTAATATTTGTAACTCGAAACGGGAGCTACGGAATAGACGGCGGCTAGCGAGGGATGAGGTGACGATGCACGTTGGCAACGGATCAAGAGTTGATGTGATGGCCGTCGGCACACTCTCCTTAGTTTTACCTTCGGGATTAGTTTTAAACCTCAATAAATGTTATTATGTGCCTGCGTTGAGCATGAACATCATATCTGGATCGTGTTTATTGCAAGACGGTTATTCATTTAAATCGGAGAATAATGGTTGTTCTATTTATATGAGTAACATCTTTTATGGTCATGCACCTGCTCTGAATGGTTTATTTTTTCTGAATCTCGAAAGCGATGACACACACATCCATAACATTGAGGCTAAGAGATGCAAAGTAGATAGTGATAATTCTACTTATTTGTGGCACTGTCGTCTAGGTCATATTGGTGTAAAACGCATGAAGAAACTCCATTCCGATAGACTTTTGGAGTCTCTTGATTTTGAATCATTTGACACATGCGAAGCATGCCTCATGGGCAAGATGATCAAAACCCTGTTCTCCAGAATGATGGAGCGAGCAACGGACTTGTTGGAAATCATACATACCGATGTATGCAGACCGATGAGTGTTTCGACGTGTGGTGGATATCGCTACTTTCTCACTTTTACTGATGACTTAAGTAGATATGGGTATATCTATTTGATGAAACATAAATCTGAAACATTTGAAAAGTTCAAGGAATTTCAGAATGAAGTGGAAAACCATCGTAACAGAAAAATTAAATTTCTACGATCCGATCGTGGAGGTGAATACTTTAGTTATGATTTTCTCACGCATCTTAAAGCAAGCGGAGTTGTTTCGCAACTCACGCCACCCGGAAGACCACAGCGCAATGGTGTGTCTGAACACCGGAATCGAACTTTATTGGATATGGTGCGATCGATGATGTCTCTTACAGATTTTCTGTTATCATTTTGGGGTTATGCCTTAGAAACCACTGCATTCACTTTAAATAGGGCACCATCTAAATCCGTTGAGACGACACCGTATGAACTGTGGTTTGGTGTTAAACCTAAGTTGTCGTTTCTTAAAGTTTGGGGATGCGAAGCTTACATCAAGAAGTTGATGCCGGATAAGCTCGAACCCAAAGCGGAGAAATGCGTCTTCATAGGATACCCTAAGGAAACTATTGGGTATACCTTCTATCACAGATCTGAAGCCAAAGTGTTTGTTGCAAAGAACAAATCCTTTCTTGAGTAGGAGTTTATCTCGAAAGAAGTGAGTGGGAGGAAAGTAGAGCTAGACGAGGTTGTTGAACCTTCTCTTGAGTTGGAGAGTAGCGCAGCACCTAAATTGTTCCAGTGCCGTCTACAACAACAATAAAGGAAGCTAATGACAAGGATCATGAAGCTTCGGACGATGCTACTACTGAACGTCGCAGGTCGATAAGGTCGCGTGCCCCTCCTGAGTGGTACGGCAACCCTGTCTTAACTGTCTTGTTGGTAGACAACAGTGAACCTGCGAACTATGAGGAAGCGATGATGAGCCCAGACTCTGAGAAATGGCTAGAGGCCATGAAATCCGAATTGGGATCCATGAGCGAAAACCAAGTATGTGTTGGAGATATGCCCTAGAGGCAATAATAAATATAGTTATTATTATATCTTTGTGTTTATGATAAATGTTTACATTCATGCTATAATAGTATTAACAAGGAAACATTAATACTTGTGTGATTTGTAAACTTAATTTGAAGTCCCTAGTATAGCCTCTATACTTCACTAGCTTGTTGGTTGATTAATGATTGTGGTTTCCCTATCATGAACATTGAGATGTTATCAACAACAAGATCATATCGTTAGGAGAATGATATGGTGGACATACTCCTATAGATAAGCGTAGCATAAAGATCAAGTCATTTCAATAGTTCAATTGCTATATGCTTTCTGATACATAGTAACCTAATTCCTTCGACCATGAGATCATGCATATCACCTTTACCGGATGGATGCTTTGATGAAATCAAACACCACACCGTAACTGGGTGGCTATAAAGGTGGCATTGAGTGTTCGGAAAGTATTGGTTGAAACACATGGATCAAGAGTGGGATTTGTCCATCCATATGACGGATAGATATACTCTGGGCCCTCTCGGTGGAATGTCATCCAATTAGCTTGCAAGCATGTGACTAGGTCACAAGGGATCACATATCACGGGAACGAGAAAAGAGTACTTATCGGTAACGAGGTTGAACTAGGTATGCAGAGATACCGACGATCATAACCTCGGATAAGTAAACTATCGTGAGACAAAGGGAAATTGGTGTCGTATGTAAGTGGTTCATTCGATCGCAAAGTAATCGTAGAAATATGTGGGAGCCATATGAATTTCCAGATTCCTCTATTGGTTATTGTTCGGAGAAGTGTCTCGATCATGTCCGCATAATTCACGAACCGTAGGGAGACACACTTAAGGATTCGACGTTGTTTGAGTAGTTATGGTATTATGAGAAAGAGACCGAATGTTGTTCGGATTCTCGGATTGGATCCGGGATATCACGAGGTGATCCGGAATGGTCCGGAGAATAATATTCATATAAGGAAAGTCCCGTTTCGTAGTTCGGGAATGATTCCGGTGTTTTCATCGAGAATGTTCTAGAAGGTTCCGGATTGTCCGGCACTCCGGGGGGGGGGGTACATGAATGTGTCATTGAATGATTGCATCATGTACTAAGTGTTCTTGCTGTTCCAAAAACATGAAAGTCAAATTGCCAGTTTGAAAGTCAAACGGCTAAAACAGGAAACTGTGGAAAACAGGAAACTGTGGGAAACAGGAAACTGTGGGAAACAAGCAAGAGGAGGTTGAAACCAACTTGGAGGAGGAGTTCCTCTCCTCCAAGCCGGCGGCCAGCCCTAGGCCGAGTTGGGGAGGGACTCCCCTCCCTCCCTGGCGCGCCTAGCCCCTCCACCTATAAAAGGAGGGGCAGGGCCTCCTCCTTGAGGCACACAAGTTTCTACCTCTAATCTCCGGTTTAGAGCCGTTCTGGTTTAGAGCTTCTAATTGCTTTAGCCTGCGGTTTAGAGCCTTCTAATTGGTGTGTCTAATCTCTAGACCACTAATAGCCCTCTCTCATAATCCACCATACTCGCTCCGGCTTAAGGCGAAGCCCTGCGGGATTTCCCCTCTACTTCCGGTACCACGCCGTTGTGTTGCCGGAATCGCGAGGAGAGTGCTACAACCTCCGCTGCCTGCTGGAACAAGGGAGAGGAAGGTCTTCGTCGAGTACCGAACGTGTGACCGACTGCGGAAGCGCTGCCGGAACGCAGCGCCGGAAGGATCGTCTACACGATCTTGAGATCGGAAAGAGTACGACTACATCACCCACGAGAATCCGCTCTCGTTAAATACTTTGGAATCTTCGAGGGTAAGTTATTCCATCAACTCGTTGCTACAATCTAGTAGATAGATCTTGGCTTGTTTGTTTGTATGCGATAGAAATTTTTTTTTCCATGCTACGAACCCCTACAGTGGTATCAGAGTCGTGTCTATATGTAGATCTGTTGCACGAGTAGAACACAATGGTCATTGTGGGCATTGATGCTTTTATTGTCGATTGCTTTTTGTGTACTTTGCATCTTGCGGTATGTTGGGATGAAGCGGCCCGGGCTAACCTTACATGACATCGTTCATGAGACTTGCTCCACGCTTGACATGCAACTTGTATTGCATAAGTGGCTTTGCGGGTGCCTGTTTCTCCTAACATAGTTAAGATCCAATTTACAACGGGTGATCAACAATGCTAGTATCAATGTTGTGGTTCTTGTTCGTAAGTTAGAACGACACTTATTGAAAGCCCCAAACCACGTAAAATATGCAAAGAAAGTAGAGGCGTCTAACTTTGTTTTGCAGGGGTGTGCAGTGATGTGATATGGCCGTGATTGTGATTATATTTGATGTATGCAATGTTCCTTATTGTAAGTTGGCAACCGGCAGGAGCCATATGGTTGTCTTTAATTTATGTTAAGACCCGCGTGTCTATTCAAAGTAGTTGTAATAGTTGAAGCCGGTGGACGACAACCATGGTGAAGCGTCATTGACCTTGATGCAATGCCGGTGATGATGGAGATCATGTTCGTGCTTGAAGATGGAGATCGGAAGCACAAAGAAGAAAGGCCATATCATATCACATATTATTGAATTGCATGTGATGTTAATCCTTTATGCATCTTGTATTGCTTGGTAGACGACGGTGGCATTATAAGATGACCCCTCAAGCACATCAATTTCAAGTCATAAAGTGTTCACTCTTAGTTAGCACCGTTGCTAAAGCTTGTTGTTTCGAAGCACCACGTGATGATCGGGTGTGTTAGATTCTGCAAGTGTATACAACGTGAGCAAGCCAGATTTTCTCATGCAGAAACTAAGGTTTGATCTTGACGAGCCTAGCATGTACAAACATGGTCTCGGAACACGGATCACCGAAAGGTAAAGCATGAATCGTATAGTAGATATGATGAACATGACGATTGTTTGCCATTGAAACTATATCAACTCTCGTGATGATCGGTGTTGATGTAGTGGATTTGGTTCGTGTGATCACTAAAACAATGTGAGGGATGTTGTTTTGAGTGGGAGTTCACCGAGTTTAATTTCATTAATTAATTTGAACTCAATTTGTCATAAACTTAGTCTAAACTATTGCAAATATGTTGTAGATCAATGGCAGCCCCTACCATCAATTTTAATGCGTTCCTAGAGAAAGAAAAGTTGAAAAACAATGGAAGCAACTTCGCGGATTGGTTCCGCAATTTGAGGATTGTCCTCACAGCTGGTAATTTGACCTATGTGCTGGATGCACCGCTGGGTGACCCACCTGCAGCTGATGCTTCCGATGAAGTAAAGAATGTTTACCTCGCTCGGAAGAATCAGTACTCCATAGTTCAGTGTGCTATCTTGTATGGTTTAGAATCGGAGCTTCAGAAAAGGTTTGAAGAGTCAGACCCATATGATATTGTCGAGGATCTCAAATTGATTTTTGAGACTCATGCGGCAATTGAAAGCTATGAGGCTTCTGAAAAGTTCTTTAACTGCAAGATGGAAGAGGGCAGCTCCGTCAGTGAGCATGTGCTTAAGATGTCTAGGCACGCAAAAAAACTTCAAAGCTTGGGTATAGTGATTCCTAATGCTTTGGGGATTTACCGCGTCCTCCAGTCACTGCCACCAAGTTACAGGAACTTTGTGATGAACTACAACATGCAGAACATGAACAAAGAGTTGCCAGAACTGTTTGCTATGTTAAAATCTGCAGAAGTGGAGATCAAGAAAGAGCACCAAGTGTTGTTGGTCAATAAGACCACCAAACTCAAGAAAGGCAAGTCTAAGCAAAAGGGACACTTCAAGAAGGGTGGTAAGAAAGTTACCACGCCTGCGAAGAAGACCAAGGCTGGACCCAAGCCTGAAACTGAGTGCTTTTACTGCAAGGGAGAAGGTCACTGGAAGCGGAATTGCCCAAAGTACTTGGCGGATCTGAAGAACGGCAACATCAAGAAGAAAGGTATATCTGATATACATGTTATTGATGTGTATCTCACTAGTACTCGTAGTAGTGCCTGGGTATTTGATACTGGTTCGGTTGCTCATATTTGTAACTCGAAACAGGTGCTGCAGAATAAACGGATGCTAGCGAAGAACGAAGTGACGATGCGCGTGGGAAACGGATCAAAGGTTGATGTGATCGCGGTCGGCACTCTACCCCTTCATCTACCATCGGGATTAGTTTTATACTTAAATAATTGTTATTTAGTGCCTGTGTTGAGCATGAACATTATATCGGGATCTTGTTTATTGCGAGACGGTTACTTGTTTAAATCAGAGAATAATGGTTGTTCGATTTATATGAGTAATATGTTTTATGCACATGCACCTTTGATAGATGGTCTATTCTTATTGAATCTCGATAGTGGAAATACACATATCAATAACATTGAGGCTAAACGTTTGAAATCAAGCGATAATTCGACCTATATGTGGCACTGTCGTCTTGGTCACATTGGAGTGAAGCGTATGAAGAAACTCCATTCCGATGGACTTCTTGAATCACTTGATTTTGAATCACTTGAAAGATGCGAAGCATGTCTGATGGGAAAAATGACTAAGACTCCATTTTCTGGTATGATGGAGCGAGCTACGGACTTATTGGAAATCATACATACCGATGTGTGTGGTCCAATGAGTGTAGCATCGCGCGGTGGTTATCGTTATGTTCTTACCTTCACGGATGAATTGAGTAGATATGGGTATATCTATTTTATGAAACATAAGTCTGAAACTTTCGAGAAGTTTAAGGAGTTTCAAAGTGAGGTAGAGAATCAACGTAACAAGAAGATTAAATTTCTACGTTCTGATCGTGGAGGTGAATATCTAAGTTACGAGTTTGGCGAGCATTTGAAGAAATGCGGAATACTTTCACAGTTGACACCGCCGGGAACACCACAGCGTAATGGTGTGTCCGAACGTCGTAATCGAACTCTTTTAGATATGGTTCGTTCTATGATGTCACTTACAGATTTACCGCTATCATTTTGGGGTTATGCATTAGAAACAACCGCATTCACTTTAAATAGGGCACCGTCTAAATCCGTTGAAACGACACCGTATGAACTATGGTTTGGCAAGAAACCTAAATTGTCGTTCCTTAAAGTTTGGGGATGCGAAGCCTATGTAAAGAAGTTACAGCCGGACAAGCTTGAACCCAAAGCGGAAAAATGCGTCTTCATAGGATACCCGAAGGAAACTATTGGGTATACCTTCTATCATAGATCCGAAGGCAAAATCTTCGTTGCCAAGAATGGATCCTTTCTAGAGAAGGAATTTCTCTCGAAAGAAGTGACTGGAAGGAAAGTAGAACTCGACGAGGTTATCGAACCTTCTCTCGAAATTGCGAGTAGCGCAGCACCAGAAGAAGTTCCTGTGGTGCCTGCACCAATTAGAGAGGAAGCTAATGATGATGATCATGAAACTTCGGTTGAAGTTGCTACAGAGCCTCGGAGGTCAACGAGAACTCGTACCACTCCAGATTGGTATGATCCCGTTATGAGTGTCATGTTGGTGGACAACACCGATGACCCCGAGACATATGAGGAAGCGATGATGAGCCCAGATTCCAATAAATGGCAAGAAGCCATGAAATCCGAGATTGGATCCATGTACGAAAACCAAGTATGGACTTTGGTGGACTTACCGGATGGCCGGAAGGCTGTCGAGAACAAATGGATTTTCAAGAAGAAAACAGATGCTGATGGTAATGTTACTGTCTATAAAGCTCGACTTGTCGCAAAAGGGTTTCGACAAATTCAAGGAGTTGACTACGATGAGACTTTCTCACCAGTAGCGAAGCTAAAGTCTGTGAGGATTATGTTAGCAATCGCTGCATATTATGATTATGAGATATGGCAGATGGATGTCAAAACAGCATTCCTCAATGGAGATATTGATGAAGAGTTGTATATGATGCAACCCAAAGGTTTTGTCGATCCTAAAGATGCTAACAAGGTATGCAAACTTCAACGGTCCATCTATGGATTGAAGCAAGCATCCCGAAGTTGGAATCAACGTTTTGATAAGGTGATCAAAAGTTTTGGTTTTATACAAACTTATGGAGAATCTTGTATTTACAAGAAAGTGAGTGGGAGCTCTGTAGCATTCTTAATACTATATGTGGATGACATATTGTTGATTGGGAATGATGTAGACCTTCTTAATAGTGTCAAGGAATATTTGAATAATAGTTTTTCAATGAAGGATCTTGGCGAAGCAGCTTACATATTAGGCATAAAGATTTATAGAGATAGATCGAAACGCCAAATATCATTGTCACAGAGTACATATTTGGACAAAGTTATAAAGAGGTTTGGAATGGAAGAAAGCAAGAAAGGGTTCTTGCCCATGTTGCCCAATACGACCTTGAGTAAAACTCAAAGTCCGACATCGGCAGAAGATAGAGAAAGTATGAGTAAGACTCCCTATGCCTCATCCATAGGATCTCTAATGTATGCCATGCTATGTACTAGACCCGACATTGCATATGCTGTTAGTTTAACTAGCAGATATCAAAGTGATCCAGGAGTGGACCATTGGACAGCGGTCAAAAACATCCTTAAGTACTTGAGAAGAACTAAGGATATGGTTCTTTCTTATGGAGGTGATGAACAGCTCGTTGTTAATGGTTACACCGATGCTAGTTGGAACACCGATCCGGATGATTCTAAATCACAATCTGGATACGTATTTATTTTGAATGGTGCAGCAGTTAGCTGGAGGAGTGCAAAGCAAAGCGTTGTGGCGAGATCTTCAACTGAATCGGAATACATGGCTGCTTCGGAGGCTTCACAAGAAGCGATATGGATGAAAGAGTTCATTACAGAGCTGGGTGTGGTTCCTAGTGCTCTGGACCCAATGTCTATCTACTGTGATAACATGGGCGCCATAGCCAATGCGCAAGAACCAAGGTCACACAAGAAGCTGAAGCATATCAAGCTGCGTTTTCACGCTATTCGAGAACATATCCAGGATGGGGATATAAAGATTTGCAAAGTACACACAGATCTGAATGTGGCGGATCCGTTGACTAAACCTCTCCCGAGGGAAAAACATGACCAACACCAAACTGCCATGGGTGTTCGGTATATTACCATGTAATCTAGATTAGATGACTCTAGTGCAAGTGGGAGACTGTTGGAGATATGCCCTAGAGGCAATAATAAATATAGTTATTATTATATCTTTGTGTTTATGATAAATGTTTACATTCATGCTATAATAGTATTAACAAGGAAACATTAATACTTGTGTGATTTGTAAACTTAATTTGAAGTCCCTAGTATAGCCTCTATACTTCACTAGCTTGTTGGTTGATTAATGATTGTGGTTTCCGTATCATGAACATTGAGATGTTATCAACAACAAGATCATATCGTTAGGAGAATGATATGGTGGACATACTCCTATAGATAAGCGTAGCATAAAGATCAAGTCATTTCAATAGTTCAATTGCTATATGCTTTCTGATACATAGTAACCTAATTCCTTCGACCATGAGATCATGCATATCACCTTTACCGGATGGATGTTTTGATGACATCAAACACCAAACCGTAACTGGGTGGCTATAAAGGTGGCATTGAGTGTTCGGAAAGTATTGGTTGAAACACATGGATCAAGAGTGGGATTTGTCCATCCATATGACGGATAGATATACTCTGGGCCCTCTCGGTGGAATGTCATCCAATTAGCTTGCAAGCATGTGACTAGGTCACAAGGGATCACATATCACGGGAACGAGAAAAGAGTACTTATCGGTAACGAGGTTGAACTAGGTATGCAGAGATACCGACGATCATAACCTCGGATAAGTAAACTATCGTGAGACAAAGGGAAATTGGTGTCGTATGTAAGTGGTTCATTCGATCGCAAAGTAATCGTAGAAATATGTGGGAGCCATATGAATTTCCGGATTCCTCTATTGGTTATTGTTCGGAGAAGTGTCTCGATCATGTCCGCATAATTCACGAACCGTAGGGAGACACACTTAAGGATTCGACGTTGTTTGAGTAGTTATGGTATTATGAGAAAGAGACCGAATGTTGTTCGGAGTCTCGGATTGGATCCGGGATATCACGAGGTGATCCGGAATGGTCCGGAGAATAAGATTCACATAAGGAAAGTCCCGTTTCGGAGTTCGGGAATGATTTCGGTGTTTTCATCGGGAATGTTCTAGAAGGTTCCGGATTGTCCGGCACTCCGGGGGGAGGGTACATGAATGTGTCATTGAATGATTGCATCATGTACTAAGTGTTCTTGCTGTTCCAAAAACATGAAAGTCAAATTGCCAGTTTGAAAGTCAAACGGCTAAAACAGGAAACTGTGGAAAACAGGAAACTGTGGGAAACAGGAAACTGTGGGAAACAAGCAAGAGGAGGTTGAAACCAACTTGGAGGAGGAGTTCCTCTCCTCCAAGCCGGCGGCCAGCCCTAGGCCGAGTTGGGGAGGGACTCCCCTCCCTCCCTGGCGCGCCTAGCCCCTCCACCTATAAAAGGAGGGGCAGGGCCTCCTCCTTGAGGCACACAAGTTTCTACCTCTAATCTCCGGTTTAGAGCCGTTCTGGTTTAGAGCTTCTAATTGCTTTAGCCTGCGGTTTAGAGCCTTCTAATTGGTGTGTCTAATCTCTAGACCACTAATAGCCCTCTCTCATAATCCACCATACTCGCTCCGGCTTAAGGCGAAGCCCTGCGGGATTTCCCCTCTACTTCCGGTACCACGCCGTTGTGCTGCCGGAATCGCGAGGAGAGTGCTACAACCTCCGCTGCCTGCTGGAACAAGGGAGAGGAAAGTCTTCGTCGAGTACTGAACGTGTGACCGACTGTGGAAGCGCTGCCGGAACGCAGCGCCGGAAGGATCGTCTACACGATCTTGAGATCGGAAAGAGTACGACTACATCACCCACGAGAATCCGCTCTCGTTAAATACTTTGGAATCTTCGAGGGTAAGTTATTCCATCAACTCGTTGCTACAATCTAGTAGATAGATCTTGGCTTGTTTGTTTGTATGCGATAGAAATTTTTTGTTTTCCATGCTACGAACCCCTACAGTATGGACTTTGGTGGACCCTCCTAGCGACCGAAAAGCCGTTGAGTGCAAATGTATTTTCAAGAAGAAAACAGACGCGGATGGTAATGTTACTGTCTATAAAGCACGACTTGTCGCGAAAGGTTTTCGACAAGTTCAAGGTGTTGACTATGATGAGACTTTCTCTCCCGTAGCAATGTTTAAGTCCATTCAGATTTTATTAGCAATTGCTACGTTTCATGATTATGAAATATGGCAGATGGATGTCAAGACTGCGTTCCTCAATGGCAACATTGATGAAGAGTTGTATATGATTCAACCCGAAGGTTTTGTCGATCCTAAGGATGCTGATAAAGTGTGCAAACTTCAGCGTTCCATTTATGGACTGAAGCAAGCATCTCGGAGTTGGAACCTTCGTTTTGATCAAGTGATCAAGAGCTTTGGATTTGTTCCAAATTGCTACGAAGCTTATATCTACAAGAAAGTGAGTGGGAGCTCAGTGACATTTCTAGTACTATATGTGGATGACATATTGATTATTGGAAATGACATTGACATGCTTAACGATGTGAAGAGTTATTTGAACAAATGTTTTTCAATGAAAGACCTAGGGGAAGTTGCTTATATATTAGGCATCAAAATCTATAGAGATAGACAAAGACGCCTAATAGCTTTAAGCCAGAGTACATACCTAGACAAAGTTCTGAAAAGGTTTTGAATGGATAAGGCAAAGAAAGGTTTCGTGCCTATGTTGTCAGGTAAGATATTGAGCAAGGCTCAGTGTCCAGCTACAGTAAATGATAGAGAAGCTATGAGCAAAGTTCCTTATGCCTCGGCCATAGGTTCTATCATGTATGCCATGCTGTGTACTAGACCGGATGTGTCCAATGCTCTTAGTTTGACGAGCAGATACCAAAGTGATCCAGGAGTGGAACACTGGACAGCCGTGAAGAACATCCTAAAGTATTTAAATAGGACTAAAGAAATGTTCTTAGTCTATGGAGGTGATGAACAGCTTGTCGTAAAGGGTTACGCCGACGCTAGTTTCGACACCGACAAGGATGATTCTAAATCTCAGACAGGATACATTTATATTTTGAATGGAGGAGCTGTGAGCTGGAGAAGCTGCAAGCAAAGCGTGATCGCGGGATCTACAGTAGAAGAGGAATACATGGCGGCTGCAGAAGCGTCAAGTGAAGGAGTTTGGATCAGGAACTTCATCACTGAGCTTGGTGTGGTTCCAAGTGCCTTGGACCCACTGAAGATATTGTGTGACAACACTGGCGCCATAGCACTGGCTAAGGAATCAAGATATCATCCAAAGACCAAGCATATAAACCGCAAGTTTTATATAATCCGAGATTATATAACAGATGGATATCTGAAGATTAGCAAAGTACATACGAATCTGAATGTCACAGATCCCTTGACTAAACCTCTTCCACGAGCAAAACATGATCAGCACCTTAGTGCCATGGGTGTTAGATTGTTGCCAGATGTAAACTAGAATATTGACTCTAGTGCAAGTGGGAGACTGTTGGAATTATGCCCTAGAGGCAATAATAAAGATGTTATTATTATAATTCTTTTTCATGATAAAGTTTATATTCCATGGTAGAATTGTATTAAGCGGAAACTTTAATACTTGTGTGGTTTGTGAACAACACCGTGTCCCTAGTGCGCCTCTATGGACTAGCTCATTGATTAATGATGGTAAAAGTTTCCTAACCATAGACATGAGTTGTCGATTAATAATGAGATCATATCATTGGGAGAATGATATGATGGACATACCCAAATTAAGCAGAGCAATTAGATCGTGTCATCGTTTTCATCTTTGCGAAGCTTTTCTTATGTCATATATTGTATTCCTTAGACCATGAGATAATGCAACTCCCTGGTATTGGAAGAAAGCTTTGAGGTCATCAAACATCATCCTATGAGAGGGTGATCATAAAGGTGTCTCTCAGGTGATCGGAAAGTACCTGTTGGGTTGTATGTACCGAGATGGGATTTGTCCCTCCCAACTCGGAGAGATATACTTCGGGCCCACTCGGTAATCGATATCAACGCCACTTACAAGCACGTGATTAAGGAGTTAATCACAAAGTGATATCGGATTACGGAACGAGTAAAGTACTTGTTGTGAACGAGATTGAACTAGGTATGCTGATGCCGACGATCGAATCTCGGGCAAGTAAAATATCGTGTGACGAAGGGAATATATATATGGGATTGATTGAATCCTGGCATCGTGGTTCATTCGATATGATCATCGATGAATATGTGGGAGTCAATATGGGTTTCCAGACCCCGCTGTTGATTATTGATAGAAGATCACGTCTACATATTCTCGAACCCGCAGGGTCACACACTTAACGTGTCTTGACGCTAGGATAGAATGGATAATTGGTTTATGAGTTTTTGTTCGGAGTCTCGGATGAGATCCAGGACATCACGAGAGGTTCCGGAATGGTCCAGAGAATAAGATTCATATAAGGCAAAGTAGTTTTTGGAGTTCGAATTGTTTCGGATTGTTCGGTATTGTACCGGAAGCTTCTAGAACCTTCCGGAGTGGGATCAACATGGCCCCACTTGTCGGGAGGGGGCGTGGGCCTACGAGGGAGTTCCCTGGACGCATTGGGCTAGGGCCACAAGGCCCCATAGGCCCAGCCGGCCAAGCCCTAGGGAGAGCTTCTAGAAGGAGGGGGGAAACTTGCCCCTCACTCCTCCCTCTTGGCCGTCGGCCCTAGGCTTGGAGGAGGGGGGAAAAGGGGCTGCCGCCCACCCCTCTATATAAAGAGGGCAGGGGGCGCACCCTTCCCCACACACCTCCTCAAGCCCTAGCCGCCCTGCTGCCCTCCTCTCTCTCCCTCCCGACTGCGTGTAGGCGAAGCCCTGCCACAGAAACTCTCCACCGTTTGCACCACGCCATCGTGTTGTATATCCAACCTGTCTCTCCACCCCACTTGCTGGACCGAGGAAGGAGGAGGCGTCGAGGTTCCGCACGTGTGCATCTCTCGGAGGCATCGCCACTTGTGGTGTTGGATCGGATCGGATCGGATCGCGAGGAGGAGAAGCTAGTACGACTACATCAACCACGTGTCGTTGAACGTTCCGCTGTGCGAATCTTCAAGGGTATGAAGATCTCATCTATCCCCCCTCATTGTTTGCATCTCCTAGATTAGATCTTGGATTTTCCCGTTCTCATCCGTAGAAAATTTTGATTTACTATGCTGCGAAACCCTTTAGTTAAGTCCTAGGTAATATGTTCCTTTACCACCGGAACTTTTATAGTAGGTCATTACCCCATGGTAAATAACCTATAATCACATTTTTATGAAAATAGTGTTTTCTGACCTTTTTCAAATGCAGGGGATGACAACACTGGATTTGCAAAATACTTTACAAAAAATAATCAAAGGACATGAGCAAGTGTGAACTTGCCTTTTAGGATTGCAAGATTATGCACTCACGGTCTTCGAGACAATATAAGATCCAATATCTGAAATCAGCATCATTGGTCCGGTAAGGACTAATGTTTAAAGAAGCAAGATGCTATTATGCATAAGTAATGTAATGCAATTTCGTAAATTCGGATCCCCGGAATAAGAGTTGATCTAGGGTTTGGAAACTGGAAGTGGTTTCTTTGGAATATGTTGTCCTTTTAGATAATTTTCACACTTGTGCTTCTTATTAAGGCTTGTGCGTGTGTGTGGAAACAACATGTAGTTATAATATTATACAACAGCAAAATATACTATTGAGGTATGCTACTCAAAGACTACTTATATAAGATTTGTTGTTTGAAGTGGCAAAAAGAATAACATTTGAAGAAAGATTTCTTTACTAAGGTTTAAACAATCCTGATAGTTTTTAGAATATGATGGATAGAATGTGACTGATGTTGTTTATGCTTGCTTGAATAGTCTGGACTTGAGATACTTTACGACTTAATTATAACATACCAAAGTTAACTATAAAACATATAATAAAGTTTTTAGCATTATATTTAAAGGCTTGTAGACTTAAAGTTAACTTTAAGAACATGGATGGATTTAAGGTGTAATGCTTATGATATTGTACTTGCTCATCTTAAAATATTTCCTTAAAGTTATTTAAGAATAGCATTACTTCTATTTGAGTAGTGGTTTTCTAACATTATAAATGTATAAAAGGATTTATCTCCTTATAAGGGTGTGGTTATGGTTTGTGAATAAGTAAACAATATTGTTTACTACTTATGAATATCTTTGGATTTAGTCCATTATAAAGTGGTGAGTGAAACAATGGTAAAAGGTTTTATTTGCTTGAAAGTATCATTCTTGAAGATTTTATAATTGATAAGAATCTTTTTAGAAAATGTTCTACACTTATAGTTGAACGATAATTCAATAAGATTGTATTTAAAATGTGTTAAACCATTTTGACTTCATATTATCAATATTTAAGACTAATACTATTTATTAAACTCAATTGGCTAATTTTAGAAATATTAGCAATTTTTATTTACCCCTTATACGAATTATTAACTATCGAAATAAGTTTAAATTCAAGTTATTAGAGTATTAAGTTTTTTATTTACTTCAAAAGTGGAATATTGTATTTTTTACATGTAGGTATTATTTTTTTGATCATTTTGGTATATTATATTTATTTTTGTGACATATAAATAATAAGATATGATTTTTATAAGATTTATTACTTTATAAATACTTAATAAATAATAAATGTTTAATTAAGTGAAATAATAATGCATGATTATAGTTTTAAATTATAGTTCTTATTTTTCTAAAAATTTTGGTATTTTATTTATATTTTTAATATTTATCAATATTAAAATATGATTTTTCAAAGTATTAATACTTATAAAATATTTATTAATTAATAATTATTTAAATTGTTAACATAATATGTTTGATAATAGTTTAATGTTATATATTTTATTTTTCCTAAATTTTTCATATATTAAACATATTTTTTGAATTATAAAACAAAAGTTATTAAATTTTTAAGATTGAATCATTCTCTAATTAAATTCTAAACAATATTACAAACAGGGAATTAATTTTCTTACCTAGACCTAACCTACCCTAGTCACTTACTATTGGGCCAGTGGCCACGTCATATACCTAGATCTAGCGAATACATTTGTTACTAGACTAGTTCCTACTCACAGACATTGACAGATGGGCCATAGGCCATGTCACATGCCACATGGGAGAGACTAGGTCAAAGCAGTTGACTGTTTGACACAACGTGAGCCCGACGTCATGACGACGTCACCTCGCTGGTAATGCTCAGACAGTGAACGACGGCGATGATCTGGTGGCTTCTAGCGAATGTGATGACTACGGTTCGAACCAGTGCACTACGGGAAGGCTAATAGTGGTGGCGCCGCTAGTATATGGTCACCGAAGGATTACCGGCGACGAGGTGCCACGGCGGTGCTGGGAGATGGCCACTACGGTGGTGAATTCAGAAGCAATCTAGAAAAAGGACGGCACTGGCGTGTTTAGAAACTCACTAGGAACGCGATGGTGCGGCCGGTGAAGCGAGGCGAGGTTGGAGACGACGGTGAGGTCGACCAACAGCGCCAGGAACCGAGGATGCAATTGGATTGAGCCACGCCTCCCCAGCTAGTGCGAGTTGTGGCAAAAGAACGAGAGGAGCACGGCGGTCTCCACCGTGGTCTCATCTGGCCAAGGTGAGCACGGATTCGACGGCATCGGCTCTCCTCCGAGCTAGGTTTCTCGGTGGGGAAAGGGGATTTATTCTAGAGGGCGAGAGAGAGGATAATATCGGTATGGATGGATAGAGGAGGTCGCGGTTGATCTTATCAACAAGCTCCGAGGCGGCGGCGAGCATCCCGGCGGTCCAATTTCTGTTGACGACGGTGACCAGCATCGGGCGACGGCGCTCGTTCCAGAGAGCTGCGTGTGACATCGAGGAAGGCGACGACGAAGCGGTATTTGGGTCTGGGCCAGAGCTGGGCCGTTGCGGAGCGAGCGGAGAGCATTGGCTGCGGCTCGCGAGCGACAAATAGAGCGAAGAGGAAATGGGCCGTGGGCTGGCACTGCTTGTTTTTCTCTTTTCCTTTTCTCTGTTCTGTTTTCTGTTTTATTTTCAGATTTGTATTTTAATATTTGATTTGAACTTTTCTTATAGAAATTTATCTCCTAGATAACTGTAACAATACTAAAATGTATTTAGTATCATTTTGTGAGCTTTTACTAAATAATGTTATATTTCTTTATTTTCTTTATATATTTCCTTTGTAATATTTTGTAAGGGCCTTTGTTATTAATTTTATTTATATAATAAACCATGGATTTATTATATGATATTTCTTTATTTAATGATAGAATTTAATTCTAGTTAACTTATAGTTTGGAGGGAAATATATATATATATATATATATATATATGGTGATCCTTTTCTTATTATATGATACATAAAGTTCTAGGGAATTAATATGATTAATATTATTCTCATGAATTTAGGAAATAGCAATGCATATATTTTATTATAACTAATACAGGAATTAGGGTTTGAATTGTAAATGTTTACCTTATGTTTTAGGGTACTTAATATATTTATATTCTTTTGTTGATGTGAATAAAGATTAATGGCTAAAACATATTGTTTTCATGTTTGTTATCTTTAATGATATCATCCTTTAAAATAGGAAGTTATTCTCTGGAATGAATTATGAGAGAGAATTGATAATTATAGTTTCCAGGCACATATGATTTTAATGTTTGTAGTGACAAAGATATACTTGAGTGATTTTCTATAGGAAAATATTCCTATAAAGCATTGAGAAAATATGATGATTGATGAAATATATGAAGTGGATATTAAGTTTGGTTATAGAATTAAGGTTGCATGTTTACCAAGAATTCCTATCTTCCATATTTCATAATTCTTGACTTCTACTTAAAGAATTCCTTTCCTAGATATACTACTTTTTCATATCCATCATCATGTGCTAACATGATGAGCTTTACTTCACAAGAATATCCTTATCCACCTTTTATTCTTCTAAATCCATTTATAAATCCAATGAGCTTGACACTAAAGCTTTCATAATCTTCTCATAACCATACTTGGTTATATCAACTACTCTACTACTGATAACCTCCAATCCAACAAGTAGTTACGTTTAACTCTAGTCATACTCTTCCTTAATCATCCACCACTAATATTAATCCAGTAGATGTATATATCAAACTACTCTTCTCAAAAGCTTACTATTTTTAAGAGGAATAACACTACTTCAATAACTTCATGCTACTCTGGCTTCAACTTAATTATACCGTCTTATATCCACTTAACTCCAGTATCTTATATACAAACTTTACATCATATCATGGTGACTTGTCATGGCTAACCTAGAATAACCTATCTATACTAGGGTTCAATCATGTTCTATCCACCAATGTAACTTATACATGATATAAGCATTCAATCTTGGTGACTAAAGCATGATCATTATAATCCTTTGATCCTTTATGGTTTAGGTTTCCATTTGTCTAATCAAGGATTTCATCCATACAACATTACATTTGTATTAAATTATCTTATGTTTATCTCTATTGGACTAAGAGATATTATTCATTGAATATATCTACTTAATCCAATAGGATTCCTCCTTGGTAACTATCTTTAGGATTCATCCTTGTAATCTTCTTTATCACCATATATTTATTCTATAATTTCAGGAGTGAGGTAACTCCATCAATTATCACATTGATCTCATTCTCTTCCAACTATCCCATCCTTTAGATGATATTTAAATCTAGCATTAGCACCTACCTCTTCTTAACTCCTTCTCTAAAGGACTTACAGTGAATGTTATGATAAAGACAAGAGTTGATATGTCAAGAATTGATAGGTTAAGTATTGGTGAATCAATAGTTAATTACTCAACATTGATGAACAACAGATGTTAGAATATGATTCAATAGAAATGATACAGATTGATATGGAAAGAAAGATATATGGTAAATGATCTTGACTTAGTTTCCTTCCTATTCAATAAGTGATAAAGAATTAGCATCTAAGAAATACCATGATGCTCATGGTAGGAATGGATAAGAATAAGATAGATCAAGATTTGATTATTGGATGCTTGTTACTTCAGTTATATTCATAGCTTGGTATTCATGAGTTGTTGTGATGAATACTATGAGATGAACACTTAAGGATATAATATTAATCATTAAGCAATGTATTAGGGTTTAATTTTATTACATTTGATCTACCCTTAGATCAAATATCCTTTACACAAAATAAGGTTTTAGAAAAGTTCATATTGAAACTTATCGCGGTCAACTTGATGATCTACTTTAGTTCCATGAAGTTGAGAGAAGTTTCAATCACTTTGACAAGTTTTGTTCAAAGGCGCCAAAATTATTCGGATTTTCTATGCATGAATGCAATGCACACATTTGTGTTCAGATTATTTCTAAACTCTAATGCTGGGACGTTACAACTGGCCAGCTATTTTCCCCAGCATGCATTGTTACCAACTTCGATGATTAGGCTAATTAACAGCAGACACTCGCCGGACGAGCCCGGGCAGCCGTTCAGGGTAGCCGGGAGGTGGCTCCGTCCCTGGCCGGAGTCAGTGGCAGAGCCAAAGCCCGACATGCCCGGAAAGCTGCCCGGGCTAAGATTGTGACCGCCCCTTAAGTACTACCGGGATTCAAATTTTAAGCAAGTCTTTGTAGGGGGCAAGCACTAAGCAAAGTATGTTTAGTTAAAAGTTTGCCTGAGCTATGATGATGAGCTAGCTCCTCCCCTGGCTGGAGTTGGCTAAAGAAGGGTTTATATTACTCCCTCCGTCCCGGTTTAAACAACACAATTTATAAATCATGCAATTCCAAAATACTTAGACACAAAAGCATTTAATTTATGTAATTAGTTCGGCGTGAAAAGAACAAAATGCTTGCATGCACATGTGTGAACAAATGTGAAGCTTTGATGTCTCTTCTTCTCCTCACGTATGTTCTCCTTCGCACTATAAAATAAACCAATCAGAGGACACCTAGGGCCTATAGATTTGTAAATTATGTCCTTTTACCGGGACGAAAGGAGTAAGTAGTAGGACGGGTGCCTGTAGGAGGGTTACTGGTAGCTATGCTACCGGATATGAGGGTTAGGCTGTCTAGAAGGGGCACCGTTGGGTAGTCCTGTACCGGATCCATCTTACCGTAAGTGGAGACGGTACGCCGCACTGCTACCGGAGGAGGCAGTCGGCCAGTTGGAAGAGGGGGAGAGCTCTCCTCTCCAAAGGGGGTGGCATTTGGCAATACTTATTCATCACCGACAGCCGATCTGAAGAGAAGGCTAATTGAATTAGTTTTAACTTCGTTTTAGCACACCATCGCTGGTGCGTGCAAGGATGAGTGGTAGCCATGTGATGGCTGCGTGGCTCTCAACACCATCATAGTACTAAATTATAATGACTTGGGGACTTGATTAAAGGTAGTAGTACAGTATTATAATGAAGGACAAGTGGACATTACTTTCCCGATGGGCGCGCACAAACCTTAGCTACATCTGACATCGATCTTTTACAATGTTTGGCCGGTGCAATTGTCTAATGCTCCGTCGTATGATGATCTGTCTAGTAGTTCACATCTGAATGCGGATGGATCTGATTCCTTGTTCCTCGCCTATTCGCTTATAGTTAACGTAATTAACCTCGCTGTATCCAGTACTTCGAAAACAACACGCTGAGAACACTAGTAGCTTGTTTTATCATTGGTCTTAACCAATAATGCATCCGTCTACGGTTGCATCATGGCCATGGACGATTGGAGGCAGCTAGTAACTAATTCAGTTGAGCAACTGTAGAAACCTGCAAATTTGCGAAGATGCAAACTTTCATTGTTGGGAGCAGCTCTTCTCCAGACCCTGACAAACGCCACTTGCAGACTCTGGTAATATAGTAGTATTTTAAATATTTTCACAGATCTAGAGGAAACTAAAATACTACACAAATTAACGTAGTGAATCTTCTCACATGACTCAATAAATAGAGTAACCGGGTTAGCCAGTAGCCACTCTGACCGTGGAGATATGCTTCAAGGCCATTCTAACTAGCTAGTAGTCTATATACACATACAAGGGGCAGCATCTCAGCCACCGCCAGTAAGAGAGAGCTTCTGAAAAGAGAAGATACCACCAAGCTAGCAAGAGAGAGGGAGGGAGCGGGTGATAGTCAAGCATGCAGTTCGCCACAGGGGCGATGAGCTCTCTCCTGCCCAAGCTGGGGGAGCTGCTCCTAGAAGAGTGCAAGCTGAAGGAGAGTGTGAAGAAGGGGATTGGAGACCTCAGGGACGAACTTGTGAGCATGCAAGGGGCCCTTGAGAAGTTGTCCAGCGTGCCCCAAGATCAACTTGACAAGCAGGCGAAGATTTGGGCTAATGAGGTCAGGGAGTTGTCCTATGCCATCGAGGACAGCCTCGACTCCTTTCTGACGCGTGTTGAAGGTGCTGAGCCAATCAAACCCAAATTCAAGAACTTGTTGAAGATCGTCCACAACAAGTTCACCAAGTTCAAGGCACGCCATCAAATAGCCAATGAAATTGAAGACATTGAGAGCCAGGTTAGAAAGATAAAGGAACGATATGATAGGTACAAGATTGATGATGTTGTTGCTAATCTTGCAACAACTACAGTTGATCCTCGTCTCACGGCTCTGTACAGCAAGGTATCTGACCTTGTTGGTACTGATGAGCCAATTCATGAGTTAATGAAGATTTTGTCAGAGGATGCTGATACGTCCCATAAAAATCTCAAGGTAGTCTCCATTGTTGGATTTGGAGGTTTGGGCAAGACCACTCTTGCAAAAGCATTGTATGACAAGATTAGCAAGACATACGAGTGTCAAGGTTTTGTTCCAGTTGGTCAGAACCAAGGCGTGAAGAAAGTTCTCAGTGACATTCTCTTTGAACTTGACAAAGAGCTCCACAAAGCTGCAGAAAGATTGGATGAAAGGCAGCTGATCAACCAACTGCAAGAAATCCTTGCAGGCAAGAGGTACATGTAAATTTCATCATATGCTCGTCAATAGATTCTTTATGTTACGTATGTACTAGATACACCTTATGAATTTTGTGCCGTGGTGACATCAAATATTCAATAGTATGGGATGGTTAACAAATCAGTACGGCATATAAGCTAAAAATGCCAAGGGTAATCACGGTGCAATTCTCAGGCTTTGGTCGCACAAATAAGAAAGAATATATATATAATTGTTTTTTCTTTACGATATTTTCTTCAGTTGATGTAGTAAACAACAATGACATGTATACCTAAACATGATTTCTTAGTTGTTTCTTTAATCTTTGCTTACCGAATCCATATTTACATTAATTAATCACAAAATATAGTGAATAAAGAAAAGGAAAAATATCCCTATGTCCCAAGTTAGTCGACTCAATTTTTTCTCGATATTCATGTATCTAGATACATTTTAGTGTGTAGATATGTGCATATCGAGATAAAGTTGAGTCAATTAATTTGGGACAAATAGAGTAATTATTTTTCTAGTTCTCTAGGATGAAATTAAGCATTTAGTAGGGAAACATTGTGAAGTTTCTCTTTTCTGGGTTACTGTAGCCACGCTCGACTTGTAAAGCATGGTTAGTCATGTGGAGCCCATCCTCTTATTCCCTTCAATCCTTTTCTCTCCTTCTTCGCTACACTATATACTAAAAGAGGGATAAGAGAATCACTGAGCCCGCCATCGGAGTCAAAATCTGTGATGTTTCCAATGGTCGTGGCAGAGACGGCAACTTTGAAGTGGACCTTTGAGGACGAGACCCTTGCTGTGGAGGCAAGGAATAGACATAACAGTGTGGGCATGCAGGCTCGACTGTGTTTTTTGTGGAGGCATGTGGGATCTCTGGTGATAGGGAAGGAAGAGTTGAGGAGAGCTTAGAAGGGAGGCCAATCGGGGGTCATTAGATTGGTGGAGAAGGCGACTAGCATGGTGTTGCTAGTAGGTTGTCCTGCCAGTGATTGGTAAGGTGTTTCCGAGGCAGTTGATGTGGTGCTAGCTTCTCTATTCTTCCTCTCTGGGTGAAGTACCTCATGTCCTCATCTCCCCCATATATTTTCAACATGTGCCAGGAAAAAAAGACAATATAGCTCTCTAGGATCAGTCCTATACATGGGTGACTTTTAGGTATCCTCCCCTCAAATGTGCGCACACACGCTCAATTCTAAGACATGCAACATCCTAGTTCTAAACATGAGTTGACACATTAACCATAATGTTCAAACAAGTTCCGATACTTACACCTCTTTCCCTAGCCCCTACAGGGTTATGCTCAGTCTTGGTAGCCAACACCACATTGGCCAAACCTTGGGTCAGTGCCCTGGGATTGGCCACCATCAATGATGCCAGCAAACCTCACAACATCAGCAAACACTGTCGGTGGTCCATGCTAAGCACAATTGCCTCTACTGCTCCACTACTAGGGTTCGTATGGCTTACACTTTGATCGAAGCCCCACCCCATCACTCGTCATGGGAAAATCGGTGCCAACGCTGATGTTTTATTTGTCATGACCATGTCACCATTGTTGTTCTCTTCCCCAAAGCGGTCATCCTTGCATGCTGTCACCTCTACAAAACATCTCTTTGTGTGTTTGTCCAAAACGATTAGCTCACTAGTTTGGTATCCATATGGAAAGCTATATCCATAACCACCATAGAAATGGAAACTAATGTGTGGCCTTTATAGCATATGTGGCACTGACACCTTTAGTATTTGGCTAAATTTCGACACAAGATTACCCATCATTTGCATTGGTCGAATGGTTACATGGATTGCTCATGTGGTTACCTATATCTTGCTTTCTTCTAGAATACACATCAATTTATTTAGAATTATCCATCTAAAAATGATAATTGAGAACCTTTTAAAGTTTGAGATGTGTTTTATACAATGTTTTCTACGATTGTTACATTCTCACGGTCACCATGTAAGCTTCTTATTTACTGGGTACTAGTATGATACATATTTTTTGCTAATTATAGTGTTTTCCTTCTCACGTGGATAGGTACTTTCTTGTTATTGATGACTTATGGGACATACGAACATGGGAAATGATTAAGTGTGCTTTCGTGGATAGTCATCCAGAAAGTAAAATTATCATAACTACCCGTATTTTTGATGTTGCCACAAGAGCCGATAGTATCTACCATATGAAACCTCTCTCAGATTATAACTCCAAGTTTCTATTCAATACAAGAACATGTGGTGATAAAGAAGGAACTCGTGATAATCAACCAGATGAAGTGACTAAGAAAATCTTACGGAAATGTGGTGGTGTCCCATTAGCTATCATTACAATAGCTAGTTTGCTTGTTGGTAAACCAAGTGCTGATTGGTCTAAGGTGTATGATGCGATTGGTTTTGGGGATGAAGATAGCGAAGTCATTAAGAACACAAGGAAAATATTATCTTTCAGCTATTATGACCTACAACCCTACCTAAAGACCTGCTTACTGTACCTTGGCATGTATCCTGAAGATAAATTTATTGAGAAAAAAACATTGATATGGAGGTGGGTTTCCGAGGGATTTGTGCCAGATAAACAAGGCATAGGTTCATATGAGTTGGGCGAGAACTATTACAATGACCTGGTCAACAAAAGCCTGATTCATGAGATAACGTCTGATGATGGTGAAGAAGGTTGTCGTGTTCATGATATGGTCCTAGATTTGATCCACAACATGTCAATGGAAGTAAACTTTGTTACAGTACAAGATACATGAGAGAATCAAATCTCGTCTTCATCAAGCGGTCAAGGAAATAGAGTTCATAGGTTAGCTTTTCATGGAGCCAAAGTCAAGTACGATGCTAGCATAAAAATGGGACATCTGAGGTCATTTAATGCTATCACATGTAGCAATAGTGGGATGCCCCCTCTTTCGATCTTTAAAGTGTTACGGGTACTGGTTATAGAGGATTGTGTTTTTTCAGAAGATACTAGTATCAAGCATCTTGGAAAGTTGGCGCAGCTGCGGTATCTCGGAATAGTGAATACATCGGTCAAGCTGCCGGAAGATATAGGACTTGATCTGAAGTTTCTCGAGATACTGGACGTAAGGGGAGGTTCCATAAGTGAGTTGCCACCTTCTGTTGGCGACCTGCAAAATTTGAGGTGCTTATTGGCCGATAAGGGTACAAGGATGAAGGGCGAGATAGGGAAGCTGACGTGCCTTGAAGAGCTGCAGCTATCTTCGGCGGACAAGGTCCCAAACTTCTTCAGGGATGTGGGGAAGCTAACAAAGTTGAGGATGCTCATTATTTGGTCAGATCGATTGGAGCACACCGCCGCCAAGGTTCTGGCAGTGTCTCTGTTAAACCTGCACAAGATCCAGGTTCTAGTTCTCAAGAGGAAAGAGGTCAAGTCATTATCGGATTTGTTTAACATAGAATTGCATGTCCGTGGCGGCAGCTTGGAAGAGTTGACGCCGAGTTCAAGGCTTCGTTGCTTTTGTTTGCGGAGTATACTTATAACCAAGATGCCGTCATGGATCAATGCTTTGTCGGTTCCGCTCCTCTCTCATCTGGAGTTGCATGTGGAGGTGGTAGAAGCTCAGGACCTTCAAATCCTCGGAAGGTTGTCGTCGCTCATCATCCTCGGTTTCTTCAGTGCTGAGAAGAATTGTGTATCGTATATCTTTGGCAGCGGTGAGTTTCAGAAGCTGATATTTTTGGCAACAAACGTAGAGATCACTCTTGGAGAAGGAGCATTGCCGATGCTTGAAACACTGATGTATAGTGCCAGCTCGGGAAGAAAGGATAGCTTGGTGCCCTGGAATAAAAGCTGTCCGTTACTTAGTCATGTCTATTGTGTGCTTGACTGTGCTGACAGCGGCCGCAAGGAAGTGAAGGCGGCGAAGGCAGTCGTGAGGGAAGCCGATGGAACCCATCCCAACACTAAGAATCTCATCCTCAATATACAACTGCAGAACTACAACCGGAAGGCAGCTCGACGCATTGATACACTCGAGTCAACACTGCAGACAACCGGAAGGCAGCTCGACGCATTGATGCATTGAATCCCGGAAGGCAGCTCGACGCAACAACAGTGATGACGACGCCGATGAGACCGATAGTGACTACGCCAGCAACACCGACATCGATGACAGTGGTGATGATGATGATGACGGCGACTACGATGATACCGAGCAAGTGGAGGTACATAAGTATATACCATGTCGTATCGATCGCAAATGCTATATATAGAAATTTATTAACTTTTCGTGTAGCTGATGCCCAGCCGGCTGAATTAATATAGGGTTTTTATCATTTTCGCCACTATGACCAACCTAAAACTCAGTTTTGCCATTTGACTGATTGAAACTCTTATTTTGCCACTGTTCCGTTACAACACTACTCAGTTTTGCCATTCTATCATTTTCTACCGTTAGCCTATAATTATTTTTGTCATTCTGTCATCTTTTGACCATATAGACGCAACTATTATTAAGAACGTGAATGCCAATGAAGGTCCTGGTCTGAAACTGTACGTGTCAAATGGGTTACATGATAATATCAATATTTTTTAGGTGAGTGTGAAACGTAAGTCTAGATCCGAAAGATCTCGATGTAAACCGTATTAGGGATTAAGTAATTATACGCATATTACGGAGGTAGCTATTGCATGCTTATTGCTTAATTATAGAAGTCTAGGTCCGAGAAGTTCTCGATACATAATATGTCAAAGAGGGTATGTCAAACTTAAATCGTGTCAAAGAGTTTTGTGATTAATGAATTTTTGTTAGATCTAGCTGCAAATTTTAGATTGGAATATCAAAATTATTTTAATAAATTGGATTAACGTGATGCCTATATTTTATATCTCGTATATTGCTTTAAGTATGTAATAGATACATAATACGCAGATTTGTGGCAAATATCATTGGTAGTAGCTTGCAAGAGTAACTGGCCGCAAAACCCTGCAGATTTGGTACGAATGCAACAAATATGGCGACGGTTAGTTATTACTACTCTTGCAAGTTACAGACTAATAAATAACAGATCTAACGGTAGAGATATGACAAAATGGCAAAATTGATTATCGCCTAACGGTGAAAAGATGACAGAATGGCAAAACTGAGTAGTGTTGTAATGGAGCAGTGGCAATGCTAGAATTTCGATCGGTCAAATGGCAAAACTGAGTTTTAGGTTGATCATAGTGGCAGAAATGATAAAAATACATTAATATATATGTCTAACAAACCTCCAGGTAGTAGACAATGTTGTCGCCACAAGCAGTGGGACTCATGACCAAGGGGTGGCGACGAAACCTTCAATCGCATAATCATTCATGCCAACAAGCTGGTACTTCACGCGCCTCTCTGTCGTTCTTTTTCTCCCTTTATGTATGCATACATATCCATGCTACCGTCATGTGTGTCCACTTATGTATATTTGCATCAAGCCCAGTGCCACTCAATTACTGTTCTTACGAATTTCACCGAAATAACTAAACTCGACCAATTTGCGATGACTATTCTATGTTTGTAGAAAAAACATTCTAAGTTTGGCTATTTCAAGTTCCCAAATTAAAAATCACATATTTTCCTTACCTCTGCTTTCTAAGCTTTGCATTTTTAATTACAAAAGCACCATTTTCTGGTTACAGGATGACGAGACATTAAAGCCTTCTACAACCTTGTTGCCGACACCTGCAAGGGAAATTAATTCTCAGAACTCGCTGAGCATAATTCGTTCATTGGAGTAGAGTTTATTTTCTTTAGCAGTAGAGCGGCTTGTGTAGAAAAAAAATTAAAGCACTGCGGTGGACTATTTGCTAAAACTTAAAAAAACATAAAAAAAAATCGTTTTTGGTTGTTAGAGTAGTTTTCTATTAGAATTTTTTTCATGTAGCAAGAAAAACTCTAAAAGGAAAAAATATTTTATTTTGTGTGTACCTTGTTTCTCTTAATTATTTGATAAATACAAAAAAAAATAAAAAATGGAAAATATAAAAAAGGGTTTTCATTATCGTTTTTAAGGTTTGTTTTCTTCTTTTGTTTCTTTTCTTTTTCTATTTTTTCGTAGGGTAGGTAGGGAACTCCGCCTATGCCATTGTAAGGTAACACTTATAATCGTGTAGCCGGTCTCAAGCCCGGAGAAAGGAGGAGAGACTACTCATGTTCTAATAGAGGGTAATATACATGTTGTCTTAGGCAACAAACATTTAATAGGAACTAATGTGCTGTAAGTTTCAAAGGAAAGATATCTTCTTGTTAGATGATGGAATAGCTACGTCTTCTATGGAAAGCTCCATGTTCAAGCTCCATGTTCAGATCGGAACTCACATTGAAGCTCTCATCACTTATACACATGTTTTCCATTATTTCAGTTGGTGTTTACAAATACCATTTGCGCATTCTTGAATAATTACAAACATATGTATTCTCAAAAATATACTTAATGTTTTCCAGTCAGTTGTCTGAATAGTTCGTGTATAGAATTTGACTGTCGACCTATCTTGTGCCCTGGCCGGTTGTTTTAGTATTTTCCCCCGATTAGCCATCATAATACAACAATATAGCTGATCCTTCTGAATGTACATACATGGATGTTGTGTTTGCTAGAAGGGATTTATGGTCTGTTCTGTAATGTTTCCTCATTTATTTACAGCAGCTAGAAACGGAAATAATGGCAGTCTAGCTAGCATATTGCTTGGCAATGATGGACAAGTCATCCCTGTATTTTCCATATGTGAAGAGATCGTCTCTGTTACAATTGTTCGTGCTCTGCTCTTTGTGTGGTCCTTAATTTGAATCCTCCATGTGCAGAATCTTTAATTCTAGATTTACCTTGCTTATGCACTTGTTGGTAACGACGACACCTCTGACTCTGCATCCTCTGTTTTCATTCAGCTTCATCATCAACGACTACGGCACAGCTGCCATGGGATCAATCTCTTGCCGCGATGGCTCTTGCAGCCATTGGTGCAGTGAAGATGACGAGCCAAGATGCCACACAATAACATCGCTAGTCGCTACTATCCAAGCAGGTATTGAGATCAAGAGCAAGCAAATTAAGTCATGCCTGAAGCTAGGATCCTATCCTGTGATTGTTACTGAAGATTTGATACTGAGCGGGTGGGGCGACCTACGTGTTTATGCTTTCCTTAAGGTCATAATGAGGTATAAAATCTGGGATGTAGCAACTTGTCAACTGGTGAGGTTGATGGGCTAGGTTACTGGAAGATTTACGAATGCTTTGAACGTGTTCTATGTGCAAACGTGCCAACTAACATCTTTTTGTGCTTCCGTCTACCGCAGTCAGCTTTGAAAATGCAGTTGTATTTTTAGCTCGTCCTCTGTTGTAGTTGTAGTTTCCTTAATTCAGTTCAAGTAGGTAGTTCTATACATTTCCTAGTACAGAGTTTACATACTACTGAACTCATACTATTTGGTAATATTCAAAGGCTGATACCGAATAAATACATTCTACATTATCTACCATGGCGGTCCATGTGGAATAGGCAAACAGCCGTCTAGAAGCAATTATCCTTTTACTGCTAGATTAGATGGACAAGCTTCAAACTGAAACCTGACTCAGCGATGGTGAACAAGACAACCGACTCTGCAAATTCCATGCATAAGAAACATACATGTAAAGCAACCAGCGACACCGCAGATCAGCTCACTAGGCCGACCCACTGCCGCAGCAAGCAATGTTATTTGGGTAGGGTTTCCCAAGGGACATGAAACGCGAAGATGCTAGGAAACGGTTCACCAAGAAGGTTGTCGGTCAATGGAAAGAGACGCCGTGTTTTAATCTGATCCCGGTAAGTAGTACTAGCTAGGACCGCACATATCTTTAATCATAGTTTCAATACCATTTATTATGCTTGATTATCATTTGATTCAATTCTATTCCCATAAAGTGCGAGGCGGCCACATGGGACTAATTTATGTGGATAATACGTTTGCAAGTTCATGCGCATGTCCGTCAGTGAGCAGCGAATGGATGCAAAAAAAATCAAGTATGTAAACAATATGTTCACAATTATATTTGATGACGAGTTTCATTCATATTTTTTATGACGATTGATATATGTTCATATTGATCTCCTTCATTAAAGGTCAAAGATATGCAAGACAAGCTTCTACGGAAGGATCTCCTACTAGCAATTCAAGAGAAATTGACAGTTTTTTTGCTGACGGAGGTTATATCTGAAATCGGAAAACACTATTGGCAATAATGCCTCCATGTAATTTAATGCCTTCATGTGTATATATATATATATATATATATATATATATATATGTATGTATGTATGCTCGTACAGTATGTAGTAGCATAGAATATGTATACAAAAACCCAAAACCCAAAATGAAAAGGAAAACCCAAAACCCTAAACCCATCTCCTGCCGCGACAGGCGATTGCACAAAACGTTGCCGTGACAGATCCCCTTTAGTTCCAGTTGGTGGTCCTCTAGCCCAGTGCACTCAGCGGAGCCACGTAGGGTCGTTTGTCCTGGTTTATAATACAACCGGTACTAAAAGGGGGAGTAGCTCTAGTCCCGATTTGGCAGTCCCGATTGCGGTTGAACAAATGGGACTAGAGGCCGTCCCGAACCAGAACAAGTGACATGTTTTTTACTAGTGCATAGTACCTAGAATACATCAGTAAGAACCACCCATGGTAAAAGCAACTACAATAAGTCGTAGTCAGCTGGCTATAATCTATTTCATATCAACAAAAGTCTAAGTGGAGGAGACAGAAATGAGTAAAGAGAAGGAAGTAGACTCTTAATCTACAGTCGGCTGTAGCACAAGAAACAAGAAGCTATAACCCACATATGCAGGAGAGCCCGTCGGCGGCAGATGCGGGCGGGGTGCAGCTCGGGCGGGAGTGGCGGGCGGGCTGCAGCTCGGGCGGGGTGGCCCGTCGGCCCGTCGGGTGCAGCTGCAGCTACCGTCTCGATCCGATCTGGAGGTGCAGCAGAGGGGTGGCGGGGGACGGGAGCAGGTGCAGCTCGATCTCGATCTGAGGAGATCGATCGATCTGGGGCAGGGCGACGTCTTGACGAGCAGAAACCCACGCAAGCGGCCAGAACAGGAACCGGCGGTGGCCAGGGCGAGCTGACAGCGGCGGCGATCACAAGCAGAGGACCGGTGGGCACGGGAACCCTAAAACCGACTCTGATACCATGTTAGGAATAGACAAGTTGTATTCTTCTTGAGGCCAAAGGCCACAATATATGGTACAGATACATATGCAAATATGCAGTAAGCTCGCTAACATATGGGAAAACTATAATATAAAAAATATATACATCTAACAGTTTCATGGACTTCCCTGCATCTTCGGTACTGCCAGCACAGACATGTAGCTTCTGCCTTCTTTCTCTGGAGACGATTGCACCGAACTTTTGGAGACCGCGTTCTTGAAAAGGTAGCGGGCTGTGCACTCTATGTGTCCAGCTACGTCCTTCGAGGCATGGAGACCGTATTTTTTAAAAGGTGGGAATGGTGGGACAAATTGCACGCCTTTCTCAGCACGTAGCGGGTGGTGCACTCCATGTGTCCAGCTACCTCCTTCGAGGAACCTGGTGAAGACGTAACCTATAGCTCGCCACGCGGCGGACGACAGCGGTGAGTTCTGGGGGCTGAGGCAGCATCGAGACAAAATGTGAAGCATCTAGCCGATCGCTCAATGCAGACCACTCGGTGATGTACTTCCTCTGTTTTAAAATATAAGATGTACTTCCAACGTTTGCAGACGAGGGATGCACGGACGAGGGGAGATAGACCGTGGAAAAAATCGGCAGGGATGAACAAAATGCAGATATACATCAGTGCGGTGGAGTGATTTATTCCAACTAACTAACTGACGTATTCAAAACAGACAACACACATCCATGATTCTACAAGACTAGAACATACTGCAAAATGAACTGCTACATATAACACACATAAAGTGATTTTAGAGATTGGATCTTAGGGCGGGTTGGGGAATATCCTCCCCAACATCCATCTTCTGCCTCAGCTAAAGCGCTGCCGCATAAAGCAGATATGAAGTAGGATTTAGGGGAGAAAAACCCAGCTAGGGTTTCACCCAGGAGATGAAATGCGAAGAAATCAGGAGACGATGTGAAGGAGAAGCACTCACCTCGAATCGGGGGAGAGGACAGGAAGGAGCTTCGGCCGCCGCCGGGTAGGGGCTGAGGTCGCCGGTGCCACCGCTCGGTTCTTCTGTTGGGGCTCATCGAAGTTTTTCCATTCATTGCTCTAGCTTATTCCCTGCATGCTTTATTGTTCAGTTTAAGTCTGAAAATGACAAACACAACCACAGCTCCAAGCAGGTAGCGTCTGCATATATCGTTTTATCTTTCCACCATTCCCACATAATATGAATTTATCCATAGGATTATTCCTTCATTTCTCCATTTTTCTCACTGTTAGTGTGATGAAGGCGAAAATGGACACGGTGTGCCTCTACATACTAGAAAGTTTTTTTAGTCATCATCACTACCCAATTATGTCTCATGAATAGAGGTTTCTACTCCTGACAGACGAGGATTGGGCTGACATCATTTCTCGTGACACCTTGAATCTTTTTCTGTAGGACGAGGAGGCAGGGACGGGCACGGCGAACCAACCTTGAATCTTTCATCTGAAAATAAGGATTCCTTTTCAAACGCGCGTACCTTAGTTCACCTGTTCCATCTCGATCCACGTGCATGCATATAGGATGATATCTCAAGGAAGACCACTATAAGAATTTTATTTCTGGCGATATTGTAATACAAATATGTTCTTTCAAAGGTATCAATTGAATTGTTTCATGTTCTAATAAATGGCTTAATTTACAGTTCTTAAAGATCGGTATAAATATGGTACCGCACGCTATCACATAATGTACTCATGCTCCACTTTCCACTTTCATTATAGTTATAGTTTTTGTATATCAGATGAATGGGTCGTTTTTTCACCAAGCATGTCGTCGCAGGGTCTTATCTTCCATATGTCCTTCGTGAATACACACAACAATACATATGTTTCTTTAAGCCCTACACAATCTTGTCACCAGTTGGAAGACCAATTAACTCATGGTATGTGTGTTTTAGTTTCTCCATCAATGCTAGAGAAGGGAAATTACAGAAATCGGAAGAGAGGAAATGATTCTTTACATAGCATCAGTGTAGTTTCTTAAATAAAATCCAAAATGTCAACAACATTTTTGGGTACTTTTTTTTACTCCAATAGAATTGTTTAATAAAACCACTCTACAATGAGAAAAGGTATTATTTCGTCGGCATCATTAACTGCCTTGTGTTTCCCATCTATCTGATTAATAAAAACATAAATAACATATATATATACATACTTCTTTATTATTGTTTTTTGATTTTGTGTATTTTATTTGTTTGTATTTAGAGGGTGTGTCGGAACTCCGCCTCTGCCCCTTTTAAGGTAAAACTTACCATTGTGTAGCTGGTCCTAAGCCCCAAACATGGAGGAGGGACAACCATGCACTCGATAATGTGTGTTCTATTGACGATGACCATTTTATACAGAAATGAACCAAGTTCAGGATTAATAAATGCTCTACAATGAGGAAGAATAAGATCTCTAAATTCAAGTAAGTATGAATTTCATTTGACCACTACAAATTGCATGAGTATTGTTGTTACCTTATTTTTATTAGTATGTTTCCGGTTCATTCTCAATTATGCATATGTAGATCTTCATGTGTCATTTCAGTCGGTTACGCTAGTTGAACATGTATGTTATTCTTTCGTAAGTGGTTCTTTCAACTTTAATTTGGTTTGTTTATTCGACCAACACTATAAATTCTCTTTAAACGTATGATTTTACTTGAGTTGGTGTTGGTTTCTCGTGTTGTAAGTATGGTTATTTGACATATATTTACTCATCACTAGAAATCGGGCGCGTGCACATGCACGTATTGAAAAATGCACAATTTTTTCATTCATAAGAAAAAAACGGTCTTACTCATTTTTCAAGTTAATAATTACTTGTAGAAATAATATTCCATCATCACAAGAAAAACTCGTCATGCATGATCCCTTCCGGGTTCCCCTAATTCAGCCTAAGAGCATCTCTAGTGGAACGTCTAAATATGAACGTCTATATGTTCGTATAGATGACCGTCTAAAAGGAGAGAGAATATAGATGATCTTAGTTTTTCAGCGGAACGTGTATATGTAGGACGTCTACATCCTCTCCCAATATTTTAGTATTTTTTTTATAACTACCATCAAAATTTAGAAGCAATATCCAGTAGCAAACAAGACAACGGCATGATTATCAATACAAGCAAATATTTGTATATTATGCAGCGATACAAGCAATGTTCAGCAACATTCAGTAGTACATCACTCCATCTCTATATTCTGTATCGATGCACAAGCAGCAACAAGTTCAGTACGAGACAAGCCTCCTCTCTTCAACATCATTGGAGTAGCTGCAGCCCTCTACCATGCCCCTGCCGCTGCTCCTCCCTAACCGCCGCCATGCCCCTTCCCATTCTCTTCCCTGTCCGTCGCTAGGCTGGACGCCTCACGTGACCCCATGCCCCCCTCCACGCCCGAGCCTGTCCCCAACATGACCAGACGAGACCGCGCCCGGCTACACTGTTTTGCGTCCGGATCCGGCAAAAATTGCCTGCCGGCGGGTGGATCTAGCGTGCGTCTAAGCACCATGGTCAAGCACCCTCTTGTTCCTATCCAATTTCTCTCTCCCTCTCGCCAAATCTACATGGAAAAGGAGAGTACATGGAGCCAGCGAGCAGAGGGACTGCGACCTCTCGTGAGTGCCCCCGCGTCCTACGTCTCCAACTGCTCCGGATGGGCGCGGGAGTGAGCTTCCGGGCAAGAAGTTGCTTTGGACGGCCGTGGCACCGTCATCCATATATGGACGATGGGTAGCAGGTTTGAGAGGACGTCTAAATTTAGACCTCCATTTAGACGAGCCACTGGGAAGGTTTTTTATATCCACGGTCGTCCAAATCACTTTAGACAGGCATATAGACGAGCCACTAGAGATGCTCTAACTAGCTACAGATGTCTATATTTTTCCTGGTACTGTATTTACTGAATTAATTCTTAATTCTTCATTCACCCTAAAGTGAGCTGAAGGTCGACACAAGTTGGCACGATCGATGCACTCACATGCATGCATGTGCTGGCTGCGCCGCTCTGAAGAGAACGCTCCTTTTACATGTCCAAACGAACGCAGCTCTTGACCCAAAAGACGCGCCCGGTCGCTTTTTAGTGACCTATAAAGATAGATTATTTTCTCCCTGATCTGCACAAAGTGTAAAAGTACATCTGACATCTGCACAAAGTAAAAAGATAGATTATTAGACTCATGTCTATGATTAGACTGGTCGATCTTTCCATGTGTAAATATTGTATCTTAGATAAGATACAACATTCTCTATCTCTTAACCACTGGGGGAGCTATGCATAGTTCAGCAGGGTCATTTCTCCCCAGTTTTGAAAGATTGCTGAAGGCATTTTTTACAAGGTTAAGAATAGAAAAGGTAGGGCATTTCGCCCCTACCCCCTCCAACGGTCATATTTCGTGTCCCCCTCCCCCCCCCCCCCCCACCCCAAAAAAAATCCTCGGCAAGCTCTGCCACTACTCTTAACTAAAATGCCACATAACCAAATTACCTAGTGTTGTGAAAAACCTAATGCTCTACGATGACCTGGACCTACGGAGGCATTGGCAAGGTGGAGGAGTGGGCGAGATG
The DNA here is from genome assembly GCA_916181665.1 of Avena sativa. NCBI lineage: Eukaryota > Viridiplantae > Streptophyta > Magnoliopsida > Poales > Poaceae > Avena > Avena sativa. Next base: position 571,202,153 of record OV702290.1, read on the forward strand.
GACCTGAGGAGGAGTTGGCGAAGTGGAGGAGCAAGCGAGCTGGCCGTACTGGATGGCGATAAGGCAGGCGGCACAAAGCTGCCTTGTAGCACAGATGGTGTGGTGTGCCCGCATGTGTGGAGAGGCGATGGCACGAGCCCGATCTTTGCCCAGAGGGTCGTGGAAGTTGCACGCTCTGGCTAGTCGGGCTGCTCTAGGGCATCAGCTTTGGCATAGTGTGCATGTGAGGATGAAATCGGTGCTTGTTTCTAGCATGGTGGATGCTGCTGGTAGGAGGAGCAGGAGGTTCTGCAGGTTGTCTTGTTCGTGGTGCTTGCTGGTTGGAATCTTAAGTGGTCTAGTCCGACCATCGTTCCGATTCGATCAAACCTTTTGATCTTCGATCACCGCTTCTGGATTTACGTGTCACAGTCTACCCCGATGGCGGAAGCCGGCCGGTAGGGGTATGTCGTTCCACGACCTCAGCAGTATGATCACGGAAATCAGATCTACCATTCCCCGAGTATAGTTGATCCAATCAACTTCATACAAAACCGATCTATCTCATAGATCGACCACCAAAACAGCACATAGATCTCATCTATAGCCTACCGCATATCACATATGCGAGATCTCGAGCCTAAAACCAGAAGCTATCGCTCTGATACCACTGTTGGGCCACGCAGAGATAAAACAAAAACTTTTCCTCTAACGCGGGGATCCCAAGACCTAGCTGAGGTAGAAGGCCACGAGGTTTACCACTAGACGCGCGGTTGCGGATTACTGATGAAGCGCGTCAGTTGATGCAGTGCAGTCCTCACGATCCGATCGTCCTGGTGCTGATCGCACAGCACCTCTGCTGGTATCCACACGTACAAGGAGGAGCGCCGGCGGCGAACTGCTAGGTTCGTTACGGCGGCTGGACTGCTGTGGAGCTAGGGTTTCCAACACATGGAATGACCTAACCGAACAACGATTAACCTTTCTGGGTTACTGTGCTCCACTATATATAGGAAGTGAACGTGGGCTCTGCTCGCGCGACCCATTCACTAAAGCCCATATAACACTAGTCACCGTGAGTCCAACTCACTAACTCAGTCCTAATCTGGTTTAGGTCCAACCCAACCAGATTACAGATTCGGATCCAATCCGAACTTGCTCCCGCTCTTAAGTGTGTGACCCCGCAGGCTCATGGCTACTTGGACACGATTTGAGTCCAACTCACAATCGATCAATCGGCATCGGCTCCTAGCAGAACATGCCGATTCCCAAGTACCAAAGAGTCATGACGACTTGCCTTTTCAATGCGACTTACGTCTAAGTCCCTTTTGCCTCACGATATACCTTGTCAGACTATAGGCGAATATATGTCATCCCTTAAATAGTCCGACTCTCTTCTCGATCCGAGATAAGTGATTCACCCGACTAACTCTTAGCCGATCGCCTCGGTTAACACTTAACCGAGTCGTGCATGGCCATGCTTTCCGAATCATATCTCACGAGAGGGCCCAGAGAATATCTCTCCGAGTGGAGGGGCAAAATCCCATCTTGGTTATTCACATCACGCAGCTTGATTCTCAGTCGACCCGAACTCTGCCTTTATAACTGCCCAGTTACGGATCAGCGTTTGACAGAACCTAAGTCGGTGATCCTCAACTCGGACTATGCAACAACCTCAGGTCTAAGGATTACATTGATTGAGATATACAAATGACAACTTAGTTCGTTGTACCTCAATATGGGTCAATCCGACTCGCTAAACTCTTTAGCCTAGTCTGTGTAAGTTGGAATAGCATCTCCATGCCCATGACAAGTGGAACCGAGTCATCAAGCCAACTTTCACATTGGTCTAAGTTGTGTGTCCAGCACAACCTCAATGACCAAGGATATTTAGTACAAACAACATGAATGCATAGTTCCACAACTGAATCACATATTCAATGATACACATCAGATGTTTATACAAGGACTACTTAATAGCTTTATGAATACAATGGGAAATATCATCATACATGATTGCCTCTAGGGCATATTCCCAACAACCGGATGGGGCAGGAGATGGGACGGGCGCCGCAGGCGAGGTTGGCGTGGGCTGGACCGGTGGTGGGCCACGGAGGGCAGCTGGCGGGACGGGATTATTGGCATGGGGGAGGGTGGTGCGGTACGAGGTAGGTGGGGTGGGGATCCCGAAGGAGATGCCGATCGGATCTAGGGCAGGAGCTGTCTAGGCTGGATTTTCTGTGGAGGAAGTTGTGCTGTCCAGAGAAAAATAGGGAAATTGAGTTTCATCAAAAATAACATGCCAAGAGACTATGACACGGCGAGTAAGAAGATCCAGACAGCGATAACCTTTATGCTCGTGGGGATAGCCAATGAAGACGCAACGAGTGGAGCGAGGGGAGAGTTTGTGGGCAGCGGTGGCATATAAATTGGGGTAGCATATGCAACCAAACACACGCAGGTGATCATAGGATGGTGAGACACCGTAGAGGGAGAAGTGGGGGGTGCTGAACGAGATGGACGTAAGTTGAGAAGATGAGTGGCGGTGTGAAGGGCTTCAGCCCAAAAAGGAGGTGGAAGGTGGGCATGAAGAAGGAGCGTGTGGATGATATCGTTGGTAGTGCAAAGGAGGCGCTCAACTTTGCCATTTTGGGGCGAGGTGTGGGGACATGAGAGGCGAGACGAGACACCATGGAGAGAGAAGAAGTCACGGAGGGCACTAGTGAGGAAGTCGCCACCATTGTCACATTGCAGGCATTGTATAGGAACATGAAATTATGTGAGTACAAAATGAAAAAAAGCTGAATAGTGGCACACATATCTGATTTATTTCTCAAAGGAAAGGTCCATGAATAATGAGAGTAATCATCCAAAATGACTAAATAATATTTGTAACCTGAAAAACTAAGAACGGGAGTGGTCCACAAGTCGCAGTGCACGAGTTGGAAGGCAGCGGAAGTACGAGTGGTGGAGGTGGGAAAGGGTAAGCGAGGTTGTCGGCCAAGTTGACACGCCTCACAAGTGGGGGATCGACGAGTGGAACTATTATTACATTGAAGAAAATCCAATGGCAAATGAGACAATGATGGTCCAAAAAAAAAAAATGAGACAATGATGAGTAACCGGGGTGCCCGAGGAGCTGGTGCCATAGATCGCCGGTGGTGATGGAGTAGGCGGCATGAGTGGCGGTCTTGGAGCCGAAGAACGGGTAGAGGTCCCCGTCACTATTGCAGCGAAGAAGAAGGGTCTTGGTGGCTAGGTCCTTCACAGAAAAAACGAAAGGGTCAAACTCAATGGATACATGATTATCTCGGGGTAAATTGACGGACAGAAATTAAGTTCTTGACAATGTTGGGAGACACTAAGACATTTTGGAGGAGTAGAGGAGGAGAGGAAATTTGAACAGAACCTATAGCATGGACATGGAGTCTAGACCCATTGCCAACAATGATACGTGAAGAATTTAAATGACCAAAATTGGAATAAGAGGATGTCAAGTTACCCATCTTACCGGTGACGTGTGAGGTGGCACCCGAATCCATAATCCATTCCGGCTGCTGCGGAGACGAATTGTTGCTCATCGCGGCATGAAGCATGGCATTGTGATCAAAGGAGTAGGGCGGCCGAGTGCTTGAGGACGGCTGCGGCTGATGACCCGAGAGCATGGCGGGGTACACCTGGGTGTGCGATCCAGAGCGCGGACCCAGGACACCAGAGGGATTCGGCGGGATCCAAGGCAGGCGAGCAGGAGGGAAGAGGGCGCCCATAGGCGTGAAGTATCCAAACCACGGCTGCTGGGAGCTGTGGCTGCCACCGCGCCCCCCATAGTGGCCACCACGACCGCCATAGGAAGGGGAGCCGCGGACATGTCCGCCCTGGCCTCCGCCAAGGTGCTGGTGCGAGGTGTACCTGCTACTACGGCCTTGTCCCTGACCAGCCCCGTGTTGGAAACCGGGAATGGGGTTATTGCCACTGTAGTTGGGGCTGACGCCGGGGATGGAGCTGCTGCCGCCAGGAGAGCGGGACAGGCCGCCACGGCCACCGCCACCGCCGGAGGGCCCGCGGTTGCCCGTGTGCGCGGCATAGACTTGTGCACCGTTGTCCTCACTGTCGGAGGTGACCTCAGCAAGTTGGAGACGAGAGGTGCAGTCGGCGAAGGACAGGAGAGCAGTCTTGAGGATCTCCGCTTGCAGCTTGTACCTTTTGCCGAGGACATCGACAAATTGGAGGGCGAGGTCGTGGTCATCAACAGGATGGCCAATGGCATCCAGATCATCCGCGAGCGCCTGCAGCTTGCTGGCATAGGTGTCAATGGACATGTCTCCGCGTGGGGCGTTGCGGAAGGCCTTGCTGAGGTAGAGGTACCGCTGTGACTGATTGTCGAGGAAGAAGCGATGTAGACGTCGGCAGGTGGTTCCGGCGAGGCCATCGGCCCCTTGAACAAGCCGGTGCAGCTCTGGAGTCAATGTGGCCATGAACCATAGGCTGAGATGGATATCCACGTCACGCCAGCTAGCATCGGAGTCACGAGGGGCAGCACCCTCGGTGACATGGTCTATGACCTGGTACATGGTGAGGAGGAATTTGAGGATCTGCCTCCACCGAGAAAAATTGGTACCGGAGAAGTTCACTTGGAACTTGATGTAGGTGTGGATCTAAACGCCGAGAATTGGGTGGGAGTAGGCGGCGGCCGAAAGTTGGGAAGGGAAGACCAGCGCCGGCGCAGTAACAGGGGCGGGGATCATTGGCAGTTGAGAGGTGAGGCTGGAGAGATCGAGAGCATCGGAGGTGGAGGGAGTTGTGGGCGCACGGGGCATGGAGGGTGGGGTTGGAAGAGGGGTACGGGGATCGGTGTCTAGGTTTGGGAACGTGGGGGAGGTGAAGGCCGGCATGGAAGCCGACGCCGACGAGGGTGAGGTTTCGGCCATGGAGGTGGGGAGAAGGAAGGGGAGGCTCTGATACCAAGCAGTTTAGGAAAGTGCGACCAATTCCATTGATTGACAGAGAGAATACATATATGGGAGGTTACGGAGAGGGAGCACAACGTGCAGTGTGATTCTATATCTAAGGAGCACTATCGCTAGTCTAGGAAGGAATAGTTACAACCGTAGATGTGACAGAGAGATGTGTTCAACATGATCAGGCAGTAGAAGCAAAAGAACCACCACGCTGGTATCCAATCATTACCAGACCGATTCTGTAACGGTGTGTGGTATGAAGACGCATCCGCGAACACCATACACAAAAATCTGACAAGCAGCAGGAAAACGAGACCTGTAACAGGGATTCTTCATCAGGGAATTAAGATGGGTCACAAGCAGTCATCGATGACTGAAACCAAAACCCAATGATAAACAAGAAGACCGACTCTGCATATGCAAGGTAACAAGCAGGTAACTGCAAACACTGAAACAGGAAGATCAGATAAGATAACTACTGAAACATAAAGGGGGTTTTCTTCCAACCACACAAACCAAAGATCTCAGTCACAAACAAACAAAAATGATATCATAGGATAGGCAGAATTATTCATGAAACAAAGATCTGTCGCAAACAATCATGGCAGCATTGGGATATGACTCCTATATATCATACGACTAGCTGCTCCAGTTTTTTAACATCCTAATAAATCCAGTACAAGTTATACAAAACATGGTTAGAAAAAAACTGCTACTATGAAATATAGCTCTGCTCTTCCTTGATGGAGCCCTTTCCACTAACAATCCAAAAGCTTCCTCACACCCTTCTTCAAATGGCATTTATGGTTTAGAGAAAACATAGCAAGGATCATGGAGATAATTACAGATAACAATATTTATGTAGCCACATTTTAAGGATCGAAATATTAAAAGGAGCAACGAGACAATTGTCTAGTACAACGACAGTCAAATGTTATGTGCGCTCAAAAATCAAAGTAATGACCTCCATTCAGCAATATAGTTTATTCCAAAAAAGACATATTTCTGTATTCTAGTTTATATTTCATTAAAACTGAACTCTGACCATACAAGGAGAAATGTCATACAAACACAAATTAAGCACTGTTAGGTTGGAGCAGCCACTTGTCATACAAAAGGACAACTGTCACGGTTGTGGTTGTATTATTTGAAACATAAATCAAACATAAATCATAGATAAGCATCTCCACTCGCCTACCCAGGAGGCCGATCCGGACACCGAATTTTGGTCCGGACGCCGAAAATTGGCCCGGTCGCGTACCCAAGGACCTGTTTTCGGACGGATTTGGGCCAATTTTGGTCCGGACTACCTAGACCGAACCCAGGTTTCCGGGTATGCCCTGGGAACGCCGGGACTCAGCAAGTTCGGCGAAAAAAAACGAAGCGGCGCGTGGACCCGCCGAGTCAGCGAAAGAAGCCGAGTCGTCGTCATCCTCAAAACCACGCGGCGACCGCCGGACATTAACTGCCCGTCGCGTCGCCGATTTACGGCGCCACCGTCGCTACATCGGCTCCCACGACGGACCGACGGGCACTAACTTCGCGTCGTTTCCCCTTTTCCCACCCTCGCCGCTACACCCCTCCCGCCGTCGTCGCCCACCTCGGTCTTTATAAACCGTACCCCTCGCTAGAGATCTCCACACTCTCTCACAGCTCCCCACCCACAAACTCCGGCGAACCCTCTCTCACCGCTTTCCCCCTTCCTAGCCATGGCCTCACGGTACCCCGGTGATGGAGCTGCGGCGAACGGATTCGGCCGGCGCACCCTGCAGGCCTGGGAGGCGCGCCTTCTGCACGACGCCGGCTATATGGCGCCGCCGGACATGCGGATGCCTCCCAGCTAGAAGCTGAGTGCCGGCGGCATCCCTGTCCCACCGGTGTCGATGCCAGATGAGCTGTCGTACGATGTGCAGGAGTACATCAACAGCATGGACGACCCCGCCGAAGCCTAGAGCGCCGACAACCTCCTCTACTGGGAACAGTTCTTCGCCGACCGCCGCGAGCAGGAGCTCGCCCGTCACGAGGGGCCGCCGAACGAGTCACCACTGAAGCGCAACAACTCGGCTGGCTACCGGCGTTGGTGGAGCGCGCCAAGCCGGACCCTCGCGGTGGTGATGGAGCACATCAACCACGGGAACACTCCGCCGCTCGGCTTTCTGCGCACACCGACGTCGGCGGCCAGGTCCGGCCAGCGTCCTCCGCCGAACTGGATGCCGAGGAGGATGGCGAGCATGAGCTCGTCCTCCTCCGCGTCGGCATCCCACTCCTCCGGCTCGGCGCCGCTGCACGCGCCGACGGCAGTCAAGCGCGAGGCGGAGTCGCATGTGCGCTCGCCGCCGCATACGCGCTCGCGCGGCATCGTCATCGGCGAGCCGCGGACGACGGCGTCGCTAACCGGCCACCTACGATCTCTGTCGCCCCAAGATAGAATGTTCGGCGCCGGCCGAAGACGCCGCCTTGAAGATGGCGCTGGAGCAGTCGCTCCGCGAAACCGCGCCGCAGACGCCGCCGATGGAGCCCTCCTCGCCGGACATCCTGGAGTGGTCTAGGATGGACTGGGAGAAGGCGGAGCAGCAGCGCATCCTCGGCCTACACCAGCAGGCCGAGGAGCAGGCCGCCCGGCGTCGGGCGTTGACTGGGCGTGAGCTCGCCTGCCAGGGCGCCCCGCTCTACGTCCTCGACAACGACGACGACGAGGACGTAGGCCCGTCCTTCTAGCCCTGGAGGTGCGGCGACCCAGTGACATGGTTATACCCTACGGGTACGTAACTTCAGCATACCTAGTCCAGCCCAAGGAAGGCCCACGACAGACATACGCTGGCCCATGAAGATTTTTGGGTGACCAAGGCCCATGACGCCTTCGGATCCTTGGAGAGCAAGACTAGAGGAGATAGGAAAATTCAAAGGGGTAAAACCCTAGAACTTGTAACCGACTAGGACTATGCCCGGGACCTGCCTAAGTCTATATAAAGGCCAGGAGGGCACGTCCTAGGGCAACCCGATTCATACTTTCGCACACGCATCCATGCCAGATCGAATCTGCGCACCCTGTAACCTTCGGTTCCGCTGTAATCAAAGAGCGGACAAGCAGGAGTAGGATTTTCCCTCCGGGGGCCTGAACCTGGGTAAATCTCGTGTCCCCTGGTTGCTTGTCTGTTAACCGTGTCACGATCTCCAGCATCCCCATCTTCTCCAAAACCCAAGTCCATAACAATGGGCATTGACGAGATTAAACCTCGTCATTTGGCGCCGTCTGTGGGAATTGGGGCTGCTGATTGTGCGGTCGTGACGGTTCCGACCCGATCGATCTACAACTCCGCGGCGACGGAGAATCACCTCCTCTTCGGCGCTTTCGAATTCACCGCCCACTCGCCGGTGTAACACCCTCAGAATCGACCCTATGCAAGTTTCAGCGATTCCCACCAAACCCGCATAGAAACGATTCAAATGTGCCCACCAGGCACTTTCGTGCAGGTGGGAAACGAAGTAATAACATTACACAACAGTCCTCGATGGGACCCACAGAACAGATATATACACAACACGACTCCATGAGTCAAGGATACAGGTATACAATACAAAGATCCAAAACAACTTGAAAATGATACAGCGTCCGACTACGGACAAGATGCAAATGGGACTAAGAGCCCTGAAGAATAACCAATGGCGTCCATAACCCTGCCCAGGCCAAGCCGGAAGGAAACCCTGCTAACGACGTCGATCTCAAAACCTGCTTAAACAAAAGGGGTGCCGACAAAGGGCAAAGGAAAAAGAGGAGCGTCAGTACTGAGGCCAGTACACGGCGAGGCTAGAATTCGGCGGTCCTCGCCTACATAGGTATGGTGGACTGAAGCAGCAGCGGCAGCATGCACTAAACAACCTATAGAGACTCGATATAACTGGCGGCTATCAGAGAGGGGTAAGAAAGACCTATTCGGATCCAACCTGAATCTAACACCAAACAAACCCATCCTGGTATTTCCCCCTCGAGACCAAACGAGGAAGTCCACCGAGGAACTCAGACAGTTGGCAGTTTTATTTATTCAGTTATCGTTGCAGCAATTACTAGTCAGGTGTAGATAATCATCCTGATAAAATAAGCAGTGGGCCGTTTAGTTAACCATTCCGTTGTAGTTGCAACAATTACTAGTCAGATACAATTAACATGAGATAACCCCAAAACCCAGCAGTTGTTGGTACTTTTATTTAGCCATTCCGTTGTAGTTGCAATACTTACTAGTCAGATACAATTGTCGCAAGCGACACACCAAACAAGCAATTTTTGGCAGTTTTATTTAGCCATTCCATTATAGTGGAGCTGATTACTAGTCATTATTTAGTCAAATTTATAGCACTACTTTAGTTATAGTTGTCTATGATCGAGATACTGTGCTCCAAGTCGTCCATAACCGCGGACACGGCTTTCAGAAAGTTTTACCCGGCCGGGGTGCACCAATAGCAACACACACTCGATCAACCTCGGAAAAACCAAATCAAAACCCAACGAGGCGTTCACGACAAAGCAATCACAGGATTCAGAAATATTTCAGGGGGCCACCCCTTAAAGTAGACCCGCAACGAAGCCGGCCGGCTCCGAGACGGACTCAAGGTTGTGGGGACGGCTGTGAACGACTGGGAACCCAAAACTGGGCTTGTCGACACCGCGGAATCGTGCCACGATCCTAAACAGTACAGGTGCTCCTCGCACAATATTAAATAAAGCAGTAAAGCATGGCATAAGTACAGGATAGTAATAAAACCTCAAACTAGTTTGTGGCCCCAAGAAATAAGACTGAATCAAGCTCTGGCTCAGGGGGGTCCCATAATCCTCCCGGATGTGGATAGTACGAAAATTCAAGGAACAGGTATCAAGTACTCGGGGTCCTACGGGACACAAGTGGACGGTTAACAACCAAATAACATCTATTGCCCACCTGTGCCTCTGCTTACCTACTTCAATTTTAGTTGTTTAAACAGTAATTAAAGTGAACGATAAGTAAAACCATGATCATCTCCAACATCAAACATGCGGCAATACTCCAACAACTGTGGTACTTGGCGACACGCAACAGCACTTGAGCAAGCGACTACGACGCGCAAGTCCAACTATCTACCAAACAACAGGTAATAGGATGTGTCCAAGGCAATATAAGGCTGCACGGGATATCATGGGTACGAGTACTAGAGCAACGCATCACAGATAGCAATAGATCAACAGGAGGGAATAAATACTATAAAAGTAAGATAGGTAGAAAGGGGGAGATGCTCGCCTGAAAATATTGCCGAAGGTTCAACCGAAGATCGGGTCGACACTCGCATCAACTCAACGGCCTTATCCGCGAAGAAGCAAAACACTAGAATAAACACCGGATGCAATATTTAATACCACGGCAGAAGATCGGGCATGATGCATGTATGATGCATGACATGGCAAGGGTGCAATGCAATTAGGCAAGATTAAGCGGAACCGGGGGCCCTGACAATTAATTAGGTGGTTCATGTTGTTTATCTACCCCGCAATTTAAATGTTGTTTTAACAAGGCAAAAATATACCAACGGTTCGCTACACAAATTTAAGTGAGGCCAATATGAGACTAGATTTGCCCGCATATGGGCCCCATATTTAATTAGGTGAATCGGCATAAGGCCCCCAAACCACACAATGTATGCATGCAAGTATGACAATTAATATGGAACAATTATATTATTTTCATAAAATAGGGCTCGAGAAAAGGTTCACACATTAGGGAGTCTCGACGAACTTGGGGTTCCGGGGTTCGGGGTCGGGTCTCAGGGTCCGACGGAAACGTTCTCGGACTCCGGTATTTAGGGTCTTCGGATTGGGGGAAGTAGATCTTGTCGCACGAGCGTCAATGCTTCCGGGAAGGAGAACTTGTCGTCCAGGGTCCCGGTGTCCGGGGTGAAGTACTCGGCGTCCTCGAGGGAGTACTTGTCGCCCATGTGGTCTTCGGTTTCCATGACGATGATCTTGTCGTCTCGATGTCGGGGTCTTGAAATCCGTGAAGAAAGCCTTGTCGCCCTTGGGTGGAGAACTTGTCATCCCGAGGGTCCGTGGTTTCGGCGGAACGTTCTATGGATCCAGGGTCGAAGAGCTTGGTGTCCGCGAAGGGAACTCGGCGTTTTCGTGTCGAGGTTCTTGGCGGTCATCGGGTTCGGTCTTCGGGGTACATGCGGAGATCTTGGCGTTCCGGGTCATGGCGTCTTCGGATCCGACTCCGGGACGGAGAACTTGGTGTGCCGAGGGAATCTTCGGTCATCGCCTCCAACTGATGGCGGTATTCTTGGTTTGGTACCGGGGTGTCTTCAGGTACCGTGGATCCTGTACATCCTCGGCAGCGACACGATTACACACAAGCGAACGGTGCCTGGCACGAAACGGCATCAGATCGATCTTGGGAGCAACCACACTGGGGCACCCACAGCAGATGGCCTGGAGGCGGCTCGCGCGCGGACAGAGGCCGAAGGCGCCGCTCGATGCGAGGGGGAAGTGGCCGACCGGCAGCTTCGACGCAGGGGAAAAGGACAGGGACGGCGCGGCGCTACAGGACGAAGCATCGGCGAGGAGGCCGGGCCTCGCTGGTGTCGCGCGACATGGGGCCATGGCTACTGGGCATGCGCGGCCGGGCGACGCGTCGAGGACGGGCGGCGGCCTGCAGAGGCGAGCTTGGCGGGCGCTCGCTGGTAGAGACGGGGGCATCTCGGGGTTGGGGAGGAGGACGATGGCGGCTCCGGCAGCGAGGAGCGGGGTGAGCGGGAGGATGAGGGCGGCTCCGGCGGCGAGGTCGGGTCGCGCTGGCGCAGAGGCGGCCAGACGCGGCGCCGGGGTCGGAGGCGAGCGACGGGGAGGCGGGACGTCGTCAGGACGGTGAAGAGGGCGCGGAGGAGGGGACGGCCGGAGCGGAGATGGGGCGGGGCGAGCCGGCAGAGGGGGTCGCCGCGTCGGCGGCGGTGGAGCGGAGGAGGAGAGGGACCAGGGCGGCGGGGTGCTGGTGGGGAAGGTGGTCGCCGGAGGAGGCCGGCGCGGGCCGGAGGTGGTGGCCGGAGAGGCAGAGGGGGGAAAGGGGGAGACGGGGCGAGCGGAGGCGAGGTCGGGCTGGGGGCGAGCGGCCAGAGAGGAGAGGAGGGGAGGTTGGGGACGGGCGCGCGTCGGGGAAGCGTGCGGGGACAGGGGAGCGGGGTGGGGCCCGGGGACAGGGGCTGAGGGCCAGGCGGGTGCATGTGTGCTGGGAGTGTGTGGGGAGGGACCGGTGGGGCCGGGGTGGCAGCGTGAGCGGGTGGGGAGAGGGGAGTGGGTACAGGGAGGTGGGGGCCCAGGTGTCGGTGGGGGTGGGAGGACGTGCAGGTGGGCGGGGCCACGTGGGGGCGCGCGCTCAGGTGGGGTGGGGCCGCGGGGTAAGTGAGAGGGGGTAGTTGGAAGCTGGGTGAGAGAGAGAGGGGGGAGGGAGAGAGGATTGGTGAGGTGGCAAGGTGGGTAGGGATTGGGGGAGAGGGTGAGGTGGCGAGCTGTGAGTGGTGGGTAGATTAGGACTAGGTAGGTATAGGATTTAGAGTTTAGGTTTTATTAGTTTTGTAAATATATGTTTGTTTTGTTTTGTTTATTTTAAAACAAGGCTACTTTGCAAATAGTTTATAGGTAAATAAAATATCCGATACGATCGGGTTTTGCATTTGAAATAAAGAGGGGTATTTGTACAAAGCAAAACTAGGCTTTTTCGAAATAGTTTCAGACAACCAATGCATGATGATGACGATGCAATGCACAAAAACAACGCGGTTTTCTAGTAGTGGTTTTGCGGGATGCCACAGCCGGCTACCATGAAGGACTTCGAGCCCGTAGGCGACGGACTCGAAATCTTGTTCAGGAGCTTCTGCTTCCAGGTGGGACAAACTGGCACCCTCCGCCTCCCTGAGCGGGTGCCCATGCCGTCAATCAGGCCCGCTTCGTGGGCTCCACACCCCGTGCTACGCACGCCACCATCAACAGATGAGTTCTACAGCAGCAGCAGGTGCAACTCTGATCTGTGCGATCCACCTTCGGATGAAGGGACCTACGGTTCCGGATCCGAAAGCTGCGGCAGCAGCCAACCAATCTGCAGGCGCTATCTGTGCGCCGCAGTCATCCAAACCGACGAGGAAACGCCTAACCCGCCGCCCAACCCCAAACCGCAGGACGGAAACGGCGAAAACGGGGAAAACAGAGGCCACCTCATCCAACTTAGCAAAGAAGGATGGGTCGAAGCACGCCGCGCCGTCGCAGGCGAAATAGTCCTACCTCTGGACTCCCCACGTGATCTGCTGAGGGCATACCACTACCTCCTCATCGAGGAGCATAAGAAGCAAGTCAAGATGTAGGAGACGCTCGACAAACGCAAGCAAGCAGCCTCTGAGTCCAGTGCGCGATGAGATGCGCTCTCCGCCATGGAACCCGGCTCTAGCACAAACAGAAACCAGGGAAACAAGCACCGCTCTCGGGTGGAAAACATGGACCCGAAGGAGCGGCGAGACGTGACCCGAACTCTCCACACATCGTTCATGGATATGACGCCGATGGCAACATCATCCCGAAGACGCCACAAGCTGCGATCATGGCAGCCACTGCGTATCTCGCGGCTCACCCACCTCCGGAGGGGGACCCGATAAGGGCCATGCATAGGTCCGCACTCACCGGACTAGGACTAATTGGAGCTGCGCTCCACGAAGACGCTCCTACGGAGCCGAATAAGAAAGCTCCGGCCAGGCGCGACCGGAGCCCCACTCCCTCATCCGAAGACGAAGAGGAACACGATCTTCCTCGAAGGAAGAAGAGCTCGCATCGCCATAAACGCGACTACGACGCCAGAGACAAGCTTACACAGCGCAAGATCGACAAAGCACGCGCCAAACGCGCATGTTCGTCTGAATCTAAGATGGATGAAGACGAAGGAGAACTCTGCGGGGCTCGATGCTTCAGCAGATCCGTCCGACGAACACAGATGCCACGCAACTTCAAGCTTCCTTCGGATACTCCGAAGTTCAACGGCTCGCAAGATCCAAAGTCCTGGCTCAGTGATCATCTGTCATCCGTCAAGCTTCACGGAGGCAACAAAGAAACCGCCATGCAATGCCTTCAGCTGCAGCTGACAGGCGCGGCGCGGGTCTGGCTTAGCAGCCTATCATCAGGATCTATCCGAAGCTGGGAGGAGCTCGCTTATAGCTTCATCCGAAATTTCAAAGGCACCAGCAAGAGGCCCGCCTCAATCGAAGAGTTGCGAGCCTGCACTCAGAGAACGGGTGAATCTATTCGCTCGTACATACTACGCTGGTCTACAACCAAGAACTCCACAGCACACATCTCCGAAGAAAGGGCCATCGACGCCTTCAGGGACGGCGTCAAACGCCCAGACTTCAAGGAGGAACTTGGGCGTGTAAAGCCCAAGACACTCGACCACCTCATGGAAATCGCCAACAGTTGGGCAGACGGCGAAGATTGCATCCAGCGGGCGCAATCAGATGAAGAGGACGACTACGGCCGAAGACGCGAACGCGGCAGCAAGAGGAGATCGCGCGTCTACGAGGACCGCGACGGACCTGACATGGTCGCGGCCGGCTACGCCGACCGCCGTAATGACAACAGCCGCAACAGCGGAGGATACCGCAGCGGAAACTTCCGCGACAACGGACGGCCAACGCAGTCGTGGCAGCCGCGACCGCGACAACGGACCCTCAGCATTCGACAAACTTTCGGGTCCATGCACCATCCACTTCTACATCGATAAACAAGATGGCAAAAAGAAAGCTAGCCACATGCTCAAGGACTGCCGCGAGTTCTAGAAACTCAGCGAAAGCATGATGCAGATGAGGCAACAAGCTCCAATCCATGCGTTCGGAAACACACCTGCGCCAGGTGAAAAAGGCCAGGGGAGCTCCCGCCAGAATCAGTCGCCGAGCGACGACGACGACGGCGGCGAGGATGACGGCCGGGCCGACCCCGGCTACACGGCGTTCTATAGCAACTTCGACGCCATGTAGGACGGCGAGGGCACCGACGGAGGCCATGGCGGCGACCTTTTTAAGTTTATTTATGTAGTAGTTTAGTTTAAATTTGATGTAATCCGCCTATGTTCGCCCAACTTAATGAAATTCGGCCATATTTAATGAATTTTAGCCGAACTTGGGAACTCGGGGCCTGGGTACGCGAGTGGGAAAATGGGCGTACCCAGGCCGAAAACTAGTTCCGTCCGGCCGAAAAACGGACCAATTTTCGGCCCGGGTTCGGCCAACGAGTGAAGATGCTCTAAGCTCAGGCATATCCACCTAGAATTCAAAATCCACTTGTGTACGATAGAGAGAACAAAGTAATCCAGTTTTTAGCACCACTACAAATTGTTGTTATGGAAGCATGGTGTGTGTGGTGCCAACATGAACTTTAGCATTGCAATATATTGTGTAGTCCCTTTTACATCAATTAAAACTTTTATTTAAGTGGGCTAATGCATCAATTCAATAGAGTAGGGACCTCCTCCCGTTGAATGGGTCGTGTGACGCAGGGAGCACAGCGAATTGTCCAAGCAATCCAGCCCGTGGTTGACTCCAAGTCTCCTCCTGTCGTCCTCCATTTGAAAATTGAGTAATAAATGTTTGGATATATGACCTGTCTGGTCCAATCCAATTCCATCAAGATCGATCCATCTATTCCAAAGTTGCATTCGGTCCAAGCCAATTCCATCAGGATCGATCCATCTATTCCAGAGACTAGTCAATAGGTTCTCCCACATGGGCAACTTGCTCAAGCCAACTGAGCTTTAGATCTTGCCAACTTTTACGGTATCGACCGTGCACGCCTAATTTGTGTCTCCATTTACTGAGTCAGCCGTGCGAAATGAAATTAATCTTCGAATCGCACTACACGTCCCGCCAATTATAGGAGAACCTCAAACATCGGCCGTCATAGTTCCATCCTACATACTCTCCATCTCCACCTGGTCTCCACCCGGAGCACGAACTCGAAACCCGGTAGGCGCTGAATTTCTTTGTCTAGGGGGATACCGAAGCAAGAGTCTTCAAACATTTATTGGGCTAATACATCAATTCAGTAGAGTAGAATGCCATCCTCCCGTTGAATGGGTCGTGTGACGCAGGGAGCACAGAGAATTGTGCAAACAATCCAGCGCGTTGTTGACTCCTAGTCTCCTCCCGTCGTCCTCCATATTGAATATATGACCTGTCCAAGTCAATTCCATCAAGATCGATTCAAAATAGCAACGTTTTACCTGCTTGGTGCCGCCGGAGGCGTGGTCTTACGACATCTATTTTGTGTCTCCATTTACTGACTCGGCCTTGCGAAAATGAAATTTATCTTCGAACCACACTACATGTACCGCCGATTATAGGAGAACCTCAAACATCGCCGTCATACTCTGGATACCTTGAAATTTCGTTTCTTCTGGATCATCTTCCAGTCATATGTCGTATGACAACAACAACTACCGTAGCTACATGACAGTTCCTTCATCACCTGCTTACTGTAGCTGTAAAAGAAAATCTACCGTAGGATAATAAAATCCAAGTTGCACCCTAGATGGTTTGGAGTCTTCCCTACGCACACTAGACGGCGATATATGGCAGACATTGTTGACTGGGTTTGGCCGTGACATCTGCCTGGAATACTTTTCTTGTCAGCAGTCGTGCATGGAATTTATACTCTGACTACAGCTAGCTACTACTAATCAAATGGTACACAGAGAATTGTTGTTTTCTTTAAAGCCTGCATACATAGGTGCTATATATATATCCAGAAATTCCGGCCAGCCTCACTAGCAAAACCATGGAAAGAAGAAGTCAGAATCCATCGAGCATGGAGCTTCTAAAAATAGATTGAAACTGAGGGAGAGAAACAGGGAAGAAAAAAAGGCACCGAGCTAGCAAGTGAGAGAGGGAGAGGGTGAGAAGTCTATCATGGAGTTCGCCACAGGGGCGATGAGCTCTCTCCTCCCCAAGCTTGGGAAGCTGCTCCTAGAGGAGTACAACTGTTGTTCTAATTAAGTTGCTTAGCCAAGAAATAATGCACCAGTACGTGTATGTGCATGTGCTAGTAGTAGTACCAGTTTGCATGGAGTGTGAACATGAGACTATTGCACCCATAGCTAGTCAAATATTCTACAATGTCAGGATATGTCAGGATAGCATGCAGTAGTCAGGATAACTAGCAGAGGATTAGATAGAGTTCAGGATAGCATGCATCGTTGCAGGTCAAGTTGCAAATGCATGGCAAGAAGCTATGGCGGCTGGACTTCAAGTCCAGTGTTTACATTAGCTAGTGCATCTGGTAGTAGTGTGTAGTAGTATAAATAGTACGTCCATGTATCAGTTTATGCAATGCAAAAGGAGCACTCAGCCTCACTCTCCCGACTCCCTCACTCCCACTACTTGTGTTCATTCTCCCTTTGAGCTTGTGCGTGTGTTCATCATCTCTGTCCTAGGGGCTAACAATTGGTATCAGAGCCAAGTTAGTAGCCATGTCACAAGGCAATGGGAGAGGCAATAACGGCACACCACTGCCACACCAATCCGCGACACCTCCGTCCGGGCAGCGACGACGATCGCCGAGCCGTGGACGCAGCAGGGTGCGACGCAATGGCGGCGAGATTGTCGTGCAACAAGTGGTGCGCGAGACCGGAGGAGGCAGCGGCACCAACCTCTCCTTCCCGATGTTGACGCGCTCCAACTACACCAACTGGGCGATGGTGATGGAGGTGAACCTCCAGGCGGCGTCGCTCTGGGAAGCGATCGAGGACGAGACCGTACCTCGCAGGGAGGACAAGCAGGCGTTGGCGGCGCTGCTCCGCTCTACCCCATCGGAGATGCACTGCATGCTCGTGGGGAAGGGGAGCGCCAAGGCGGCCTGGGAGGCAATCCGCCTCCAGTACCAAGGGAACGATCGTGTGCGCGACTCGCGTGTACGCCGGCTCCGAACTGAGTTCGAAACCGTCACGTTCAAGGCCAACGAGCGGATCGACGAGTTCGCGATGCGCATCTCCAACATCGCGTCCGCTCTGCGCTCTCTCGGCGACTCGGTCGACGAAGAGAAGGTTGTGAGAAAATTCCTCTCTGTTGTACCTACACGCTTCGTGCAAATTGCCTTCTCCATCGAGACACTCCTCGACCCAGCAAAGCTCACTGTCGAGGAGGTTGTTGGCCATCTTCGAGCCGTTGAGGAACGGCTGGACGGTGATCAAGGAGGCAGCTCCAGCGGCCAGCTCCTACTCACTGAGGAGCAGTGGGAGGCGCGAAAGAAACAACCGCGTGGAGGCAGAACAAGCGGCAAAGGGGATGGCCCTGGCAATGGCCGTCTCGGAAGTGGGCGAAAGGGCGGGCAGCCTCAGCAGCAGGCCACGCCGACGCAAGGTTACGGCAACAACATCGGCAGGAACAACTGCCGGTACTGCGGGAAAAAGGGCCACTGGGCCCATGAATGCCGCAAGAAGCAGCGAGATGAAGCGGCGGCGGCAGGACCGTCGGCTGCTGCCAATCTTGTCCAGGCCGAGGAAGATGAAGGCCCTGGACTAATGATGGCTTGTGTTGAGGAGGTGTTCGAACGCCCCGAGAACACCATGGCATGCACCGGTGGTCAAGTGTTCCTCAACGAGGAAAGGGCCATCGTCACCCCTGCCCACGACAATGACCAAGGTGGCGAGGTATGGTTCCTCGACACTGGTGCAACGAACCACATGACAGGCTCCGTTGATGCCTTTGCTGAGTTGGACCGTTCGGTCACCGGCAAGGTGCGTTTCGCGGACAGCTCGGTGGTGGATATCCACGGGCGTGGCACCGTCGTGTTTGCCATCGACGGGGGAGATCACCGCGCCTTCACCGAGGTCTTCTTCATCCCGGCGCTCAAGAGCAGCGTCGTGAGCCTCGGCCAGCTCGACGAGAGCTGGTATGACATCCACATACGTCGTGGAATCCTCAGCGTGCGAGACCAGCGAAATCGCCTGCTGATGAAGGTACAACGCTCGCCCAATCGCTTGTATAAACTTCGGTTCACACCTGTACGTCCAGTCTGCCTCGCCATGGGTCATGTGTCCGATGCCTGGCGCTGGCATGCACGGCTCGGGCACCTACACTTTGATGGCCTGCAGAAGATGGCTCGTGGAGGCTTGGTGCGTGGTCTTCCGCACATCGAGCATGCCGACGAGCTGTGCGAGGCGTGCCTTGCCGGGAAGCAGCGGCGCATGCCGTTCCCGCAGAAGGCCCACTATAGGGCCCAGAAGCCGCTTGAGCTCGTAAACGGGGACTTGTGCGGCCCGATCACGCCGCCGACGCCAGGAGGCCGACGCTACATCTTGCTGCTGATCGACGATCGTAGCAGGTACATGTGGGTGGAGCTTCTGGCTTCCAAAGACGAGGCTGCACGCGCCATCGTCAAGTTCCAGGCGGCAGCTGAGGTGGAGTGCGGGCACAGGCTGCGTGTGCTGCGCACCGATCGTGGCGGCGAGTTCACGTCGGCCACCTTCTACGAGCACTGCGCCGAGAGCGGCGTGCAACGTCATCTTACCGCGCCATACACGCCGCAACAGAACGGCATCGTCGAGCGGCGGAACCAGACAGTGTTGGGCATGGCACGCAGCATGATCAAGGATAAACGGGTGCCTAACCTATTTTGGGGAGAGGCGGTACTCACGGCAGTGTTCATCCTCAACCGGTGCTTCACGAGGAGCGTCGATGGCATGACGCCCTATGAAGCATGGCACGGCAAGAAGCCGGACGTGCGCTTCCTCCGCGTCTTTGGCTGTGTTGGACACGTCAAGGTGGCGCGCCCGCACCTGCAAAAGCTCGATGACAGGAGCACCCCCATGGTCTTCATTGGCTATGAGACGGGTTCTAAGGCGTACAGGATGTACGATCCTGTCTCTAAGCGCCTACACGTGTCACGTGACGTCATCTTTGATGAAGAGGCACGGTGGAACTGGGAGGCGCCCGGGGAGGCCCCGGCAAGCAGCTCCTTCACGGTGGAGTACCCCGTCTACGTCACGCATGCGGCCACATCGACCACGACTCATTCCCGGGACACAACTCCCGCAAGCAGTCGTGTCGCCGTCACGCCTTCAGGCACACCGTCTCCAGCCCGGCAAAAGCTCCCGACAACAACGCCTAGCAAGGATGCTGAGATTCCCCCATCTGGATCTACTCAAGTGAGGTTCGTGACGCCCCCGTCAGCGCAATCGTCTCTCTTCGACGCCCAAGACAGCGCCACCGCACCACACCGGTTTCGGCTCGTCGATGACCTGCTTGGAGCTCCTGCCGGTACACCGGAACGAGCGGAGCAGTTCTTCGACGACGAGGTGTTGCATCTCGTGGCCGGAGAAGAACCGACATCGTTTGGTGAGGCGGAACGCGAGGACTGCTGGCGCCGCGCGATGTTAGATGAGCTTCAGTCCATCGACGACAACAACACCTGGACTCTCACCTCTCTCCCTCCAGGCCACCGTGCGATCGGCCTCAAATGGGTGTTTAAGGTGAAGAAAAATGAGCATGGGCACATCGTCAAGCACAAGGCCCGGCTTGTCGCAAAGGGCTATGTGCAGCGTCAAGGTGTGGACTTCGAGGAGGTATTCGCGCCAGTGGCAAGGCTCGAGTCTGTGCGGCTCATCCTTGCTCTAGCGGCACACCGTGGCTGGGAGGTTCATCACATGGATGTTAAATCCGCGTTCCTAAACGGAGATCTCGAGGAGGAGGTCTACGTGTCCCAGCCACCAGGGTTCATCGCAGATGGACACGAGCACGATGTCTACAAGCTCCACAAGGCCCTGTATGGGTTACGACAAGCACCAAGGGCATGGAACGCCAAACTGGATGCAAGTCTAGCTTCGCTCGGCTTCACGCGCAGTGTCATGGAACACGGCGTGTACGCACGAGGAACCGGGAATGCACTGTTGATTGTCGGGGTCTATGTTGATGACCTAGTGATCACCGGTGCTGAGCAGCGAGAAGTGCACCGCTTCAAGGAGGAGATGAAACGGTTGTTCTCCATGAGTGACCTTGGCTTGCTCCGATACTACCTCGGCCTAGAGGTGAAGCAAGAGCGTGGGCGCACCACGATCACACAGGCTGCGTACGCGAGCAAACTCCTCGACAAGGCGGGCATGGCAGGCTGCAACGCCGCGCACACGCCCATGGAAGCACGATGCCAACTGAGCAAGGACAGCAAGGAGACGCCGGTGGATGCAACGTTCTACCGCAGCGTCATCGGCAGCCTCAGGTACCTGGTTCATACCCGCCCGGACATTGCGTTCGCCGTGGGCTTCCTGAGTAGGTTCATGGAGGCGCCGGCGGGCGATCACCTTGCGGCGGTGAAGCATCTTCTTCGATACATCGCCGGTACACTAAACCACGGGTGTGTGTACCGCCGTGGTGACAACGAGACACTGATCGGTTTCAGCGACTCCGATCACGCCGGTGACGTGGACTCCAGAAAGAGCACATCTGGCGTGTTGTTCTTCCTTGGGGATAGTCCAGTAAGCTGGCAATCTCAGAAGCAGAAGGTTGTCACCACTTCTTCGTGCGAGGCGGAGTACATAGCGGCAGCGACGGCGGCATGCCAAGGGATTTGGCTTGCTCGTCTCTTCGGCGAGCTACTGAACCAAGAAGCTGCGCCGGTCAAATTGTTCATCGACAACAAATCTGCGATCTCGCTATGCAAGAACCCAGTTCTCCACGATCGCAGTAAGCACATTGATCTGCGATACCACTTCATCCGCGATTGCGTGGAAAATGGCTCTATTGTCGTGGAGTTCATCGGGACCAGTGAGCAGAAGGCGGACATCCTGACCAAGGCTCTCGGTCGCACTCAGTTCCAGAGTCTGCGAGAGAGAATTGGGGTCCTCAAAATCTAGAGCAACTAAATTAGGGGGAGAATTGTTGTTCTAATTAAGTTGCTTAGCCAAGAAATAATGCACCAGTACGTGTATGTGCATGTGCTAGTAGTAGTACCAGTTTGCATGGAGTGTGAACATGAGACTATTGCACCCATAGCTAGTCAAATATTCTACAATGTCAGGATATGTCAGGATAGCATGCAGTAGTCAGGATAACTAGCAGAGGATTAGATAGAGTTCAGGATAGCATGCATCGTTGCAGGTCAAGTTGCAAATGCATGGCAAGAAGCTATGGCGGCTGGACTTCAAGTCCAGTGTTTACATTAGCTAGTGCATCTGGTAGTAGTGTGTAGTAGTATAAATAGTACGTCCATGTATCAGTTTATGCAATGCAAAAGGAGCACTCAGCCTCACTCTCCCGACTCCCTCACTCCCACTACTTGTGTTCATTCTCCCTTTGAGCTTGTGCGTGTGTTCATCATCTCTGTCCTAGGGGCTAACAACAACTTGAAGGAGAATGTGAAGAAGGGGATTGGAGACCTCAAGGCCGAGCTCGAGGGCATGGAAGCTGCCCTTCTGAAGGTATCCAGCGTGCCTATGGATCGACTTGACCCACAGATCAAGATATGGGCTAACGAGGTTAGGGAGTTATCTTATGCCATCGAGGACAGCCTCGACTCCTTCTTGACGCGTGTCAAAGGTGCTGAGCCAATCAAGCCCAAATTCAAGCACTTGTTGAAGATCGCCCGCAACAAGTTCACCAAGTTCAAGGCACGCCATGAAATAGCCAATGACGTTGAAGACATTGAGAGCCAGGTTATAAAGATAAAGGAGCGATACGACAGGTACAAGATCGATGATGTTGTTGCTAATCTTGCAACAACTACAGTTGATCCTCGTCTCACGGCTCTATACATCAAGGTATCTGACCTTGTTGGTACTGATGAGCCAATTCATGAGTTAATGAAGATCTTGTCAGAGGATGCTAAGGGGTCCCAGAAAAATATCAAGATAGTCTCCATTGTTGGATTTGGAGGTTTGGGAAAAACCACCCTTGCAAAAGCATTGTATGACAAAGTTAGCAAAACATACGAGTGTCAAGGTTTTGTTCCAGTTGGTCAGAACCAAGGCGTGAAGAAAGTTCTCAGTGACATTCTCTTTGAACTTGATAAAGAGCTCCACAAAGCTGCAGAAAGATTGGATGAAAGGCAGCTGATCAACCAACTACAAGAAATCCTTGCAGGCAAGAGGTACGCGTAAATCTCATCATATGCTCGTCAATAGATTCTTTATGGAAAATGATTCCCCTCCCCGGGGGATAATACACTTCCATCCCCCGGGTCGTGTCGCGCGCGTTGGACAGCCATCGCTATCTAGCGGGCCTACTACATCCCGTCCTCTTCCTTCTTTTTTTCCCGAACTGATTCCTTCGTTCCCCATCGCGCCGCCAGTCCCGACCAGCTCCTCGCTCCGTAACTCCACGCCGCGTGCGCCGCCCTGCCTAGCTCTCCTTCTGTTGGCGCGCCGCCCTGCCCTGCTCCTCCGCCAGCACGCGCCTCCCCAGCCTTGTTCCTCCACCGGCGCGCATCGCCCAAGCTCCCCTGCCGGACATGGCGATCTCGCTGGAGATGGAGGCCTCCGTCAGCGCACGCCACCCCAGCCCTGCTCCTTCCGCCGCATGCCCCGCCCCCGCCCTACTCTCTTTCGGCCGGCGCGTCGCCCAAGCCATGGACCTCCGCCGGTGCGCATCGCCCAAGCTCCCCTGCCGGACATGGCGATCTCGCCGGAGATGGAGGCCCCTCCCTGCTCCGCCGCCTCTCCCCATGTCGTATTAGTGTTCGTGTCCTCCCCCGACCCGCGAGAGCTCCCGCCGGAGCAAGCACTTGCCATCGTTGTCGAATCAGGCGGATTTTGCTACTCGCACGGTGCTACACATGCTGGACGACGATGCTACTGGAAGGGGTTGTCCTTGCTACAAATAAAGGGTCACGATGCTACCCCGATCAAGGAATGCGTTTTGAGATTTTGCTACAGAGCGATGCTACAAGAGTAGTAATGTTTTGCTATTTCTGTTCTATGTTTTTACTACAATAGCACAAAGTATTTGCTACGATATTTTCGACGAAAGTCCTCAGCAAAATCGGTTTTGCTACGGCAATCTCCGGCGAGGTCATTCTTTTTTGCTACATTAGCACATGTTTTTTGCTACCACTGTTTTGCGATTTTGCTACAAAAGCATAACGTTTTTGCTACACGATCAGATGAGGTCTACCGGCGAAAGCCTTCGGCGAGTCTCCGGTGAGGTCGAATATTCTACATTAGTACAACTTTTTGCTACACGGTCGTCGGGAGGTCTCCGGTGAAATCTCCGGCGAGCTCCAGTCTGTTTTTGTATTTTCTGGACCGAACCGTTTTTTGCTACATGTAGCAAAATAGGAACATTTTATAGCAAATCGGGATAATTTGTAGCAAAAACGGGAATCTGGACAAAAAAAAGACACGTGTCAAGCAGGGGACCCGGGGGGTCGGGGGGAGTTATCCCGGGGAACGCGTAGCGATGTTCCATTCTTTATGTCACGAGTATGTCCTAGATACACCTTATGAAATTTGTGTCGTGGTGACATCAAATATTTAATAGTATGGGATGGTTAACAAATCAGTACGGCATATAAGCTAAAAATGCCAAGCGTAATCACGGTGCAATTCCCAGGCTTTGGTCGCATAAATAAGAAAGATTATATATAAAATTGTTTTATTTTCTTTATGATATTTTCTGCAGTTGATGTAGTAAACAACAATGACATGTATATCTAAACATCATTTCTTAGTTGTTTCTTTAATCTTTGATGTACCGAACCCATATTTACATTAATTAATCACAAAATATAGTGAATAAAGAAAAGGAAAAATATCCATATCTCCCAAATTAGTTGACTCAACTTTTTCTCGATACTCATGTATCTAGATGCATTTTAGTGTCTAGATATGTGCATATCGAGATAAAGTTGAGTGAATTAATTTGGGACAAATGGAGTACTTATTTTGCTAGTTATATAGGATGAAATTAAGAATTTAGTAGGGAAACATTGTGAAGTTTCTCTTTTCTGGGTTACTGCATCCACGCTCGACTTGTGAAGCATGGTTAGTCACGTGGGGCCCATCCTCTTATTCCCTTCAATCATTTTCTCTCCTTCTTCGCTACACTATACACTAAAAGAGGGATACGAGAATCACTGAGCCCTCCATCAGAGTCAAAATCTTTGATGTTGCCAATGGTCGTGGCAGAGACGACAACTTTGAAGTGGACCTTTGAGGACGAGACCCTTGCCGTGGAGGCAAGGAATAGACATAATAGTATGGGCATGCGGGCTCGACTGTGTTTGGTGTGGAGGCATGTGGGATCTCTGGTAATAGGGAAGGAAGAGTTTAGGAGAGCTTAGAAGGGCGGCCAATCGGGGGTCACTAGATTGGTGGAGAAGGTGACTAGCATGGTGTTGCTAGTAGGTTGTCCGGCCAATGATTGGTAAGGTGTTTTCGAGGCAACTGATGTGGTGCTAGCTTCTCTCTTCTTCCTCTCTGGGTGAAGTGTAGGGTTTCGTAGCATGGAAAACAAAAAAATTCTACCGCATACAAACAAACAAGCCAAGATCTATCTACTAGATTGTAGCAACGAGTCGATGGCATAACTCACCCTCGAAGATTCCAAAGTGTTTAACGAGAGCGGATTCTCGTGGGTGATGTAGTCGTACTCTTCCCGATCTCAAGATCGTGTAGATGATCCTTCCGGCGCTGCGTTCCGGCAGCGCTCCCGCAGTCGGTCACACGTTCGGTACTCGACAAAGAACTTCCTCTCCCTTGTTCCAGCAGGCAGCGGAGGTTGTAGCACTCTCCTCGTGATTCCAACAGTACGACGGCGTGGTACCGAAAGTAGAGGGGAGATCTCGCAGGGCTTCGCCTTAAGCCGGAGCGAGTATGGTGGACTATGAGAGAGCTCCTCGGTGATCTAGGGTTTAGACACACCAAGGAGGAGACTTGGCCGGCGGCTAGGGTTAGCTAGGCGGCGGCGGCTTGCCCTAGGGCGACGGAGGCTGCAGGAGGGCCGGCGGCTTAGGGCTAGGGTTTGCGGGTGGAGGTGTTGGGTGCTAGGAGGGGCAGCCCTGCCCTCCTTATATAGGTGGAGGGGCCGCGCCAGGGGAGGGGAGTCCCTCCCCAACTAGGTTTACCAAGGGGGCCGGCGGTGGAGGGGAGGAACTCCTCCCCAACTCGGTTTCCACTTTCCCCTCCACTTCCCAAAATAGCTGTTTGACTTTTCAAATTGGCATTTGACTTTTCAAACTAGAATTTGATTAAACCCTTTATTTTGTTCAGCAATGACACCTAGTACATGACGCAATCATTCCAACTTGGTATGACACATTCATGTACCCTTTCCCTTCAGAGTGCCGGGCATTCCGGAACCTTCTAGAACATCCCGGATGAAAACACCGGAACCATTCTCCAACCCCGAAACAGGACTTTCCTTATATGAATCTTATTCTCCGGACCATTTCGGATCTCCTCGTGACATCCCGGATCCCATCCGAGACTCCGAACAACATTTGGTCTCTTTCTCATCATTCCATAACTACTCAAACAACGTCGAATCCTTAAGTGTGTCTCCCTACGGTTCGTGAATTATGTGGACATGATCGAGAAACCTCTCCGAACAATAACCAATAGAGGAATCTGGAAATTCATATGGCTCCCACATATTTCTACGATTACTTTGCGATCGAATGAACCACTTACATACGATACCAATTTCCCTTTATCTCACGATAGTTTACTTATCCGAGGTTATGATCGTCGGTATCTCTGCATACCTAGTTCAACCTCGTTACTGATAAGTACTATTTTTTCGTTCCCGTGATATGTGATCCCTTGTGAGCCAGTCACATGCTTGCAAGCTAATTGGATGACATTCCACCGAGAGGGCCCAGAGTATATCTATCCGTCATATGGATGGACAAATCCCACTCTTGATCCATGTGTCTCAACCAACACTTTCTGAACACTCAATGCCACCTTTATATCCACCCAGTTACGGTGTGGTGTTTGATGTCATCAAAGCATCCTTCCGGTGAAGGTGATATGCATGATCTCATGGTCGAAGGAATTAGGTTACTATGTATCAGAAAGCATATAACAATTGAACTATTAAAATGACTTGATCTTTATGATACGCTTATCTATAGGAGTATGTCCACCATATCATTCTCCTAACGATATGATCTTGTTGTTAATAACATCTCAATGTTCATGATAGGGAAACCACAATCATTTATTAACCAACAAGCTAGTATTATAAAGAGGCTTTACTAGGGACTCTATTTCAGTTTACAAATCACACAAGTATTAATGTTTCCTTGTTAATACTATTATAGCATGAATGTAAACATTTATCATAAACACAAAGATATAATAATAACTACATTTATTATTGCCTCTAGGGCATATCTCCAACAGTCTCCCACTTGCACTAGAGTCATCTAATCTAGATTACATGGTAATATACCGAACACCCATGGCAGTTTGGTGTTGGTCATGTTTTGCCCTCGGGAGAGGTTTAGTCAACGGATCTGCCACATTCAGATCTGTGTGTACTTTGCAAATCTTTATGTACCCATCTTGGACATGTTCTCGAATAGCGTGAAAACGTAGCTTGATGTGCTTCAGCTTCTTGTATGACCTTGATTCTTGCGCATTGGCTATGGCGCCCATGTTATCACAGTAGATAGACATTGGGTCCAACGCACTAGGAACCACACCCAGCTCTGTAATGAACTCTTTCATCCATATCGCTTCTTGTGAAGCCTCCGAAGCAGCCATGTATTCCGATTCAGTTGAAGATCTCGCCACAATGCTTTTCTTTGCACTCCTCCAGCTAACTGTTGCACCATTCAAAGTAAATGCGTATCCAGATTGTGATTTAGAATCATCCGGATCGGTGTTCCAACTAGCATCGGTGTAACCATTAACAACGAGCTATTCATCACCTCCATAAGAAAGAACCATATCCTTAGTTCTTCTCAAGTACTTAAGGATGTTTTTGACCGCTGTCCAATGATCCACTCCTGGATCACTTTGATATCTGCTAGTTAAACTAACAACATATGCAATGTCGGGT
Organism: Avena sativa; assembly: GCA_916181665.1. Classification (NCBI taxonomy): domain Eukaryota; kingdom Viridiplantae; phylum Streptophyta; class Magnoliopsida; order Poales; family Poaceae; genus Avena; species Avena sativa. The sequence continues at coordinate 571,230,130 of OV702290.1, forward strand.
CTAGTACATAGCATGGCATACATTAGAGATCCTATGGCTGAGGCATAGGGAGTCTTACTCATCCTTTCTCTATCTTCTGTCGTTGTCGGACTTTGAGTTTTACTCAAGGTCGTATTGGGAAACATGGGCAAGAACCCTTTCTTGCTATCTTCCATTCCAAACCTCTTTAGAACTTTGTCCAAATATGTACTTTGTGACAATGATATTAGACGTCTCGATCTATCTCTATAAATCTTTATGCCTAATATGTAAGCTGCTTCGCCAAGATCCTTCATTGAAAAACTATTATTCAAATATTCCTTGACACTATTAAGAAGGTCTACATCATTCCCAATCAACAATATGTCATCTACATATAGTATTAAGAATGCTACAGAGCTCCCACTCACTTTCTTGTAAATACAAGCTTCTCCATAAGTTTGTATAAAACCAAAACTTTTGATTACCTTATCAAAACGTTGATTCCAACTTCAGGATGCTTGCTTCAATACATAGATGGACCGTTGAAGTTTGCATACCTTGTTAGCATCTTTAGGATCAACAAAACCTTTGGGTTGCATCATATACAACTCTTCATCAATGTCTCCATTGAGGAACACTGTTTTGACATCCATCTGCCATATCTCATAATCATAATATGCAACGATTGCTAACATAATCCTCACAGACTTTAGCTTCGCTACAGGTGAGAAAGTCTCATCGTAGTCAACTCCTTGAATTTGTCGAAACCCTTTTGCGACAAGTCGAGCTTTATAGACAATAACATTACCATCAGCATTTGTTTTCTTCTTGAAAATACATTTGTTCTCGACAGCCTTCCGGCCATCCGGTATGTCCACCAAAGTCCACACTTGGTTTTCGTACATGGATCCAATCTCGGATTTCATGGCTTCTTGCCATTTATTGGAATCTGGACTCATCATTGCTTCCTCATATGTCGCAGGGTCATCGGTGTTGTCCACCAACATGACACTCATAACGGGATCATACCAATCAGGAGTGGTACGAGTTCTCGTTGACCTGCGAGGCTCTGTAGCAACTATAACCGAAGTTTCATGATCATCATCATTAGCTTCCTCTCTTATTGGTGTAGGCATCACAGGAACTTCTTCTGGTGTTGCGCTACTCGCAAGTTCGAGAGAAGGTTCAACAACCTCGTCGAGTTCTACTTTCCTTCAAGTCACTTCTTTCGAGAGAAATTCCTTCTCTAGAAAGGATCCTTTCTTGGCAACGAAGATTTTGCCTTCGGATCTATGATAGAAGGTATGCCCAATAGTTTCCTTCGGGTATCCTATGAAGACGTATTTTTCCGCTTTGGGTTCAAGCTTGTCCTGCTGTAACTTCTTTACATAGGCTTCACAACCCCCAAACTTTAAGGAACGACAATTTAGGTTTCTTCCCAAACCATAATTCATACGGTGTCGTTTCAACGGATTTAGATGGTGCCCTATTTAAAGTTAATGCGGCTGTTTCTAATGCATAACCCCAAAATGATAGCGGTAAATCTGTAAGTGACATCATAGAACGAACCATATCTAAGAGAGTTCAATTACGATGTTCGGACACACCATTACGCTGTAGTGTTCCCGGCGGTGTCAATTGTGAAAGTATTCCGCATTTCTTCAAATGCTCGCCAAACTCGTAACTTAGATATTCACCTCCACGATCAGAACGTAGAAATTTAATCTTCTTGTTACGTTGATTCTCTACCTCACTTTGAAATTCCTTAAACTTCTCAAAAGTTTAAGACTTATGTTTCTTCAAATAGATATACCCATATCTACTCAAGTCATCCGTGAAGGTAAGAACATAACGATAACCACCGCGCGATGCTACACTCATTGGACCACACACATCGGTATGTATGATTTCCAATAAGTCTGTAGCTTGCTCCATCATACCAGAAAATGGAGTCTTAGTCATTTTACCCATCAGACATGCTTCGCATCTATCAAGTGATTCAAAATCAAGTGATTCAAGAAGTCCATCGGAATGGAGTTTCTTCATACGCTTCACTCCAATGTGACCAAGACGACAGTGCCACATATAGGTCGAGTTATCGCTCGATTTCAAACGTTTAACCTCAATGTTATTAATATGTGTATTTCCACTATCGAGATTCAATAAGAATAGACCATCTATCAAAGGTGCATGTGCATAAAACATATTACTCATATAAATCGAACAACCATTATTCTCGGATTTAAACAAGTAACCGTCTCGCAATAAACAAGATCCCGATATAATGTTCATGCTTAACGCAAGCACCAAATAACAATTATTTAAGTATAAAACTAATCCCGATGGTAGATGAAGGGGTAGCGTGCCGACCGCGATCACATCAACCTTTGATCCATTTCCAACGCGCATCGTCACCTCGTTCTTCGCTAGCTTCCGTTTATTCTGCAGCACCTGTTTCGAGTTACAAATATGAGCAACCGAACCAGTATCAAATACCCAGGCACTACTACGAGTACTAGTGAGATACACATCAATAACATGTATATCAGATATACCTTTCTTCTTGATGTTACCGTTCTTCAAATCCGCCAAGTACTTTGGGAAATTCCGCTTCCAGTGACCCTCTCCCTTGCAGTAAAAGCACTCAGTATCAGGCTTAGGTCCAGCCTTGGTCTTCTTCGTCGATGCGGTAACTTTCTTACCACCCTTCTTGAAGTGTCCCTTTTGCTTAGACTTGCCTTTCTTGAATTTGGTGGTCTTATTGACCATCAACACTTGGTGCTCTTTCTTGATCTCCACTTCTGCAGATTTCAACATGGCAAAGAGTTCTGGCAACTGCTTGTTCATGTTTTGCATATTGTAGTTCATCACAAAGTTCTTGTAACTTGGTGGTAGTGATTGGAGGACATGGTAAATCCCCAAAGCATTAGGAGTCACTATACCCAAGCTTTGAAGTTTGTTTGCGTGCCCAGACATCTTAAGCACATGCTCACTGACGGAGCTGCCCTCTTCCATCTTGCAGTTAAAGAACTTTTCAGAAGCCTCATAGCTCTCAATTGCCGCGTGAGTCTCAAAGATCAATTTGAGATCACGGACAATATCATGTGGGTCTGAATTCTCAAACCTTTTCTGAAGCTCCGATTCTAAACCATACAAGATAGCACACTGAACTATGGAGTACTTAGTCTTCCGAGCGAGGTAAACATTCTTTACTTCATCGGTAGCAGTAGCTGCAGGTGGGTCACCCAGCGATGCATCCAGCACATAGGTCAAATTACCAGCTGTGAGGACAATCCTCAAATTGAGGAACCAATCCGCGAAGTTACTTCCATTGTTTTTCAACTTTTCTTTCTCTAGGAACGCATTAAAATTGATGGTAGGGACCGCCATTGATCTACAACATATTTGCAATAGTTTAGACTAAGTTTATGACAAATTGAGTTCTAATTAATAGTTAAATTAATCTAGGTGAACTCCCACTCAAAACAATATCCCTCATATTGTTTTAGTGATCACACGAACCAAATCCACCACATCAACACCGATCATCACGAGAGTTGATATAGTTTCAATGGCGAACAATCGACATGTTCACCACATCTACTATATGATTCATGCTTTACCTTTTGGTGATCCGTGTTCCGAGACCATGTCTGTACATGCTAGGCTCGTCAAGATCAAACCTTAGCTTCCGCATGAGCAAATCTGGATTGCTCACGTTGTATACACTTGCAGAATCTAACACACCCGATCATCACGTGGTGCTTCGAAACAACAAGCTTTAGCAACGATGCTTACTAAGGATGAACACTTTAGAACTTGAAATTCATGTGCATGAGGGATCATCTTATAATGCTACCGTCGTTAACTAAGCAATACAATATGTATAAAGGATTAACATCACATGCAATTCATAATATGTGATATGATATGGCCTTTCTTCTTTGTGCTTCCGATCTCCATCTTCAAGCACGAACATGATCTCCATCATCACCGGCATTGCATCAAGGTCAATGACGCTGCTCCATGGTTGTCGTCCACCGGCTTCAACTATTACAACTACTTTGAATAGACACGCGGGTCTTAACAGAATTTAAAGACAACCATATGGCACCTGCCGGTTGCCAACTTACAATAAGGAACATTGCATACATCAAATATAATCACAATCATGGCCATATCACATCACAGCACACCCCTGCAAACAAAGTTAGACGCCTCTACTTTCTTTGCATGTTTTAGGTGGTTTGGGGCTTTCAATAAGTGTCGTTCTAACTTACGAACAAGAACCACAACATTGATACTAGTATTGTCAATCACCCGTTGTAAATTGAATCTTAACTATGTTGGGAGAAACAGGCACCCGCAAAGCCACTTATGCAATACAAGTTGCATGTCAAGCGTGGAGCAAGTCTCATGAACGATGTCATGTAAGGTTAGCCCGGGCCGCTTCATCCCACCATCCCGCAAGATGCAAAGTACACAAGAAGCAATCGACAACAAAAGCATCAACGCCCACAATGACCATTGTGTTCTACTCATGCAACAGATCTACATATAGACACGACTCTGATACCACTGTAGGGTTTCGTAGCATGGAAAACAAAAATTTTCTACCGCATACAAACAAACAAGCCAAGATCTATCTACTAGATTGTAGCAACGAGTCGATGGAATAACTCACCCTCGAAGATTCCAAAGTGTTTAACGAGAGCGGATTCTCGTGGGTGATGTAGTCGTACTCTTCTCGATCTCAAGATCGTGTATCCTTCCGGCGCTGCGTTCCGGCAGCGCTCCCGCAGTCGGTCACACGTTCGGTACTCGACGAAGACCTTCCTCTCCCTTGTTCCAGCAGGCAGCGGAGGTTATAGCACTCTCCTCGCGATTCCGGCAGCACAACGGCTTGGTACCAGAAGTAGAGGGGAGATCTCGCAGGGCTTCGCCTTAAGCCGGAGCGAGTATGGTGGACTATGAGAGAGCTCCTCGGTGATCTAGGGTTTAGACACACCAAGGAGGAGGCTTGGCCGGCGGCTAGGGTTAGCTAGGCGGCGGCTGCAGGAGGGTCGGCGGCTTAGGGCTAGGGTTTGCGGGTAGAGGTGTTGGGTGCTAGGAGGGGCAGCCCTGCCCCTCCTTATATAGGTGGAGGGGCCGCGCCAGGGGAGGGGAGTCCCTCCCCAACTCGGTTTCCCAAGGGGGCCGACGGTGGAGGGGAGGAACTCCTCCCCAACTCGGTTTCCACCTTCCCCTCCACTTCCCAAAATAGCCGTTTGACTTTTCAAATTGGCGTTTGACTTTTCAAACTAGGATTTGATTGTTCAGCGATGACACCTAGTACATGATGCAATCATTCCAACTTGGTATGACACATTCATGTACCCTTCCCCTTCGGAGTCCGGACATTCCGGAACCTTCTAGAACATCCCCGATGAAAACACCGGAACCATTCTCCAACCCCGAAACAGGACTTTCCTTATATGAATCTTATTCTCCGAACCATTCCGGATCTCCTCGTGACATCCCGGATACCATCCGAGACTCCGAACAACATTCGGTCTCTTTCTCATCATTCCATAACTACTCAAACAACATCGAATCCTTAAGTGTGTCTCCCTATGGTTCGTGAATTATGCAGACATGATCGAGACACCTCTCCGAACAATAACCAATAGAGGAATCTGGTAATTCATATGGCTCCCACATATTTCTATGATTACTTTCCGATCGAATGTACCACTTACATACGATACCAATTTCCCTTTGTCTCACGATAGTTTACTTATCCGAGGTTATGATCGTCGGTATCTCTGCATACCTAGTTCAACCTCGTTACTGATAAGTACTATTTTCTCGTTCCCGTGATATGTGATCCCTTGTGAGCCAGTCACATGCTTGCAAGCCAATTGGATGACATTCCACCGAGAGGGCCCAGAGTATATCTATCTGTCATATGGATGGACAAATCCCACTCTTGATCCATGTGTCTCAACCAACACTTTCTGAACACTCAATGCCACCTTTATAGCCCCCCAGTTACGGTGTGGTGTTTGATGTCATCAAAGCATCCTTCCGGTGAAGGTGACATGCATGATCTCATGGTCGAAGGAATTAGGTTACTATGTATCAGAAAGCATACAACAATTGAACTATTAAAATAACTTGATCTTTATGCTACGCTTATCTATAGGAGTATGTCCACCATATCATTCTCCTAACGATATGATCTTGTTGTTAATAACATCTCAATGTTCATGATAGGGAAACCACAATCATTTATTAACCAACAAGCTAGTATTATAAAGAGGCTTTACTAGGGACTCTATTTCAGTTTACAAATCACACAAGTATTAATGTTTCCTTGTTAATACTATTATAGCATGAATGTAAACATTTATCATAAACACAAAGATATAATAATAACTACATTTATTATTGCCTCTAGGGCATATCTCCAACATGAAGTACCTCATGTCCTCATCTCCCCATATATTTTCAACATGTGCCGGGGAAAAAGACAACATAGCTCTCTCAGATCAGTACTATACATGGGTGACTTTTAGGTATCCTCCCCTCAAATGTGCGCACACACGCTTAATGCTAAGACATGCAACATCCCAGTTCTAAACATGAGTTGACACATTAACCATAATGTTCAAACAAGTTCCGATACTTACACCTCTTTCCCTAGCCCCTACAGGATTATGCTCAGCCTTGGTAGCCAACACCACATTGGCCAAATCTTGGGCCAGTGCCCTGGGATTGGCCACCAGCAATGATGCCAGCAAACCTCACAACATCAGCAAACACTGCCGGTGGTCCATGCTAAGCACAATTGCCTCTATTGCTCCTCTACTATGGTTCGTAGGGCTTACACTTTGAACGAATCCCCACCCCATCACTCTTCATGGGAAAATCGGTGCCAACGCCGATGTTGTCTTTGTCATGACCATGTCACCGTTGTTGTTCTCTTCCCCAAAGTGGTCATCCATGCATGATGTCACCTCTACAAAATATCTCTTTGTGTGTTTGGCCAAAACGATTAGCACACTAGTTTGGTATCCATATGGAAAGCTATATCCATAACCACCATTGAAATGGAAACTAATGTGTGGCCTTTATAGCATGTGTGGCACTGGCACCTTTAGTATTTGGCTAATCTTCGACACAAGATTACCCATCGTTTGCATTGGTTGAATGGTTACATGGATTGATCATGTGGTTAACTATATCTTGATTTCTTCTAGAATACACATCCATTTATCTAGAATTATCCATCTAAAAATGATAATTGAGAACCTTTTAAAGTTTGAGATGTGTTTTATACAATGTTTTGTACGATTGTTACATTCTCACGGTCACCATGTAAGCTTCTTATTTACTGGGTACTAGTATGATACATATTTTTTGCTAATTATACTGTTTTCCTTCTCACGTGGATAGGTACTTTCTTGTTATTGATGACTTATGGGACATACGAACATGGGAAATGATTAAGTGTGCTTTCATGGATAGTCATCCGGAAAGTAAAATTATCATAACTACTCGTATTTTTGAAGTTGCCACAAGAGCCGATAGTATCTACCGTATGAAACCTCTTTCAGATTATAACTCCAAGTTTCTATTCGATACAAGAACATGTGGTGATAAAGAAGGAACTCGTGATAACCGACCAGATGAAGTGACTAAAAAAATATTACGGAAATGTGGTGGTGTCCCATTAGCTATCATTACAATAGCTAGTTTGCTTGTTGGTAAACCAAGTGCTGATTGGTCTGAGGTGTATGATGCGATTGGTTTTGGGGATGAAGATAGCGAAGTCATTAAGAACACAAGAAAAATATTATCTTTCAGCTATTATGACCTACGACCCTACCTAAAGACCTGCTTACTCTACCTTGGCATGTATCCTGAAGATAAATTTATTGAGAAAAAAACATTGATATGGAGGTGGGTTTCTGAGGGATTTGTGCCAGGTAAACAAGGCATAGGTTCATATGAGTTAGGTGAGAACTATTACAATGACCTGGTCAACAAAAGCCTGATTCATGAGATAACGTCTGATGATGGTGAAGAAGGTTGTCGTGTTCACGATATGGTCCTAGATTTGATCCACAACATGTCAATGGAAGTAAACTTTGTTACAGTACAAGATACAGGAGAGAATCAAATCTCGTCTTCATCAAGCGGTCAAGGCAATAGAGTTCATAGGTTAGCTTTTCATGGAGCCAAAGTCAAGTACGATGGTAGCATAAAAATGGGACATGTGAGGTCATTTAATGCTATCACATGTAGCAATAGTGGGATGCCCCCTCTTTCGATCTTGAAAGTGTTACGGGTACTGGTTATAGAGGATTGTGTTTTTTCAGAAGATACTAGTATCAAGCATCTTGGAAAGTTGGCGCAGCTGCGGTATCTCGGACTAGTGAATACATCGGTCAAGCTGCCGGAAGATATAGGAGTTGATCTGGAGTTTCTTGAGATACTGGACATAAGGGGAGGTTGCATAAGTGATTTGCCACCATCCGTTGGCGAGCTGCAAAATTTGAGGTGCTTATGGGCCAGTAAAGGTACAAGGATGAAGGGCGATATAGGGAAGCTGACGTGCCTTGAAGAGCTGCTGCTATATTCGGTGGAGGAGGTCCCTAACTTCTTCAGGGATGTGGGAAAGCTAACAAAGCTGAGGGTGCTCAATATTGGGTTAGATCGATTGGAGCAAACCGCCGCCAATGTCTCTGTTGAACCTGCACAAGATCCAGGTTCTGGTTATCGAGAGGAAAGAGGTCAAGGAAACGATGGATTTCTACAAAAGTGAATTTCATGTGCGCGTCGGCAGCTTGGAAGAGTTGACACCGAGTTCAAGGCTTCGTACCTTTGTTCTGCAGAGTATACTTACAACCAATATGCCGTCATGGAGAAATGCTTTGTCGGCTCCACTTCTCTCTCAGCTAGAGTTGTATGTGGAGGTTGTTGAAGATCAGGACCTTCAAATCCTCGGAAGGTTGCCGTCGCTCATCGAACTCGGTTTCTTCAGTGCGGAAAAGAAGTGTGTATCATATATATTTGGCAGTGATGAGTTTCGGAAGCTGAAATTGTTGGGAACGAACGTAGAGATCACTCTTGGAGAAGGAGCACTGCCGATGCTTGAAACACTGGCATACAGCACTAGCGCCGGAAGAAAGGACAGCTTGGTGCCCTGGAATAAAAGCTGTCCGTTACTTGATCATGTCGAGTGTGTGCTTGACTGCGCTGACAGCGGCCGCAAGGAAGTGAAGGCAGCGAAGGCAGTCTTGAGGGAAGCCGATGGAACCCATCCCAACACTAAGAATCTCATCCTCAATATACAACTGCAGAACTACAACCGGAAGCCAGCTCGGCGGATTGATGCACTCGAGTCGATCCTAGCTGGTCTGATTGCATGTCAACGAAAGCTACGTCGCATGATTACAACACTGGAGACTTTGCTATGTCGTGATGCCGAGCCTCGACTCGGGAGGTACGGGGAACAGGACATACGTGGCTTTGTTACCAAATTAAAGAGTATGTTACACGATGATGCAGATACAGAAGGAGAAGAAGAGGTACGCTCATATACTTCTCCATCTATCGCTGTACATACCCATCATGTAGCTGATTGCCGGCTCGCTGGTTTATGTCTGTGTGTCTTATATCTAGGCCAACAACGCCGATGAGACCGATAGCGACATCGACTGCTACACCAACACCGATGACAGCGATGATGATGATGATGATGGCATCGACTACGGTGATAATTATAATGATCACATCGACAACGAGGATACTGAGCAAGAGGAGGTACATAAGTACATACTATGTCGTATTGATCGCATGCTACGTATAGAAATTCATTAACTTTTCGTATAGAATTTCTATGCTACGTATAGAAATTCATTAAGTACATACTCTGTCGTATTGATCGCATGCTACATATAGGAAAATGAACTAACATATGTCTAACTAACCTCCAGGCACACAATGATGTGGCCACAAGCAGTGGGACTCATGACGAAGAGGTGGAGACCAAACCTTCAATCGCATGATTTCTCTTACTTCATTCATGCTAACAAGCTGGTACGTTACGCGCATATCTGTCTTTCTTTTTCTCCCTTTTTGTATGCATGCTACTGTCACAATATGTGTCCACTTCTCTATATTTGCATCAGGCCTACCGCCACTCAATTACTGTGCTTACGAATTTCACCCAAATAACTAAACTCGACCAATTTGCGATGACTATTCTATGTTTGTAGACAAATCATTCTAATGTTGGTTATTTTGAGTTCCCGGATTAAAAATCACATATTTTATTTACCTCGGCTTTCTAAGTTCTTCATTTTTAATTACAAAAGCACCATTTTTCTGGTTACAGGATGATTGGAAGAGCAGTTAATTCTCAGAACTCGCTGAGCATAATTCGTGCATTGGAGTAGAGTTCATTTTCTTTAGCAGTAGAGTGGACTATATTTGCTAAAACTTAAAAAACCATAAACAAAAAAAATATTTTTTTGGTTGTTAGAGTAGTTTTCTATTAGTATTTTTTTCATGTAGCAAGAAAAACTATAAAAGTAAAAAATATTTATTTTTGTGTGTACCTTGTTTCTCTTAATTATTTGATAAATACAAAAAATTAAAAAATGGAAAAGATAAAAAAAAAGGGTATTCATTATCTTTTTTAAGGTTTGTTTTCTTCTTTTGTTTGTTTTCTTTTTCTCTTTTTTCGTAGGGTAGGTAGGGAACTCCGCCTTCGCCATTGTAAGGTAACACTTATAATGGTGTAGCCGGTCTCAAGCCCGGAGAAAGGAGGAGAGACTACTCATGTTCTAATAGAGGGTAATATACATGTTTTGTTGTTCAAAGGCAACAAACATTTAGTAGGAACTAATATGCTGTAAGTTTCAAAGAAAAGATATCTTCTTGTTAGATGATGGAATAGCCACGTGTTCTATGGAAAGATCCATGTTCAAGCCCAAAGAATCTCCGCATCATGAGTACTGTATGTTCAAATCAGCACTCACGTTGAAGCTCGCATCACTTATACACATGTTGTCCATTCTTTCAGTTGGTGTTTACACACACCATTTGAGAATTCTTGAATAATTTCATTTAATCATTATCCAAGATTTGTATTCTCCAAAATATTCTTAATGTTTTCCGGTCAGAGTGTACAGAATCTGAATGTCGAGTTGTCTTGTGGCCTGGCCCATTTTTGAGTATTTTCTCCTGATTAGCCACGATAATACAACAATATAGCTGATCCTTCCGAGTGTACATATATGGATGTTGTTTTTGCTATGATTTGTGGTCTGTTATCCGCTCTTTCCTCATGCTGAATATTTATTTACAGCTTCTAGCAACGGAAATAATGGCAATCTAGCAGTTTTGCTTGGCAATGCTGGACAAGTGATCCATGTATTTTCCTTTTGAAGAGGTCGCCTCTATTATAAATGTCCGTGCTCTACTCTTTGTAGAATCATTAATTTGAATCATCCATGTGTAGAATCTTTAATTGCAGCTTACCTTGCTTATGCACATGTAGGTAACCATGACACCTGTGACTCTGCATCCTCTGTTTTTATACAGCTTCCATTTTTTATGACTACAGCACACCTGGCGACTACAGCACACCTGCCACACGATCAATCTCTTGCCGCAACGGTTAGTGCAGCCATTGGTGCAGTGAAGTTGACGAGCCAAGATGCCACGAAATAACGTCGCTAGTCGCTACTATCGAAGAAAGTATTGAGTTCAAGAGCAAGGAAATTAAGTCAGCCCTAAAGCTAGGATCCTGTCATGTTATTGTTACTGAAGATTTGATACTGAACTGGTGTGGCGACCTACTTGTTTATGAATGCCTTAATAAAGTCATAATGAGGTATAAAGCCTGTTGGGATGTAGCAACCTGCCGTCTGTTTGTTACTGGAAGATTTACGAGTGTCTTTCCACATGTTCAATGTGCGAACATGCCAACTAACATCTTTTTGTGCTTCAATTTTTTTTGAGGGCGCAACGGGGGTGGGGGGGGGGGGGGGGATAGCCCACCTGAACGTGATTCTCATTTTCAATTTAAAACAGAAGAGAACAGGCAACTGGCACCGTGGCATCTTGTTAATAGGTTAGTCCCAGAAAACATATAAAAATACCTTAAAGTGTAGGCAAAGCAAAAACAAACTAGATACTAAACAAGCATGAAACATCAAAAATTATAGATATGTTTTCGACGTATCATCTTACATCATGTTAAGACTATGAACCAGTCACCTTAGCCTCTATGATCATTTAGTTTTTGACTTGTGATATCACTTTATGCTTTAACTAATAATGTTTTGTTGGTTTGCATGATTATGGTCATTATTGCTCTCTTAGTTGGTCGCTGCCAGTCTTTTGCTATCATCCACTTATAAGGAGGATGAGCTCTACTCGTGCATCCAACCCCCAAGAAACCAAGTTATTCCAAATAGTCCACTGTAAACTCCTATGCATGGTGTGTTACACCATTCCAAGTATATTTATGTGATTAATTTATCCAAATTAAAAAATTACTTTTTTTATGAGAAAACCTAGTGATTAAAGCTCTCACGAACTTGATGTCACACTTTACTTTCTTGCACTTAATAAACTTGAACCATTGTGTTATATATGTTTTATATGCTTGCTCTTATAAGTTGAGAATTAGCAGAACCATGCTGTCATGGAGTACGCTTTCAACACTTGTAAATATTACCCCGTTGATATCATGATCTTTTGTTTATGGATGTTGGTGGTGTGAAATAAAAGGGGAGCCTGTAAGTTCATGGAGTATTTGCGGTGACCCAACATACCACTTCATGATGTAGTACACTATAGTCGTTGACATAACACCAATGAAACACTGTTCACTAGTATTACATCCCTTGGAGTGGTACAATAGAAACACAACAGGTCCAAGACATGACTATAGGTTATAACTTAACTCTTTACACAAGATCCAGAGAACACTCTAGGTTAAAGTGAGAGAAAGAAACTTCGTACAAAGAATAATGAGAAATAAATAACTCAAAAACTATCATACTATTAAGACTAGTATTTTAACTAATGGTCTGGCATTGCTGCTATTGCAATATGCTACAGAAATGGGTTTTATGGCTAGAGATTATATTCCTATCTAATCAGTAACTTCGTATTCACTTGAGTTGATGTATATGTTGACTTCCTTGACTTCATTGAAGAGATTTAGCTTTTGATGATGATTCCTGGAGCATATCTTGGTGTAGATGTCGTCTTAATGGCTTCAAGATCTAGCAAGGGTTAAGAAAATACGTTGAGTACGAGCATACTCAGCAAGTTCACTAGAAAAGGAGTGTTTGATGCACTATATCTACAGCCACAGACCATAGGTCATAGGCAATGCAAGTTTTCGTAAATATTTCTTCAAAGGTTGCTTTTATTCTAAAAATTATGTCCGTCAGCCTTCACGGCTTTACCCGAATTTTTATGGAGTTCATTTCCCACCGCGTTCGCAGCTCCTTCCCGGAATAGGGAGTAACAAGTTACAGTTCTTACACTCTGCAGAGGTGTGTTACTTTATCCATGAGAGATCTTAGCTTTGTTGCACATCCGAGTTATAGGCTGGTTCACACTTCCTTGGTGTGAGGCCTAGACTAAGATCCAATCCAATCACTGCCTTCTCCGCGACCCCGCATGTCTCCTTGGTATACGCCAGCCCACCTATTGAATTTCGGCAATTGGCAGTACAGACCGTTCAGATGCCGGAACTATCGTGGAATGTTGAGGGCTCCCACCCATATGCTGCATATACTCTACGAATTACCAATTAATATGCACGCTATGAGTGATAATAGCCACGACCCGCACATCCGGCTCCATGCGAGAGGGAAAAGATACAGCTACTTCTCCCTCCCATTCCAAATCTCATGGTCAACGCGTAATATACGGCTCAAGAATCACTAGCAATATTGGTTGTTAAGTCCTAGGTGATATAGTCCTGTGCAGTGGTATTCCAACTGCCAGACTTAATAGATTAGCTGATCACCCTGGATCAGTAACCAATAATTCACATTATTATTAAAAATAGTGTTTTCTGACCTTTTTGAAATGCAGGTGATGACAACACTGGATTTACAAAATACTTTACGGAAAATAATCAAAGGACATGAGCAAGTGTGAACTTTCCTTTTGTGATTGCAAGATTATGCATTCACGGTCTTTGAGACAATATAAAAGATCCAATATCTGAAATCAGCATCATTGGTCCAGTAAGGACTAATTTTTAAAGAAGCAAGATGCTATTATGCATAAGTAATGTAATGCAATTTCGTAAACTCGAATCCCGGGGATAACATTGATATAGGGTTTGGAAACTGGAAATGGTTTCTTTAGAATGTGTTGTCCTTTTAGATAAGTTTCACACTTGTGCTTCTTATTAGGGCTTGTAAATGTGTGTGAAACAATACGTAGTTATAACATCATACAACAATAAGTTACAAAATTGTGGAATGCTATTCTAAGATTACTTATGTAAGGATTGCCTTATCTTCAAATCTTACTTTACATGTATTGTCATTTATAAGGAACTTAAGTGTTAACAATCTTAATATACAAGTAAAGTGTAAAGTAATGTGATTGTGTTTAGTTGTCATCTGTTGATTGAAGTGGCAAAAAGAGTAACATTTGAAGAAAAGATTTCTTTATTAAGGTTTAAACAATCATGATAGTTTTTAGAATATGGTTGATAGAATGTGATTGATGTTATTTATGCTTGCTTAAATAGTCTAGACTCCAGATCCTTTAGGTCTTAATTAGAATTAACCAAAGTTAACTATAAAACACATTCCAAAGTCTTTAGCATTGTATTTAAAGTCTTGTAGACTAAAGTTAACTTTAAGAACATGGATGGATTTAAGGTGTATATCTTATGATAGTGTACTTGCTTATCTTATAATATTTCCTTAAAGTTACCAAAGAATGGCATTACTTTTATTTGAGTAGTGGTTTCCTAACATTATAAATGTATAAAATGATTTATCTCCTTATAAGCGTGTGGTTATGGTTTGTCAATAAGTAAACAATATTATTTACTACTTATGAATTATTTTTGGATTTAGTCTATTATAAATCTGTGAGTGGAACAATGGTAAAAGGTTTTATTTGGTTGAAAATACCATTCTTGAAGATTTTATAATTGATAAGAATCTTTTTAGAAAATGATCTACACTTATAGTTGAATGATAATTCAATACGATTGTATTTAAAATGTGTTGAACCATTTTGACTTCATATTATCAATATTTAATACTAATACTATTTATTAGACTCAATTGGCTAATTTTAGAAATATTAACAATTTTTATTTACCCTTATATGAATTATCAACTAAGGAAATAGATTTAAATTTAGGTTGTTGAAGTGTTTTAAATTTTTATTTACCTCAAAAGTGGAATATTATATTTTTAACATGTAGGTATTATTTTTGTGATCATTTTGGTATATTACATTTATTTTTGTGATTTATAAATAATAAGATATGATTTTTATAAGATTTATTACTTTATGAATACTTAATAAATAATCAATATTTAATTAAGTGAAATAATAATGCATGATTATAGTTTTAAATTATTGTTCTTATTTTTCTAAGATCTTTGGTATTTTATTTATATTTTTTTAACAATTACCAATATTAAAATATGAATTTTCAAAGTATTAAAACTTATAAAATCTTTATTAAATAATAATTATTTAAATTGTTGACATAATAATGTTTAATAATAGTTTAATGTTATAGATTTTATTTTTCTGAAAATTTTCATATATAAAATATATTTTTCTGAATTATGAAACATAAGTTATTAAATTTCGAAGATTTAATCATTTTCAAAAATTGTTTAAACATATATACTGCATCACTACTGACATCATCTCCTCTCTTTAACTTTTTACACCGCACCTTAACCTAGCACCCGGTCACTGACTGCCGGGGTACAAATTACGTTGGATGCCACCTAAGCATAGACTAGTTAACTGAATGGACCAGGTCAAGGCTCACGTAGGCGTGATGTCATGATGATTGCAGAACGGCTTCCATCGCCGGGAAATGGTCGCCGGCGGCGATCTACGGCGCCCCAGCACCAGTTATTGAGTGTGCTAGAAAGAGGGCGACGAGGCGAATCGAACAAATGTGCTAGCACTAACTATCGGTTATCGGAACAGTGTCTATGACGAGCATCTGCGGCGGAGCACTCCGGTGACACGACGAACTCGAGCTACAAGTGATGCTAGGAAGCGTAGTTAGGGTTGTTTGATGCGGGATCTCACCCCCGACGTAATGAAGTGGTCGGCAATATTGATGGTGACCGGAGGCGAGTACATGGTCGCCGATTCCGACCGGCAACTACGGAGAAAATTGATGAAATTCGCTCGTCTTCGAACTCCACTTGATTCCATACTGCTCTCAGATAATCAAAACGCGATGGCGCTTCTCCTCGACCCCTCCATGCACGTCGAGGTAGACCACAACGACGGCCAGCCGAAGCTCGCCGGCGGCGGCATTGGTTCATTGGGGAAGACAGAGAGGGTTTCAGGGGAATTTGAAGAGAGAGACAAATAGCTGGGGCTCGGGCGATCCTTATCCAACCTTTTATACGATAACGCGATCTCGGACACGGCGGCACGGTGACGATGACGGCTTAGATGCGGCGTCAGTGTTGAAGGTCGTTAGGGGCACGAATCACTGCGCGACTCCTACTGGCGGACTCCTAGCAGCTAGGGCGAAGATCATAGGGGCAATCGCGTCCGCGGAAGTCCAAAATGACGGTGGTGAGGTGGACTCGCCGTCGGCGTGTTGGCCATGCGAAGGAGAACGAGGAAGACGACCCTCTCCTAAGGTGGGTCCCGTTCGTCAGCCTCATACCGAAATGGTATGCGGGCTAGGCTGTGTTGCTGGGTTGGCTTGATGGGCTTCAGGGACGCGCGCGTGGCGGCAGATAGAAAAGAGGAAAAATGGGCCACAGGCTAGATCTGACCTCCTTCTGTTTTTTCCTTGTTCTTTCCTTTTTCTATATTCTGTTTTATTTTTAGGTTTGAATTTTGCACAATTGGTTAAAGATTTCTTTATAGAATTACTTGCTAGTTGTTTGAAGTAGTAATGAGGTGTATTTGGAATCATATAGTGATCTTTTATTATACAATATGATAATTTCTTTATTTTCTCTTAATAGATCTTTTCTTTTTAATTATTTTGTAAAGGACTTTGTTATTAATTTTCTTTCTATAATAAATCATGGATTTATTATATGATATTTCCTTATTTATTTATAAAACTTAGTTCTAGTTAACTTTATAGTTTGGAGGGAAATTCTTATATGGTGATTCTTCATTATTATTTGATACATAAAGTTCTAGGGAATTAATATGGTTAATATTATTCCCATGAATTTAGGAAATAACAATGTATATATTTTATTATAACCAACATAGGAGTTAGGGTTTGAATTGTAAATACTTACCCTAGGGTTTAGGGTTCTGAATATACTTATATCTTTTTATTAATATGAATAAAGATTAATGGTTAAAATATATTGTCTTTATGTTTGTGATCATTATTGATATCACCTTTTTTAAAAATAATAAGGTTATTTTCTAGAATGACTTATGAGGAAGAATTATTTAAGCTAGTTCCTAAGCACATGTGATCATGATAGTTGGAAATGACAAAGATGTGCTTAAGTGATTTGTTATAGGAAAATATTCCTATGAACCACTGTGGAAATAGATGATTGAACAAATAGATGAAATGGGTATTAAGTTTGATTATAAATTTAGGGTTTAGTGTCTTACCAATAATTCCTATCTTCCATACTTCATAATTCTTGACTTCTACTTAAGGAATTCCTTTTCTAGATATACTACTCCTTCCTATCCATCATCACAAGAATATTCTTCACAAGAATATTCTTATCCACCTTTTATTCTTCTAAATCCATTTATAATCTAATGAGCTTGTTACTAAAGCTTTTCATAATCTCTCACATCTATAATTGGGTTATATCAAACTACCCTGATAATGATATCCTTTAACCCACTAAGTAGTTACTTCTAACTCCATTCATATACTTCCTTTATCACCCTTCACTAATATTACTTCAATAGATGTATACATCAAATTACTTTCCTCAAAAGCTTACTATTCCTTAAGAGGAATAACACTACTTCAATAACTCCATGCTACTCTAGCTTTAGCTTAGTCATACTATCTTAAATCTACTTAACTCCAGTATCTTATATACAAACTTTACACCATATCATGGTGACTTGTCATGGATAACCTAGAATAACATATCTATATCCACCAATTTCACTTATACATGATATAAGCATTCAATCTTGGTGACAAAAGCATGATCATTAGAATCGTTTAATCATATATGTCTTAGGTTTCCAGTTGGCTAATCAAGGTCTTCATCAATACAAAACTACAGTTGTATTATAATTATCTTCTCAGTGTATCTATCTGACTAAGAGAGATTATTCATTTAGTATTCCTACTTTATTCAATAGGATTACTCCTGGTAACTTATCTTTAGAATTCATCCTTGTAATCATCTTTGTTACCATATTGATTTGATTTCCTCCAATCACTCCCATCCTATAGATGATATCTAAAACTAGCATTACTATTTACCTCTTCTTACTTCTTTCTTTATAGGCCTTAAGTGAATGCTATAATAAGGACAAGAGTTGATAGGTCAACAATTGATAGGTTAAGAATTGGTGAATCAATAGTTGATTACTCAACATTGATGAAGAACAAATATAAGGATAGGATTCAATAGAGATGATAAGGATTAATATGGAAAGAAAGATATATGGTGAATGATCTTGACTTTGGTTTCTTTCCTACTCAATCTCACTAGAGAGTTGAAGTCAGGTATTACCATGATACTCATGGTATAAGTAGATGAGATTAAGATAGATCAAGGATTAGTTGTTACATTATTATTACTTAAGTTATATTTATAACTTGGTATTCATGGGTTGTGTAATGAATACTGGGATATGACTACTTAAGGATCAAATATAAATCATTAAATAATGTATCAGGGTTTAACTTTCATTACATTTGATCCGCCCTTAGATCAAATATCATTTACCCAAAACAAGGTTTTAACAAAGGTCATATTGAAACTTATCGCAGTCAACTTGATGATCTACTTCAATTCCATCAAGTTGAGGGAAGCTTCAATCACTTTTGACAAGTTTTGTTCAAAATCACGAAAATTATTCGGATTTTCTATGCATGAATGCAATGCACACATCTGTGTTCAGCTTATTTCTAAGCTCTAATGCTGGGATGTACAGTATTATATATGTGTTAAAGAAACACCTGGGCGGCTAGCCTAATCCATGCCTAATCATGGTGGAAACTTGCAACATAACCATAGTGAGCAATCTATGAAGATTATTTAGAAAAAAATAGAAAAAAAGAGAAGAGAAAAAGAAAAAAAGAGAGAAAAAAGCACCATACTCATGGTAAATAAGAAGATTGATGAGATCCTGATTGTCTGTTGCCTTGTCATTTTGATATAGGATAGCTCCTATATCATGGGGCAAGGGGTACCTCATTGGCAGTTCTTTCACCGGTTGACGACCTCAAACTCGTCAACAAAATAAAGTTGACGACCTCAAACTTTTCAAAAAAATAAAACAACCAATCAGATGGACTAGTTGGTATTGCCGACCGAAGTGGTCATACAATCTAGGGTTAATTGGATTCATGTCACTCTAACTTTCACCGGTTGGAGAAATGCCATTACAAAAACCAAAGTTGGAAATATGTCACTCCAACTTTCTCATACTTCTATCCATGCCATTTTATTCACTTAAGAGAATAACGGTTCAAAATATACTTGTATTTAAATGTGTTTTTAGTATTGACTATACTACCCCCATCCCAAATTTGGACATCACTTTCAGGTCTTTCATGATGCCAAAAATTCAAATCATTTGAATTTTACCAGAAATTTGATTTGCCAAGGAAAATCTAAAAACATTACAGTAAATCAAACACATTGAAATGAATCTACAGTTCATTTTGTAGCACATTCCGGGCACATATGGACCCTTAGACTGACATCTGAAGTTACTATAAATTATGGCTATTTCTATTTTTTCATGTGGTGTGACTTTCTGGCTTTCTGCACCAATTCAATTTATGGAACAAACTTACATATGATCCCCCTTTTGTATAACATACTACACACCACATACAATCCGATGCTTGTAGTGGTTGCTCGGTATATGTAAAATTCAGAGGAAGAAGCAACCTAAAGATAAGTTTAGCAACTGGGATTAGAGAAATGAAGATGAGTCGAGCTCTGGAGTGGCTGCCGCCACGACGCCCTCCTCCAGCAGTGCCCAGGTCCAGCCCCGCCCACCTCCAGCACCGTGGCGACCTCATCCAGCAGTGGTTGTGCCCTACTCGAGGAGTCGCGGCATGCGAGCGGGCCTGCATCCACAAGTGCCTCCCGCCGCTGCGTTGCACAAGGGTGCCCTCCGGCATGAGCGCATCCAGCTGCTGCCGCCTGCAGCGGTGGAGTCACGCGTGTGCCTTCGCCTCCAGCCAAATCTGACCGCTTCCGCTGCCTAGGTTCGTGTGCGTGTGTTCCAGAGGGGAATTTTGGTGTGGTTCGAGCTAGGGGTATGACTTATAACCCGTGTGTGTTTTCCTTTTTTATCACATCTCCGTTCGAAGTATATGGGTATGTATTGGAGTATAAGTCTGTATTTGGACTTGTATTAGATAAAATGGCATAGGTAGAGGTATTTGAAATTCGCTCGTCTTCGAACTCCACTTGATTCCATACTACTCTCAGATAATCAAAACGCGATGGCGCTTCTCCTCGACCCCTCCATGCACGTCGAGGTAGACCACAACGACGGCCAGCCGAAGATCGCCGGCGGCGGCATTGGTTCATTGGGGGAAGACAGAGAGGGTTTGAGGGGAATTTGAAGAGAGAGACAGAGGCTGGGGCTCGGGCGATCCTTATCCAACCTTTTATACGATAACGCGAGCTCGGACACGGCGGCACGATGACGATGACGGCCGAGATGCGGCGTCAGTGTTGAAGCTCGTTAGGGGCACGAATCACTGCGCGACTCCTACTGGCGGACTCCTAGCAGCTAGGGCAAAGCTCATAGGGGTCAATCGCGTCCGCGGAAGTCCAAAATAACGACGGTGAGGTGGACTCGCCGTCGGCGTGTCGGCCATGCGAAGGAGAACGAGGAAGACGACCCTCTCCTATGGTGGGTCCCGTTCGTCATCCTCATACCGAAATGGTATGCGGGCTGGGCTGTGTTGCTGGGTTGGCTTGATGGGCTTCAGGGACGCGCGCGTGGCGGCAGATAGAGAAGAGGAAGAATGGGCCACGGGCCAGATCTGACCTCCTTCTGTTTTTTCCTTGTTCTTTCCTTTTTCTATATTCTATTCTGTTTTATTTTTAGGTTTGAATTTTGCACAATTGGTTAAAGATTTCTTTATAGAATTACTTGCTAGCTGTTTGAAGTAGTAATGAGGTGTATTTGGAATCATATAGTGATCTTTTATTATACAATATGATAATTTCTTTATTTTCTCTTAATAGATCTTTTCTTCTTAATTATTTTGTAAAGGACTTTGTTATTAATTTTCTTTCTATAATAAATCATGGATTTATTATATGATATTTCCTTATTTATTTATAAAACTTAGTTCTAGTTAACTTTATAGTTTGGAGGGAAATTCTTATATGGTGATTCTTCATTATTATTTGATACATAAAGTTCTAGGGAATTAATATGGTTAATATTATTCCCATGAATTTAGGAAATAACAATGTATATATTTTATTATAACTAACAAAGGAGTTAAGGTTTGAATTGTAAATACTTACCCTAGGGTTTAGGGTTCTGAATATACTTATATCTTTTTATTAATATGAATAAATATTAATGGTTAAAATATATTGTCTTTATGCTTGTGATCATTATTGATATCACCTTTTTTTTAAATAATAAGGTTATTTTCTAGAATGACTTATGAGGAAGAATTATTTAAGATAGTTCCTAAGCACATGTGATCATGATAGTTGGAAATGACAAAGATGTGCTTAAGTGATTTGTTATAGGAAAATATTCCTATGAACCACTGTGGAAATAGATGATTGAACAAATAGATGAAATGGGTACTAAGTTTGATTATAAATTTAGGGTTTAGTGTCTTACCAATAATTCCTATCTTCCATACTTCATAATTCTTGACTTCTACTTAAGGAATTCCTTTTCTAGATATACTACTCCTTCCTATCCATCATCACAAGAATATTCTTCACAAGAATATTCTTATCCACCTTTTATTCTTATAAATCCATTTATAATCTAATGAGCTTGTTACTAAAGCTTTTCATAATCTCTCACATCTATAATTGGGTTATATCAAACTACCCTGATAATGATATCCTTTAACCCACTAAGTAGTTACTTCTAACTCCATTCATATACTTCCTTTATCACCCTTCACTAATATTACTTCAATGGGTGTATACATCAAATTACCTTCCTCAAAAGCTTACTATTCCTTAAGAGGAATAACACTACTTCAATAACTCCATGCTACTCTAGATTTAGCTTAGTCATACTATCTTAAATCTACTTAACTCCAGTATCTTATATACAAACTTTACACCATATCATGGTGACTTGTCATGGATAACCTGAATAACATATCTATACTAGGGTTCAATCATGTTCTATCCACGAATTTCACTTATACATGATATAAGCATTCAATCTTGGTGACAAAAGCATGATCATTATAATCCTTTGATCATATATGTCTTAGGTTTCCAGTTGGCTAATCAAGGTCTTCATCAATACAAAACTACAGTTGTATTATAATTATCTTCTCAGTGTATCTATCTGACTAAGAGAGATTATTCATTTACTATTCCTACTTTATTCAATAGGATTACTCCTGGTAACTTATCTTCAGAATTCATCCTTGTAATCATCTTTGTTACCATATTGATTTGATTTCCTCCAATCACTCCCATCCTATAGATGATATCTAAAAATAGCATTACTATTTACCTCTTCTTACTTCTTTATTTATAGGCCTCAAGTGAATGCTATAATAAGGACAAGAGTTGATAGGTCAACAATTGATAGGTTAAGAATTGGTGAATCAATAGTTGATTACTCAACATTGATGAAGAACAAATATAAGGATAGGATTCAATAGAGATGATAAGGATTGATATGGAAAGAAAGATATATGGTGAATGATCTTGACTTTGGTTTCTTTCCTACTCAATCTCACTAGAGAGTTAAAGTCAGGTATTACCATGATACTCATGGTATAAGTAGATGAGATTAAGATAGATCAAGGATTAGTTGTTACATTATTATTACTTAAGTTATATTTATAACTTGGTATTCATGGGTTGTGTAATGAATACTGGGATATGACTACTTAAGGATCAAATATAAATCATTAAATAATGTATCAGGGTTTAACTTTCATTACATTTGATCTGCCCTTAGATCAAATATCATTTACCCAAAATAAGGTTTTAACAAAGGTCATATTGAAACTTATCGCAGTCAACTTGATGATCTACTTCAATTCCATCAAGTTGAGGGAAGCTTCAATCACTTTTGACAAGTTTTGTTCAAAATCGCGAAAATTATTCGGATTTTCTATGCATGAATGCAATGCACACATCTGTGTTCAGCTTATTTCTAAGCTCTAATGCTGGGATGTACAGTATTATATATGTGTTAGAGAAACACCTGGGCGGCTAGCCTAAGCCATGCCTAATCATGGTGGAAACTTGCAACATAACCATAGTGAGCAATCTATGAAGCATTATTTAGAAAAAAATAGAAAGAAAGAGAAGAGAAAAAGAAAAAAGAGAGAAAAAAGCACCATACCCATGGTAAATAAGAAGATTGCTGAGATCCTGATTGTCTGTTGCCTTGTCAACTCCTATATCATGGGGCAAGGGGTACCTCGTTGGCAGTTCTTTCACCGGTTGACGACCTCAAACTCGTCAAAAAAATAAAGTTGACGACCTCAAACTTTTCAAAAAAATAAAACAACGAATCAGATGGACTAGTTAGTATTGCCGACCGAAGTGGTCATACAATCTAGGGTTAATTGGATTCATGTCACTCTAACTTTCACCGGTTGGAGAAATGCCATTACAAAAACCAAAGTTGGAAATATGTCACTCCAACTTTCTCATACTTCTATCCATGCCATTTTATTCACTTAAGAGAATAACGGTTCAAAATATACTTGTATTTAAATGTGTTTTTAGTATTGACTATACTACCCCCATCCCAAATTTGGACATCACTTTCAGGTCTTTCATGATGCCAAAAATTCAAATCATTCGAATTTTACCAGAAATTTGATTTGCCAAGGAAAATCTGAAAACATTACAGTAAATCAAACACATTGAAATGAATCTACAGTTCATTTTGTAGCACATTCCGGGCACATATGGACCCTTAGACTAACATCTGAAGTTACTATAAATTATGGCTATTTCTATTTTTTCATGTGGTGTGACTTTCTGGCTTTCTGCACCAATTCAATTTATGGAACAAACTTACATATGATCCCCCTTTTGTATAACATACTACACACCACATACAATCCGATGCTTGTAGTGGTTGCTCGGTATATGTAAAATTCAGAGGAAGAAGCAACCTAAAGATAAGTTTAGCAACTGGGATTAGAGAAATGAAGCTGAGTCGAGCTCTGGAGTGGCTTCCACCATGACGCCCTCCTCCAGCAGTGCCCAGGTCTAGCCCCGCCCACCTCCAGCACCGTGGCGACCTCATCCATCAGTGGTTGTGCCCTACTCGAGGAGTCGCGCCATGCGAGCGGGCCTGCATCCACAAGGGCTTCCCGCCGCTGCGTTGCACAAGGGCGCCCTCCGGCACGAGCGCATCCAGCTGCTGCCGCCTGCAGCGGTGGAGTCACGCGTGTGCCTTCGGCTCCAGCCAAATCTGACCGCTTCCGTTGCCTAGGTTCGTGTGCGTGTGTTCCAGAGGGGAATTTTGGTGTGGTTTGAGCTAGGGGTATGACTTATAACCCGTGTGTGTTTTTCCTTTTTTTTCACGTCTCCGTTCGAAGTATATGGGTATGTATTGGAGTATAAGTCTATATTTGGACTTGTATTAGATAAAATGGCATATGTAGAGGTATGAAAAAGCTAGAGTGGCATATTGCCAACATTGGGTTTTGTAATGGCATTTTTCCAATTGGTGAAAGTTACAATGACATGGATCCAATTAAACCTACAATCTAACTCAACGTTTTGGTATAATCACGAAAAGAAAACATATCTACACTAGTATGTTGGATCAAAAGTTGTGTCTCAAGTGGTCTGAAAACCTGGTGATTCACACTTTTGGGCCAGACTAATGGCATCCAAAAAACACTTCTTCCGTTTTGGTGCTTTCAACATTTAGGATGAATCTCAGATTAGGTTCTGGGAAGATAAATGGCTTGGCCAAACCTGTCTCCATGAACAATATCTAACTCTATACTCGATCGTTAGACATAAAAGAGATACACTTTCCACGCTAATGAAAAATAATCCGCCTAATCTGTCTTTCAGAAGAAGTATCATAGTCCCTAGATTGGTGTCTTGGAACAATCTTTTATTAAGACTATCCAGGATACAGTTGTCTAATGGTGTGGACGAATTCAAATAGAAATTAGTACGGAGTGGTAAATTTTCTGTTGATTCAATGTATAGAGCTTTGATCTAACCTGATATTCGAGTCGATGATAAATAATAAAATTTGTTGATGAAAATAACCCTTAAAACGACGATTTTCGCATGGTATATCAGTAAAGATGGTATATCCGTAAAGATGGTATGTCCGTAAAGGGGTTATTCTCACAACAAATAATCTTTTTAGGAGGAATTGGCATGGAAGCATACAACACTAGTAGAAAAAGGGTATTCGGTTCGATCTAGAGTCTAACACTAGTCCCGATTTGTTCCAGGCCGGGACTAGTATGAGCACTAGTCCCGGTTCGTACCGTTTTCGGTGGCTAGGAGCCCGAGGAAACTCTAGTCCCGGGTCATTTCAAATCTTTAGTCCCGGGTCGTGATATAGCCCGGGACTAAAGGGGTTTGGGCACGGGCAACACCCTTTAGTCCCAGGTCGTGATACAGGCCGGGACTAAAGGGGTGCGGGCCCCGGCAGCAAAACTTAAATTGGCTATAACTATTACGTACGATATCGGAAAAAATGTACAACCTATCAAAATGTGTGGAAAAAAATGTGAGTTCGATTACAACAGCCTTAGGCCGTTTTAGATTATTTTAGATTTTTAAAATTCGAAAAGAAAAAAAAAGTTATTTAAAAAATTAATTTTTTTTGCAATTTTATTTATTCCATATTTGGATTCCTCACATTTTTCTGATAATTATGGATATATTATTTGTCAAATTTCGATTTATAGATTTAAACATATTATTTATGCCATATTAAATGAATAAATGGCAAAAAATATTATTTTATTTGGTTTTTTTACTTTCATTGGATTAAAATATTATTATTACTTATTTATTGTTGTTTACTAAAATAGTTGTTTGTAATTTCAAAAAATAAAGATGTATGGTATATTGATATGGGCTAATAGGATAGATATTGTAGTGTTGACAACAAGGTACAAATGGGCTTCGCGCGAGGACATCCTGATGGAACAGAGAAGTTAAGCGGGCTGAGGGTGGATTAGTGCTAGGATGGGTGACCGACTGGAAAGTTTATCGTAAGTGTAATTTGACCTAAGATTAGATACAGTTAGTACTAAAAATGTTTCAAGTGATAGGATTACGAGCCAAACAATACAAAAGTTCATGAAAAAAATTGAAAAAAAATAAAATAAAAATTAAAAAAAATATTTGAAAAAAGAACTTTAGTCCAGGGCCGTATTACGATCCGGGACTAAAGGTCCTTCGTCCCCCTGTTATAAAAACAGCCATGCGGTGGCCTCTAGTCCCGGGTTGTAACAAACCGAGACTAGAGATAGGGGCCTTTAGTCCCGATTTCGCAGTCCCGGGGGCAAAATCGGGACTAAAGGCCCTTACAAACCAGGACTATAGGCCCTTTCTCTACTAGTGCAATGCGTTTCATAACTATGGGAAATAGCTCATTAAAATGGCCATCAAACGCAAAAACGATGAGTTTCTCGTCATATCTCTCAAATATGTTACGAGTCATGCAAATCCGCCTGAAACCCAAAAACTATGTGCAATAACTCGTGGAAACAGCCAAAAACATGAAAACTACGAGTTTTTGGTCATAACTCTTAAACATGTATGGGGCCTTAATATCGCTGTAAGTCACCCTGGAAACCCAGAGATATGGGCAATAGATCATGAAAACAGCCATAAAACATGAAAACGATATGTTTTTGGCCATATCTCTCAAACATTTAACGAGTCAAACGAGCCATGCAAATCCTCCTAGATCCCAAAAACTATGGGCAATAACTCATGGAAACGGACAAAAAACACGAAAACGACATGTTTCTGGTCATATCTCTAAAACATGTAACGAGTCATATGATCCATGCAAATCCGTTCGGAACCCCAAAACTGTTGGCAATAACTCATGAAAACAGTTAGAAAACACGAAAACCACGGGGTTTTGGTCATAACTCTCAAACATGTATCGGGTCTTAAGGTCTTTGTAAATTGTCCTAGAACCCCAAAACTATGGGCTATAGCTCATGAAAATGTCCAGAAAATACGAAAACGACGAGTTTCTGATCATATCTCTCAAACATGTAACGAGCCATACGAGCCATGCAAATCCGTCCAGAACCCAAAAATTGTCGGCAATAACTCATGGAAACTGCCAGAAAACACGAATACAACGAGTTTTTTGTCATAACTCTCAAACATGTATCAGGTCTTATGGTCTTTGTAAATGGCCCTAGAATCCCAAAAATGTGGGCAATAGCTCCTGAAAATCGCCATAAAACGCAAAAACGACGAGTTTCAAGTCATATCTATCAAATATGTAACGAGTCACAAATCCGTCTGGA
Source organism: Avena sativa (assembly GCA_916181665.1). Taxonomy (NCBI): domain Eukaryota; kingdom Viridiplantae; phylum Streptophyta; class Magnoliopsida; order Poales; family Poaceae; genus Avena; species Avena sativa. The sequence continues at coordinate 571,258,214 of OV702290.1, forward strand.
ACCCAAAAACTATGGGCAATAACTCATGCAAATAGCCAAAAAATATGAAAACCACGAGTTTTTGGTCATAACTCTCAAACATGTATCGGGCCTAAAGATCGCTGTAAGTCGCCCTGGAAACCCCAAACTGTGGGCAATAGCTCATGAAAACAGCCATAAAACGTGAAAACGACGTGTTTTTGGTAATATCTCTAAAACATGTAACGAGTCATAGGAGCCATGCAAATCCGTCTGGAACCCAAAAACTGTTGGCAATAACTCATGAAACAAGTCAGAAAACACGAAAACCACGGGGTTTTCGACATAACTCTCAAACATGTATCGAGTCTTGAGGTCTTTTGTAAATTGTCCTGGGACCCCAAAACTGTGGGCTATAGCTCATGAAAAAGTCCAGAAAATGCAAAAACGACGAGTTTCTGGTCATATCTCTCAAACATGTAACGAGCCATACGAGCCATGGAAATCCGTCCAGAACCCAAAAATTGTCGGCAATAACTCATGGAAACTGCCAGAAAACACGAATACAACGAGTTTTTGGTCATAACTCTCAAACATGTATCAGGTCTTAAGGTCTTTGTAAATGTCCCTAGAATCCCAAAAATATGGGCAATAGCTCCTGAAAATGGCCATAAAACGCAAAAACGACGAGTATCTAGTCATATCTCTCAAATATATAACAAGTCATACGAGTCATGCAAATCCGCCTGGAACCCAAAAACTATGGGCAATAACTCGTGGAAACAGCCAAAAACATGAAAACTACGAGTTTTTGGTCATAACTCTTAAACATGTATGGGGCCTTAATATCGCTGTAAGTCACCCTGGAAACCCAGAGATATGGGCAATAGATCATGAAAACAGCCATAAAACATGAAAACGATATGTTTTTGGCCATATCTCTCAAACATTTAACGAGTCAAACGAGCCATGCAAATCCTCCTAGATCCCAAAAACTATGGGCAATAACTCATGGAAACGGACAAAAAACACGAAAACGACATGTTTCTGGTCATATCTCTAAAACATGTAACGAGTCATATGATCCATGCAAATCCGTTTGGAACCCCAAAACTGTTGGCAATAACTCATGAAAACAGTTAGAAAACACGAAAACCACGGGGTTTTGGTCATAACTCTCAAACATGTATCGGGTCTTAAGGTCTTTGTAAATTGTCCTAGAACCCCAAAACTATGGGCTATAGCTCATGAAAATGTCCAGAAAATACGAAAACGACGAGTTTCTGGTCATATCTCTCAAACATGTAACGAGCCATACGAGCCATGCAAATCCGTCCAGAACCCAAAAATTGTCGGCAATAACTCATGGAAACTGCCAGAAAACACGAATACAACGAGTTTTTTGTCATAACTCTCAAACATGTATCAGGTCTTATGGTCTTTGTAAATGGCCCTAGAATCCCAAAAATGTGGGCAATAGCTCCTGAAAATGGCCATAAAAGGCAAAAACGACGAGTTTCAAGTCATATCTATCAAATATGTAACGAGTCACAAATCCGTCTGGAACCCAAAAACTATGGGCAATAACTCATGCAAATAGCCAAAAAATATGAAAACCACGAGTTTTTGGTCATAACTCTCAAACATGTATCGGGCCTAAAGATCGCTGTAAGTCGCCCTGGAAACCCCAAACTGTGGGCAATAGCTCATGAAAACAGCCATAAAACGTGAAAACGACGTGTTTTTGGTAATATCTCTAAAACATGTAACGAGTCATAGGAGCCATGCAAATCCGTCTGGAACCCAAAAACTGTTGGCAATAACTCATGAAACAAGTCAGAAAACACGAAAACCACGGGGTTTTCGACATAACTCTCAAACATGTATCGAGTCTTGAGGTCTTTTGTAAATTGTCCTGGGACCCCAAAACTGTGGGCTATAGCTCATGAAAAAGTCCAGAAAATGCAAAAACGACGAGTTTCTGGTCATATCTCTCAAACATGTAACGAGCCATACGAGCCATGGAAATCCGTCCAGAACCCAAAAATTGTCGGCAATAACTCATGGAAACTGCCAGAAAACACGAATACAACGAGTTTTTGGTCATAACTCTCAAACATGTATCAGGTCTTAAGGTCTTTGTAAATGTCCCTAGAATCCCAAAAATATGGGCAATAGCTCCTGAAAATGGCCATAAAACGCAAAAACGACGAGTATCTAGTCATATCTCTCAAATATATAACAAGTCATACGAGTCATGCAAATCCGCCTGGAACCCAAAAACTATGGGCAATAACTCGTGGAAACAGCCAAAAACATGAAAACTACGAGTTTTTGGTCATAACTCTTAAACATGTATGGGGCCTTAATATCGCTGTAAGTCACCCTGGAAACCCAGAGATATGGGCAATAGATCATGAAAACAGCCATAAAACATGAAAACGATATGTTTTTGGCCATATCTCTCAAACATTTAACGAGTCAAACGAGCCATGCAAATCCTCCTAGATCCCAAAAACTATGGGCAATAACTCATGGAAACGGACAAAAAACACGAAAACGACATGTTTCTGGTCATATCTCTAAAACATGTAACGAGTCATATGATCCATGCAAATCCGTTTGTAACCCCAAAACTGTTGGCAATAACTCATGAAAACAGTTAGAAAACACGAAAACCACGGGGTTTTGGTCATAACTCTCAAACATGTATCGGGTCTTAAGGTCTTTGTAAATTGTCCTAGAACCCCAAAACTATGGGCTATAGCTCATGAAAATGTCCAGAAAATACGAAAACGACGAGTTTCTGGTCATATCTCTCAAACATGTAACGAGCCATACGAGCCATGCAAATCCGTCCAGAACCCAAAAATTGTCGGCAATAACTCATGGAAACTGCCAGAAAACACGAATACAACGAGTTTTTTGTCATAACTCTCAAACATGTATCAGGTCTTATGGTCTTTGTAAATGGCCCTAGAATCCCAAAAATGTGGGCAATAGCTCCTGAAAATGGCCATAAAAGGCAAAAACGACGAGTTTCAAGTCATATCTATCAAATATGTAACGAGTCACAAATCCGTCTGGAACCCAAAAACTATGGGCAATAACTCATGCAAATAGCCAAAAAATATGAAAACCACGAGTTTTTGGTCATAACTCTCAAACATGTATCGGGCCTAAAGATCGCTGTAAGTCGCCCTGGAAACCCCAAACTGTGGGCAATAGCTCATGAAAACAGCCATAAAACGTGAAAACGACGTGTTTTTGGTAATATCTCTAAAACATGTAACGAGTCATAGGAGCCATGCAAATCCGTCTGGAACCCAAAAACTGTTGGCAATAACTCATGAAACAAGTCAGAAAACACGAAAACCACGGGGTTTTCGACATAACTCTCAAACATGTATCGAGTCTTGAGGTCTTTTGTAAATTGTCCTGGGACCCCAAAACTGTGGGCTATAGCTCATGAAAAAGTCCAGAAAATGCAAAAACGACGAGTTTCTGGTCATATCTCTCAAACATGTAACGAGCCATACGAGCCATGGAAATCCGTCCAGAACCCAAAAATTGTCGGCAATAACTCATGGAAACTGCCAGAAAACACGAATACAACGAGTTTTTGGTCATAACTCTCAAACATGTATCAGGTCTTAAGGTCTTTGTAAATGTCCCTAGAATCCCAAAAATATGGGCAATAGCTCCTGAAAATGGCCATAAAACGCAAAAACGACGAGTATCTAGTCATATCTCTCAAATATATAACAAGTCATACGAGTCATGCAAATCCGCCTGGAACCCAAAAACTATGGGCAATAACTCATGGAAATAGCCAAAAAATATGAAAACCACGAGTTTTTGGTCATAACTCTCAAACATGTAGCGGGCCTAAAGATCACTGTAAGTCGCCCTAGAAACCCAAAACTGTGGGCAATAGCTCATGAAAATAGCCATAAAACGTGAAAACGACGTGTTTTTGGGTCATATCTCTCAAACATGTAATGAGCCATACGAGCCATGCAAATCCTCCTAGATCCCCAAAACTGTGGGCAATAACTCATGAAAACGGCTAGAAAACACGAAAACGACATGTTTCCGCTAATATCTCTAAAACATGTAACTAGTCATACGAGCCACGCAAATCCGCCTAGAACCCAAAAACTATTGGCAATACCACATGGAAACGGTCAGAAAATACGAAAACCACGAGTTTTTGGTCATAACTCTCAAACATGTATTGGGTCTTAAGGTCTTTGTAAATCGTCCTAGAACCCCAAAATTGTGGGCTATATCTCATGAAAACGTCCATAAATGCGAAAACAACGATTTTCTGATCAAGTCTCTAAAACATGTAATGAGTCATACGATCCATGCAAATCTCCCTAGGATGCAAAAGCTGTGGGCAATAACTCATGAAAACGGCCAAAAAATACGAAAATGATAAGTTTTAGCTCATAACTCTTAAACATGCATCGGGTCTGATGGTCGCTGTAAATTGCCCTCGAATCCCAAATATTCTGGGCAATAGAATGCAAAAACGACGAGATCCTACTCATATCTCTCAAACATGTAACGAATCATATGAGCAATGCAAATCCGTCCGGAACCCAAAAACTATGGGCAATAACTCATGGGAACTTCCAGAAAACACGAAAATGATGACTTTTTAATCATAGGTCTCAAACATGTATCGGGTCTTAAGGTCACTGTAAATCGCCCAGGAATCCGAAATATTATGGGCAATAGCTCATGAAAACGGACATAAAACACGAAAATGATGAGTTTTTTGTCATAAGTCTCAAACATGTATCGGGGCTTAAGGTCGCCGTAAATCGCCCTGGAACCCTTAAACTATGGGCAATAACTCACGAAAACGCCCAGAAAACACGAAAACGACATGTTTCTGTTCATAGCTCTAAAACATGTAACGAGTCATACGAGCCATGAAATTCCTCCTGGAACCCTAAAACTGTGGGCAATAACTCATTAAATAGGTTAAAAAACACGAAAACGATGAGTTTTTGGTCATAACTCTCAAACATGTATCGGGCCTTAAGATCGCTATAAATCGCCCTGGATACCCAGAACTTTGGTCAATATCTCCTGAAGACAGCAATAAAACGCGAAAACAACGTGTTTTGGTCACATCTCTCAAACCTGTAACGAGTCATACGAGCCATGCAAATCCGCCTAGAACCCAAAAACTATAGGCAATAACTCATAAAAACAGCCAGAAAATACGAAAACGACATGTTTCTGGCCAAATCTGACCGATTCCGCTGCCTAGGTTCGTGTGCTGTGTTCTAGAGGGGAATTTTGGTGTGGTTCGAGCTAGGGGTATGACTTATAACCCGTGTGTGTTTTTCCTTTTTTTCACGTCTCCGTTCGAAGTATATGGGTATGTATTAGAGTCTAAGTCTGTATTTGGACTTGTATTAGATAAAATGGCATAGGTAGAGGTATGACAAAGCTGGAGTGGCATATTGCCAACATTGGGTTTTGTAATGGCATTTTTCCAATCGGTGAAAGTTACAATGGCATGGATCCAATTAAACCTACAATCTAACTCAACGTTTTGGTATTATCACGAAAAGAAAACATATCTACACTAGTATGTTGGATCAAAAGTTGTGTCTCAAGTGGTCTGAAAACCTGGTGATTCACACTTTTGGGCCAGACTAATGGCATCCAAAAAACACTTCTTCCGGTTTGGTGCTTTCAACATTTAGGATGAATCTCAGATTAGGTTCTGGAAAGATAAATGGCTTGGCCAAACCTCTCTCCATGAAAAATATCTAACTCTATACTCGATCGTTAGACATAAAAGGGATACACTTTCCACGCTAATGAAAAATAATCCGCCTAATGTGTCTTTCAGAAGAAGTATCATAGTCCCTAGATTGGTGTCTTGGAACAATCTTTTATTAAGACTATCAAGGATACAGTTGTCTAAGGGTGTGGACGAATTCAAATAGAAATTACTACAGAGTGGAAAATTTTCTGTTGATTCAATGTATAGAGCTTTGATCCAACCTGATATTCGAGTCGATGATAAATAATAAAATTTGTTGATGAAAATACCCCTTAAAACGAAGATTTTTGCATGGTATATCAGTAAAGATGGTATATCCGTAAAGATGGTATGTCCGTAAAGGGGTTATTCTCACAACAAATAATCTTGTTAGGAGGAATTGGCATAGAAGCATACAACACTAGTAGAAAAAGGGTCTTCGGTTCGATCTAGAGTCTAACACTAGTCCCGATTTGTTCCAGGCCGGGACTAGTATGAGCACTAGTCCCGGTTCATACCATTTTCGGTGGCTAGGAGCCCGAGGAAACTCTAGTCCCGGGTCATTTCGAATCTTTAGTCCCGGGTCGGCACGGGAAACACCCTTTAGTCCCGGGTCGTGATACAGACCGGGACTAAAGGGGTGCGGGCCACGGCAGGAAAACTTAAATTGGCTATAACTTTTACGTACGATATCGGAAAAAATGTACAACCTATCAAAATATGTGGAAAAAAATGTGAGTTCGATTACAACAGCCTTAGGCCGTTTTAGATTATTTTAGATTTTTAAAATTCGAAAAGAAAAAAAAAAGTTATTTAAAAAATTAATTTTTTTTGCAATTTTATTTATTCCATATTTGGATTCCTCACATTTTTCTGATAATTATGGATATATTATTTGTCGAATTTCGATTTATAGATTTAAAGATATTATTTATGCCATATTAAATGAATAAATGGCAAAAAAATATTATTTTATTTGGTTTTTTTTCTTTCATTGGATTAAAATATTATTATTACTTATTTGTTGTTGTTTACTAAAATAGTTGTTTCTAATTTCAAAAAATAAAGATGTATGGCATATTGATATGGCCTAATAGGATTGATATTGTAGTGTTGACAACAAGGTACAAATGGGCTTCGCGCGAGGACATCCTGATGGAACAGAGAAGTTAAGGGTGCTGAGGGTGGAGTAGTGCTCGGATGGGTGACCGACTGGGAAGTTTATCGTAAGTGTAATTTGACCTAAGATTAGATATAGTTAGTACTAAAAATGTTTCAAGTGAGAGGATTACGAGCCAAACAATTCAAAAGTTCATGAAAAAAATTGAAAAAAAAATAAAAAAAAATATTTGAAAAAAGATCTTTAGTCCATGGCCGTATTACGACCCAGGACTAAAGGTCCTTCGTCCCCCTGTTATAAAAACAGCCATGCATGGCCTCTAGTCCCGGTTTGTAACAAACCGGGACTAGAGATAGGGGCCTTTAGTCCCGATTTCGCAGTCCCGGGTGCAAAATCGGGACAAAAGGCCCTTACAAACCCGGACTATATGCCCTTTTTCTACTAGTGCAATGCGTTTCATAACTATGGGCAATAGCTCATTAAAATGGCCATCAAACGCAAAAACGACAAGTTTCTAGTCATATCTCTAAAATATGTTACGAGTCATGCAAATCCGCCTGAAACCCAAAAACTATGGGAAATAACTCGTGGAAACAGCCAAAAACATGAAAACTACGAGTTTTTGTTCATAAGTCTTAAACATGTATGGGGCCTTAATATCGCTGTAAGTCACCCTGGAAAACCAAAGATATGGGCAATAGCTCATGAAAACAGCCATAAAACATGAAAACGATATGTTTTTGGCCATATCTCTTAAACATGTGACGAGTCAAACGAGCCATGCAAATCCTCCTAGATCCCAAAAACTATGGGCAATAACTCATGGAAACGGCCAAAAAACACGAAAACGACATGTTTCTGGTCATATCTCTAAAACATGTAACGAGTCATAGGATCCATGTAAATCCGTCTGGAACCCCAAAACTGTTGGCAATAACTCATGAAAACAGTCAGAAAACACGAAAACCACGGGGTTTTGGTCATAACTCTCAAACATGTATCGGGTCTTAAGGTCTTTGTAAATTGTTCTAGAACCCCAAAACTATGGGCTATAGCTCATGAAAATGTCCAGAAAATACGAAAACGACGAGTTTCTGGTCATATCTCTCAAACATGTAACGAGCCATACGAGCCATGCAAATCTGTCCAGAACCCAAAAATTGTCAGCAATAACTCATGGAAACTGCCAGAAAACACGAATACAACGAGTTTTTGGTCATAACTCCCAAACATGTATCATGTCTTAAGGTCTTTGTAAATGGCCCTAGAATCCCAAAAATATGGGTAATAGCTCCTGAAAATGGCCATAAAACGCAAAAACGACGAGTTTCAAGTCATATCTATCAAATATGTAACGAGTCACAAAAACGGCGAGTATCTAGTCATATCTCTCAAATATGTAACAAGTCATACGAGTCATGCAAATCCGCCTGGAACACAAAAACTATGGGCAATAACTCTTGGAAATAGCCAAAAAATATGAAAACCACGAGTTTTTGGTCATAACTCTCAAACATGTAGCGGGCCTAAAGATCACTGTAAGTCGCCCTGGAAACCCAAAACTGTGGGCAATACCTCATGAAAACAGTCATAAAACGTGAAAACGACGTGTTTTTGGTCATATCTCTCAAACATGTAATGAGCCATACGAGCCATGGTAAATCCTCCTAGATCCCCAAAACAGTGGGCAATAACTCATGAAAACGGCCAAAAAACACGAAAACGACATGTTTCCACTAATCTCTCTAAAACATGTAACGAGTCATACGAGCCACGCAAATCCGCCTAGAACCCAAAAACTGTTGGCAGTACCACATGGAAACGGTCAGAAAAAACGAAAACCACGAGTTTTTGGTCATAACTCTCAAACATGTATCGGGTCTTAAGGTCTTTGTAAATTGTCCTAGAACCCCAAAATTGTGAGCTATATCTCATGAAAACGTCCATAAATGCGAAAACAATGATTTTCTGGTCAAGTCTCTCAAATAGCTAATGAGTTATACGAGCCAGGAAAATCTCCCTAGGATCCAAAAACTGTGGGCAATAACTCATGAAAACGGCCAGGAAATGCGAAAACGACGAGTTTCTGGTCATATCTCTCAAACTTATAACATGTCATGCGAGCAATACAAATCTGCGTGGAACCCAAAAACTGTGGGCAATAACTCATGCAAACAGCCTGAAAACACGAAAACGACGAGTTCATGGTCATAAATCTCACACATGTATCGAGTCTTAGGGTTGTTGTACAACGCCGTGGAAATCCAAAAATTATGGGCAATAGCTCATGAAAAAATCCATAAAACGCGAATATAACGAGTTTCTTGTCATATCTCTCAAATAAGTAATGAGTCATACTGAGTCATGCAAATCCGTCTAGAACCCAAAAATTGTGGGAAATAACTCATAGATATTGCTACAAAACACGAATACAACGAGTTTTTGGTCATAACTCTCAAACATGTATCGTTTAGGATCTCCGTAAAATGACCCTAGAATCCCAAAATTGTGGGCAATAGCTCATGAAAATGGCCATAAACTAAAAAACGACGAGTTTCTAGTCATATCTCTCAAATATGTAACGATTCATACGATTCATGCATATCCGCCTAGAACCCAAAACCTATGGGCAATACCTGATGAAAACAGCCAAAAACAATGAAAACCACGAGTTTTTTGTCATAACTCTTGAACCTGTATCAGGCATTAATATCGCTGTAAGTTACCCTGGAAACCCAAAATTGTGGGCAATAGCTCATGAAAACAGTCATAAAACAAGAAACCGACGTGTTTTTGGTCATATCTCTAATACATATAACGAGTCATACGAGCCATGCAAATCTGCCTGGCACCCAAAAACTGTTGGCAATAACTTATGGAAACGGTCAAAAAACACGAAAACCATGAGGTTTTGGTCATAACTCTCAAACATGTATCAGGTCTTAATGTCTTTGTAAATCTTCCTGGAACCCCAAAACCGTGGGCTATAGCTCATGAATACGTCCACAAAATGCGAAAACAAAGATTGTCTGGTCAAATCTCTCAAAAATCTAACGAGTTATACGAGCCATGCAAATCCGTTTGGAATCCAAAAACAATGGGTAATAACTCATGAAAACAGCCAAAAATACGAAAACGACATGTTCCTGGTCATATCTCTAAAACATGTAACGAGTCATATGAGCCATGCAAATCCGCCTACAAGCCGAAAATTGTGGCAATAACTCATGGGAAATTCCAGAAAACACGAAAACGATGACTTTTTAGTCATAGCTCTCAAACATGCGGGTCTTAGGGTCACTGTAAATAGCCCTGGAATCCCAAATATTGTGGGCAAAAGCTCATCAAAACGGACATAAACCAGAAAATTGATTAGTTTTTGGTCATAACTCTCAAACATGTATCAGGTCTTAAGGTCGCTGTAAATCGCCCTGGAACCCTAAAACTGTGGGCAATAACTCACGAAAACGGCCAAAAACACGAAAATGACATGTTTCTGGTCATATATCTAAAACATGTAACGAGTCATACGAGCCATGCAAATCTGCCTGGAACCCAAAAATTGTTGGAAATAACTCATGGAAACGGTCAGAAAACACGGAAACCACGATTTGGGCCATAAGATCACTGTAAATTGCCCTGGAAACCTAGAACTATGGGCAACAGCTCATGGAAACATCAACACAATGCGAAAACGACGTGTTTTTGGTCATATCTCTCAAACACGTAACGAGTCATACCAGCCATGCAAATCTGCCTGGAACCCAAAAACTGTGGGCGATAACTCATGAAAACGGCCAGAAAACACGAAAACGACATGTTTCTGGTCATATATCTAAAACATGTAACGAGTCATACGAGCCATGCAAATACGCCTGGAAGCCAAAAATTATGGGCAATAACTCATGGAAACGGCCAGAGAACACGAAAACGACGAGTTTTTGGTCATAACTCTCAAACATGTATCGGGTCTTAAGATCTCCGTAAAAGGCCCTAGAATCCCAAAACTGTGGGCAATACCTCATGAAAATGGCCATAAAACGCAAAAACGACGAGTTTCCAGTCATATCTCTCAAATATGTAATGAGTCATACGAGTCATGCAAACCCGCTTGAAACCCAAAAAATAAGGGCAAGAACTCATGGAAACGGCCAAAAAACATGAAAACCACGAGTTTTTGGTCATAACTCTCAAACATGTATCAGGCCTTAAGATCACTGAAAATCGCCCTGGAAACCCAAAACCATGGGCAATAGCTCATGATAATAGCCATAAAACGCGAAAACGACGAGTTTTTGGTCATATCTCTCAAACATGTAACGAGTCCTACGAGCCATTCAAATCCGCCTAGAACCCAAAAACTTAGGGCAATAACTCATGAAAACGGCCAGAAAACACGAAAACGACATGTTTCTGGTCATATCTCTAAAACATGTAACGAGTCATACGATCCATGCAAATCCGCCTAGAAGCCAAAAACTTTAGGCAATAACTCATGGAAACGGCCAAAAAATACGAAAATGATAAGTTTTAGATCATAACTCTTAAACATGCATCGGGTCTGATGGTCGCTGTAAATTTCCCTCGAATCCCAAATATTCTGGGCAATAGAACGCAAAAACGACGAGATCCTACTCATATCTCTCAAACATGTAACAAATCATATGAGCAATGCAAATCCGTCCGGAACCCAAAAACTATGGGCAATAACTCATGGGAACTTCCAGAAAACACGAAAATGATGACTTTTTAATCATAGGTCTCAAACATGTATCGGGTCTTAAGGTCACTGTAAATCGCCCAGGAATCCGCAATATTATGGGCAATAGCTCATGAAAACGGACATAAAACACGAAAATGATGAGGTTTTTGTCATAACTCTCAAACATGTATCGGGGCTTAAGGTCGCTGTAAATCGCCCTGGAACCCTAAAACTATGGGCAATAACTCACAAAAACGCCCAGAAAACACGAAAACAACATGTTTCTGTTCATAGCTCTAAAACATGTAACGAGTCATACGAGCCATGAAATTCCTCCGGGAACCCTAAAACTGTGGGCAATAACTCATTAAAACGGTTAAAAAACACGAAAACTATGAGTTTTTGGTCATAACTCTCAAACATGTATCGGGCCTTATGATCGCTATAAATCGCCCTGGAAACCCAGAACTTTGGTCAATAGCTCCTAAAGATAGCAATAAAACGCGAAAACAACGTGTTTTGGTCACATCTCTCAAACATGTAACGAGTCATACGAGCCATGCAAATCCGCTGTAACCTAAAAACTATAGGCAATAACTCATGACAATAGCCATAAAATACGAAAACGACATGTTTCTGGCCAAATCTGACCGCTTCCGCTGCCTAGGTTCGTGTGTGTGTGTTCTAGAGGGGAATTTTGGTGTGGTTCGAGCTAGGGGTATGACTTATAACCCGTGTGTGTTTTTCCTTTTTTTTTCACGTCTCCGTTCGAAGTACATGGGTATGTATTGGAGTATAAGTCTGTATTTGGACTTGTATTTGATAAAATGGGATAGGTAGAGGTACGACAAAGCTGGAGTGGCATATTGCCAACATTGGGTTTTGTAATGGCATTTTTCCAATCGGTGAAAGTTACAATGGCATGGATCCAATTAAACCTACAATCTAACTCAACGTTTTGGTATAATCACGAAAAGAAAACATATCTACACTAGTATGTTGGATCAAAAGTTGTGTCTCAAGTGGTCTGAAAAACTGGTGATTCACACTTTTGGGCCAGACTAATGGCATCCAAAAAACACTTCTTCCGGTTTGGTGCTTTCAACATTAAGGATGAATCACAGATTAGGTTCTGGGAAGATAAATGGCTTGGCCAAACCTCTCTCCATGAACAATATCTAACTCTATACTCGATCGTTAGACATAAAAGGGATACACTTTCCACGGTAATAAAAAATAATCCGCCTAATGTGTCTTTCAGAAGAAGTATCATAGTCCCTAGATTGGTGTCTTGGAACAATCTTTTATTAAGACTATCCAGGATACAGTTGTCTAAGGGTGTGGACAAATTCAAATAGAAATTACTACAGAGTGGTAAATTTTTTGTTGATTCAATGTATAGAGCTTTGATTCAACCTGATATTCGAGTCGATGATAAATAATAAAATTTGTTGATGAAATACCCCTTAAAACGAAGATTTTCGCATGGTATATCAGTACAGATGGTATATCCGTAAAGATGGTATGTCCGTAAAGGGGTTATTCTCACAACAAATAATCTTGTTAGGAGGAATTGGCATGGAAGCATACAACACTAGTAGAAAAAGGGTCTTCGGTTCGATCTAGAGTCTAACACTAGTCCCGATTTGTTCCAGGCCGGGACTAGTATGAGCATTAGTCCCGGTTCGTACCGTTTTCGGTGGCTAGGAGCCCGAGGAAACTCTAGTCCCGGGTCATTTCGAATCTTTAGTCCCGGGTCGTGATACGGCCCGGGACTAAAGGGGTTCGGGCACGGGCAACACCCTTTAGTCCCGGGTCGTGATACGGACCGGGACTAATGGGGTGCGGGCCCCGGCAGGAAAACTTAAATTGGCTATAACTTTTACGTATGATATCGGAAAAAAATGTACAACCTATCAAAATGTGTGGAAAAAAATGTGAGTTCGATTACAATAGCCTTAGGCCGTTTTAGATTATATTAGATTTTTAAAATTCGAAAATAAAAAAAAAATTATCGAAAAAATTAATTTTTTTTGCAATTTTATTTATTCCATATTTTGATTCCTCACATTTTTCTGATAATTATGGATATATTATTTGTCAAATTTCGATTTATAGATTTAAAGATATTATTTATGCCATATTAAATGAATAAATGGCAAAAAAATATATTATTTTATTTGGTTTTTTTACTTTCATTGGATTAAAATATTATTATTACTTATTTATTGTTGTTTACTAAAATAGTTGTTTGTAATTTCAAAAAATAAAGATGTATGGCATATTGATATGGGCTAATAGGATAGATATTGTAGTGTTGACAACGAGGTACAAATGGGCTTCGCGCAAGGACATCCTGGTGGAATAGAGAAATTAAGCGCACTGAGGATGGAGTAGTGCTAGGATGGGTGACCGACTGGGAAGTTTATCGTAAGTGTAATTTGACCTAAGATTAGATATAGTTAGTACTAAAAATGTTTCAAGTGAGAGGATTACGAGCCAAACAATTCAAAAGTTCATGAAAAAATTGAAAAAAAATAAAATAAATTAAAAAAAAATATTTGCAAAAAGATCTTTAGTCGAGGACCGTATTACGACCCGGGACTAAAGGTCCTTCGTCCCCCTGTTATAAAAACGGCCATGCGATGGCCTCTAGTCCCGGGTTGTAACAAACCGGATGTCACATCCCAAGATTTTCCAAATCTTGTAATGTGAAAAATAAAATAAACAAAATAAATTATTGTTGAATTTTAGGGTGAAAAGAAACTTTTGTTTCTAAATGGAAACTTAAAATCCCATCTTGAACAAACTTTAATTAAAGTTTGAATTCAACAAAATCCAAATCAGGAGAAATGCATTCCTCAATGAATGTATCTGGAAATTTAAACACCTGGAAAATAAATCCAAACCCTAAACCCTAATGGAATAGACATCATTTCCAAGTTATCTCCAAGCCTATGGATTTGATCCATATAAAATCTTTTCAACAAACATTTACAAATGATGAAGAAAGACAAATAGAAATATTATAAAACCATAGAAATTGGTTTCACTTAATTTGGAGCCATAGATAAAATCTTATGAATATAATAAGATAAGGAAATTAAATTTCCAAAGCTAATAAAGAACCTAACTATTAATCCATACCAAATGGTGAGAAAATAATCTTAAAGGGAATTAAAAGGATAAACAAAGATTAAACAAGATTTTACAAATTGGAATCACCAAGTTTGGATCTCTAAATAAAAAGATATGGATTTTATAAGGTGAAGAAACAAATATTAAATAAGGATTATTTAAAGAACAAAATAAATCTTGGCCTAATCCATTAAGCAAATGGAATGAATATAATCCAAATCCAAATAAAATAAAAGGATAAAGAATTTCCAAAATAAAATAAAATGGCATTAACCATTCTATCCCTATTTTTAATAAAGACAAATCTCTAATAAGAATAATTATTTAAATCTTGAGAAAATAGTATTTTGGAAATTACCCAAGTGGATTAAAAGTTGTTTAATTAACTTAAATGAAATAAATCTTCCAAATAAAATTTAGGGAACTAAAACTATATTTAATTCCATTGGAATTAAAACAAATACCCTATTCAAATGATTTATGAATCATATTAAATACTTTCGAAATAATTCAATATGAATTTTTGACACCCTATTAAACAAATAAAAACCTATTGAAAAGATTTGGAAAGTTTAAAGAATTTAAATGGTGTTTGAAATATTACTAAAACTTATTTGGTTTAAAACTAGGGCCTTTTTGAATAATTAAAAAGACCCAAAAAGGAATAAAATTTTATTCCAAAATTGACATCAGAATGTGCTACTAATCAATATTTAAATCTACACAAATTTTGGCAAAAGATTGAATTCAAATAAGTGTTTGAAATGGTTGTTCAAAATCAAAACAGAATAAAAGAAAAGGAAAAAGAAAAACAAACAGAACAAAAAAAATATTAAAGGACCCAGCCTAGCCCAACAAGGCCCAACTGCCATTCCCTCTCTCTCCCGAAGAAAAACGATTCACACCCACTTATAAACCCGCAAAGCCGCTGACAGAACGACCCCACCCCCACTCTCTCTCACTCACAGACAGCCAGGCCCCACAGCCACCTCACCTTCTTCCTACCCGCGACGACCCCTTCTTCCTTCCCTCGTTGCTGTTTCTGGCTATGATTCCGCGGGCTTAATTCGCCTTAACGCAGCAGCCATTACTCGCTGTGATCACGCACACTTAAACGCCCACGCCCCCTCTCCATTTCCCCCAGTCGCCTCACCCTGGCGCGCCCCCAGGCTACCCAATTGCTCTCTGCACCGTCCTCTGTCCGACGATGCTCCGACAACGATTCCGGCAGCCCCTCACCGCCCCTTGCTCCGTCGACCAAGCTCACTTGCTCCCCAGACCCAGGCGAACCTCCCCATAGCATTAGCTCGCCCGCCCGTGCTCTGCAGCGTCGACAACAACGACGAACAGTAGCGCCACCGTCTGCTTTCTTCTCCGGCGACTCCTCTGGTAAGAACCTGACCGCCCCTCTCCTTCTCCTTCACGCACGCATCATCGCCATGACCTTGCGCATCTAACCGTGCTTTCCGTTTGCTCCCTCGTGACCCGTAGCGTCGCCCTCGACGATGACAGAGCGTGGCCGTCGTCAGACGCAACTCCGACGAGCAATTATCAGCAACCTCGTGCTCCCCTTGCCTTCCCGCTGGTACCTTGAGCTTCGCCGTGACCTCCTGAACCTGGTGAGCATCCCCTTACTCTTCCTTGCTTCCTCTAGCGCCAGCTCCGCCGTAGCCAGACGCGTCGCCGCCGCGCGCAGCCGTCGAGCGCCGCTAGCTTTTGGTCACATGCTCAGAACCGCTAGATCTTGATCGAACGGATGCGATAGAACGAGAGCGAAGGGGTAAGTAGCACCTATGCCTCGTGCGATGTCAGTTAGATCCTACGGCCTGCATCTCTTGATCCACGCGAAACGTTTTGGACCAATAGTAATAAGACGCGTGGCCAATGTGTTGTTTAAAAACCAGAGTTTGATCTATTAGTTTTCCAAATTTGTAAATTGCATAACTTTCAAACCACACGTCCAAATTTTGCAAATTTTATATCAATGGATTCAGAAAAACAAGACCTAGCCAACCATGCCATTTTTTTAGTAAAAAGCTTCTGTTAAATTGATTTTTTTGCAGAAACTTTTGTATGCATGATTAGGACATAAAATTTATTCCAAAATGTTTTTGAGGATAAAATCTTTGGCAAATGGTGTGTTTTGAACCTACTGACCATAGGAAACAAATTGTGGTTTCAAAAATGTATTTGGTGAAGCAAAAGAATAAATCTTTGATTTAAACCATTTCTAGTCAAATAAAAAATATGGTTTAATTGTTAAAAATGATTTTGGAGGAATACCTTTGGGAAATGTTTTGGAAATAAACTCTCTGACCCTAAACACAAGATTTTATGGTTTGAAAACATATTTTGTTAAACCTATAAGAATATTGCCTTATTAAAAGCATTTCTTCACCACATAAAATAATGACATGGTTTAAAAATGGTTTATGAAGTAAAAACTTTTGCAAATGGTTTTTCCACTTTATAAAATGACCAATAGGAGTTACCAAATGTTTATAACCTACTAGAAACCACTTTTACAAATAAAACAACCTTTTTCATGCTTGCATGCATTGTTTTGTTACTATGATTTTATGTGATGAATTGCTTGAATGGTAGATTGAAATATTGTTTGCTTGATTGAATTGTAGTGATTTGAAGTAGTGAACATAAACTCTCTACCAAAAAGGCAAGTGATGCTTCATACTTTTGTCCCACTATTTTCACTATGCATTAGTGATGTTTATAAGTAGGACTTGCATGGAAATTTTGCTAAGTATAAACCATGCTATGGGAAATCCTAGTAGATGAAACCTTAGTAGAAATTTTCCTAAGTTAAGATTCCTACTACTATCATGCTTAGCTTAGCTAATAGAAAACAAGGGTGGAATATATATTCATACTATGGAAAAATTTCTAAGTCTGAGGACTTGTGTTTTGTTTAATAAAACAACTAAGTGAATGAATCACCTGGGTGGAATGGAAGGAATGGTTTGTGTTGAGTGGTCATGCAAGTTCAGTATGCTGGGGAAAACTTGGGAATCACCAAGTCCAGTATACTGAGGAAAACTTGGTGTCTCCCTTGTGGATGGCCACCCAGGAACAAAGAGATTTGAGATGTCAAATGTTGAGAAGCTTCAATTGCAGCCACTTGGCATTATGGACTCTGCCTGGATCATATAGGTTGCAATAACTTAGCCAAATGGACAGTTGGTGGTAGGGGTTTGATAGGTTGGAGCGCGTCCATTCTAGTCTAAGGGAAGGCTTCTGAAAGATCTTGTCTTGGTGAAACCAAGTCTTGTGGGGAAAGTGCACCACCTCTACAGAGTGAAAAATCGAAGTACTTAGCCATGTCCCTGGCAAAGGACAATTTGAGCATCAAGACATGGAAGCTATCAAGAATCTCATCATCTCAATTTCAAAGTTAAAAACTTGTGGTTGAACAAGGGTTTAAGGTTCACCAATTTCTATTGGTGGTTCCTTGGGTGATTTTGTCAAAGCAAAAAACTTAGGTTTTCAAATGATAAGGAAAATCTATTTTGAGCAAAGCAAGCCTAAGATCCACTTAGGCAAATGCATATAGATGATAGACTCCACTATACTACCATAGTATCACTTGCCAATACAATTCAAATGTACTAACCCTTGTGGCTGTAACTTGTTATGTTGCAGGTTTGTTTGATGTTAGTGAAGTTTAATGATTAGGATTACAAGTCTACAACCAACATGTCTGCCTGTGGCACTTTGAAGATGAGGGACCCCATGCTATTGTTATATTCTGATGCATTGTAATGAGATAGCCAAATGAGCTATGTAAGATGTAATAAATTATTTTATTCCTGGTTATAAAGTTGTATTATGACCTTTGTTTCTTGATATTGTTGGAGATATGCCCAAGAGGCAATAATAAAGTGGTTATTATCATATCTTCACACTTATGATAAATGTTTACATACCATGCTATAATTGTATTAACCGGAAACATTAATACTTGTGTGATTTGTAAACTAAAATAAGAGTCCCTAGTAAAGCCTCTTGTTAAACTAGCTTATTGGTTAATATATGATCATGGTTTCCTGATCATGAACATAGAGATGTTATTAACAACAGGATCATATCATTAGGAGAATGATGTGATGGACATACTCCTATAGATAAGCGTAGCATAAAGATCAAGTCATTTTAAATAGTTCAATTGCTATATGCTTTCTGATACATAGTAACCTAATTCCTTCGACCATGAGATCATGCATATCACCTTTTCCGGATGGATGCTTTGATGTCATTAAACACCACACCGTAACAGGGTGGCTGTAAGGTGGCATTGAGTGTTCAGAAAGTATTGGTTGAAACACATGGATCAAGAGTGGGATTTGTCCATCCATATGACGGATAGATATACTCTGGGCCCTCTCGGTGAAATGTCATCCAATTAGCTTGCAAGCATGTGACTGGCTCACAAGGGATCACATATCACGGGAACGAGAAAAGAGTACTTATCAGTAACGAGGTTGAACTAGGTATGCAGAGATACCGACGATCAAAACCTCGGATAAGTAAACTATCGTGAGACAAAGGGAAATTGGTATCGTATGTAAGTGGTTCATTCGATCGCAAAGTAATCGTAGAAATATGTGGGAGCCATATGAATTTCCAGATTCCTCTATTGGTTATTGTTCGGAGAAGTGTCTGGATCATGTCCGCATAATTCACGAACCGTAGGGAGACACACTTAAGGATTCGACGTTGTTTGAGTAGTTATGGTATTATGAGAAAGAGACCGAATGTTGTTAGGAGTCTCGGATGGGATCCGGGATATCACGAGGTGATCCGGAATGGTCCGGAGAATAATATTCATATAAGGAAAGTCCCGTTTCGGAGTTCGGGAATGATTCCGGTGTTTTCATCGGGAATGTTCTAGAAGGTTCCGGAATGTCCGGTACTCCGGGGGGGAAGGGGTACATGAATGTGTCATTACGTATTGGAATGATTGCATCATGTGCTAAGTTTTCTCGCTGTTCCAAATAAAGGATTAAATTGAATCCTAAAACTGAAAAGTCAAATGGCCAGTTTGAAAGTCAAACGGCTAAAACAGGAAACTGTGGGAAACAAGCAAGAGGAGGTTGAAACCGACTTGGGGGAGGAGTCCTTCCTCTCCAAGCCGGCGCACCACCTAGGCCGAGTTGGGGAGGGACTCCCCTCCCTCCCCTTGGCCGCCGGCCCTCTCCACCTATAAGAGGAGGGGCAGGGCCTCCTCCTCTAGACACACAAGTTCCTATCCTCTAATCTAAACCCTAGCCAAAGCCTCTGGTTTAGAGCCGTTTTGGTTTAGAGCTTCTAATCGCACTAGCCTTCGGTTTAGAGCCTTCTAATTGGTGTGTCTAATCTCTAGACCACTAAAGCCTCTCTCATACTCCACCATACTCGCTCCGGCTTAAGGCAAAGCCCTGCGAGATCTCCCCTCTACTTCCGGTACCACGCCGTTGTGCTGCCGGAATCGCGAGGTGAGTGCTACAACCTCCGTTGTCTGCTGGAACAAGGGAGAGGAAGGTCTTCGTCGAGTACCGAACGTGTGACCGACTGCGGGAGCGCTGCCGGAACGTGGCGCCGGAAGGATCGTCTACGCGATCTTGAGATCGGAAAAAGTACGACTACATCACCCACGAGAATCTGCTCTCTTTAACCGCTTTGGAATCTTCGAGGGTAAGTTATTCCATCGACTCGTTGCTACAATATAGTAGATAGATCTTGGCTTGTTTGTTTGTATGCGATAGAAATTTTTTGTTTTCCATGCTACGAACCCCTACAGTGGTATCAGAGCCGTGTCTATATGTAGATCTGTTGCACGAGTAGAACACAATGGTCATTGTGGGCGTTGATGCTTTTATTGTCGATTGCTTCTTGTGTACTTTGCATCTTGCGGTATGTTGGGATGAAGCGGCCCGGGTTAACCTTACATGACATCGTTCATGAGACTTGCTCCACGCTTGACATGCAACTTGTATTGCATAAGTGGCTTTGCGGGTGCCTGTTTCTCCTAGCATAGTTAAGATCCAATTTACAACGGGTGATTAACAATACTAGTATCAATGTTGTGGTTCTTGTTCGTAAGTTAGAACGACACTTATTGAAAGCCCCAAACCACGTAAAATATGCAAAGAAAGTAGAGGCGTCTAACTTTGTTTTGCAGGGGTGTGCAGTGATGTGATATGGCCATGATTGTGATTATATATGATGTATGCAATGTTCCTTATTGTAAGTCGGCAACCGGCAGGAGCCATATGGTTGTCTTTAAATTCTGTTAAGACCCGCGTGTCTATTCAAAGTAGTTGTAATAGTTGAAGCTGGTGGACGACAACCATGGAGAAGCATCATTGACCTTGATGCAATGTCGGTGATGATGGAGATCATGTTCGTGCTAGAAGATGGAGAAAGGAAGCACAAAGAAGAAAGGCCATATCATATCACATATTATGAATTGCATGTGATGTTAATCCTTTATGCGTCTTGTATTGCTTAGTAGACGACGGTAGCATTATAAGATGATCCCTCATGCACATGAATTTCAAGTCATAAAGTGTTCACCCTTAGTTAGCACCGTTGCTAAAGCTTGTTGTTTCGAAGCACCACGTGATGATCGGGTGTGTTAGATTCCGCAAGTGTATACAACGTGGGCAAGCCAGATTTGCTCATGCGGAAGCTAAGGTTTGATCTTGACGAGCCTAGCATGTACATACATGGCCTCAGGAACACGGATTACCGAAAGGTAGAGCATGAGTCATATATTAGATATGATGAACATGTTGATTGTTCGCCATTGAAGCTATATCAACTCTCGTGATGATCGGTTTGATGTGGTGGATTTGGTTCGTGTGATCACTAAAACAATGTGAGGGATATTGTTTTGAGTGGGAGTTCACCTAGATTAATTTAATTATTAATTAGAACTCAATTTATCATAAACTAAATCAAAGTGAATTTGCATAGTTGTTGTAGTCATTGGTATCCGTTTACCACCTTGCGCTTAGTTATAATTGAGATGATAGAACTATAGAATTCTGGTTAGTTACTTTACGAACTGGTATCGTATTGTTTTGAAGTGTTAATCTAAAGTTTAAAAGTCCTATTGCAAACTTTCAGTAAGTTCCGGTTACTCCATGAAGTTTAATAATTAGTATTAAATCAAGAGTAACAATTCCAAGTATTAGTATATAAGTATCATGTTTGTCTCCATGATTCTTGATATTCAAAGGATTCTCTTAATATCAAGGTTATCTAGGATCTGAAAGAGTTGTTTCAGAAACCATGATGTGTCGAAGATATTGTGATATCTGAAACGAAGTTTTGGTTACAACATGATAGAGTATAATATGGCAAAGTTCATGTTCTCATATTTTGATGAGAATTTGCAAAAAGGTTGGAGACACTTGTTGTCCTAATCCTCCAAAAGGTTTTGGATAGCAACATTATACTCATAATTCATCATTATAAGCTAAAAGTAGCTTGATCATGGACGATTCCATGATAAGGGTGAATATTTGATGTAGGTAAAATGTTTACTACACCAAGAGATTACTAAAGGAATTTGAAAGAACACCAAACATTTGATGATGGTGATCTACTTCAAAGTGAAAGTCCAAAGACATTGGTATTTAATTATACACGCTTTGGACTATGTGTCATATGTATGACTGCACTATTGATGTTGATAGATTCTTTCAAACAGAAAGGAGATAGTGAATGAGAATCTCATAAATATATGGCAGAAAAGAAAAGACTAGAATTGTTCAGTTTAAGTATATAGATGATATACATGTTATGGCTATATTCTTTGCTTATTAAACAATGTGGTTCTTAAGTATTTGATACTGAATTTGTTGGTGTGAATTGTCATACGAAACAACACAATTCATGAACTACAATGGCCTAAGTAACTAGCAAAAGAATATGTGATGATGTTCATCGAGAACAAATAAAGGGTTATTGTGTTGCTCGTTAAACATCAAAGCTTGCCTTCAAGATTTGTTTTATCAGGTATTATGAGAACAAAAGGGTTGTTCAAATAATTTCCGTAATTCATAAAAGATGGATGATTCACAAATCTCGTTGGAGAAATCGCATCCATAAAACTAGTGCTAAAAATGTCGAAAGACAAATTGATTGAAATATCACTTAGGAAGCGATATCGCCGTTTAAATTATATTGGAAAGAAAACATGAAGAAACTCCATGTGGATGGAATTTTGGAGTCTTTTGATTTTGATCACATGACGCTTGTGAAACTTTCCTAAGAGATAATTAAAACTTCGTTCATATGCCAAAAGGGAACGATAGACTAGCTTATTGGAACTTGTACATATTGTTGTATGAAGTCCATTATGTATAGTCAAGAGCGATGGATTTTAACTTCATTTGCTTTTTCCGAAATTTTGAGTGAATATATGAATATTTACTTAATAAGGATGAAGTATGAAACATTTTAAAAGTTCAAATACTTTCAAGATGAAGTGTAAAATCATTGTAACAAGAATATAAACAGTTTATGATAAAGATCATAAAGGAAGATATTTGAGTTACAGAGTTTAGCATAATACCTAAGATTTAAGGAATCGTTCCGTGGATTTGCATTTCCCGAAACACCATAAGAGTATGGAACGTTCGAGATATGTAATTAAACCTTGTTTGACATGGCTAGATCAAAGGTATAATTCATAAAACTGCCATTGTATTTTAAAGATTAAAAGCTTTAGAGATTACAGTTTTTCCACTGAAAAGAGCTCCATCATAATCCGTTGAAATGACACCATATGTTATGGTTTGGGATAAAACCCAAGTAGTCCTTTCTTAAAACATTGGTATGCTATGCATAAGAAAGATGTGTGCAACCAAAGTCGGATGAACTTGTCTTTGTATAACTGTTAAGTATTCCTCCATAAACACCGGAGACAAAAGTGTTTGTTGCTTAGAACATTAAGTTTCTTTGAGAAGGAATTTTTCGTGAAAAGTTAAGTGGGAGGACAATAGAACTTTGATAAGGTTAAAAGAACCTTAGCTATATGTGCAAAGTTGCGCAGCACCGAAAAGTGTTCCGGAGTTAGCAAACAATGCTCATGGCTCGCGTACTTCAAAGGTTGTGGTCACGGAGATCTAAGTTCCTATTGAAACAAGTAGGTCGGATGAACAATCAAATACCAAGATTTGAGAGTTAAATCATTATTTAACAATAATGATCCGACTACATGCAAAGAAGCGATGATGAGCCCTGACTCCATCAAATGGCTTGAAGCCATAAAATCCGTGATAGTTCCATACACGAGAAATCAAGTTTTGAACTTGAAGGACCCTCTAGAAAGGTGTAAGACCTTACAGTTGTGTCTGGATCTATAAAGAACTAGACATGGATGTTTTACATCTATGAAATAGTCGACATGTTGGGAAAGAGTTCACAAAATGTTCAAAGGTTGACTATGACAAGATTTGATCTTTCATAAGTGATATTTAGTCTAGACGGATTAATGTAGCAACCACTACATATAATTTGTTATATGGTAGTTGAATAAACAAAACAAGTTCTTCTAATAGAATCGTTACCTAGGACATGTGCATAACACGGTCCATAGGGTTTTGTTAATTCAAAGGATGCTAAAAGCATATGCAAACTTCAATGGTTAAAGTGAGCATCGCGGAGTTGGAATCTTCACTGTGATGAAACTGTTAAAAGAGTTTAAAAGTTCATTAGAAACGATGAAGATGCTTGCATTTGCAAGAAATTAAGTGGGAGCGCTAAGACATGTTTCTAATACATTATGTGGAAGACATATTGTTGATTGGAAATAATGTATCTTTTATTAACACAAGTTAAGAATTTCATCCCGATGAAAGACTTAGGCAAAACCCAAATATTTGGCATCAATAGACGCTAATATGGTTGTGCCAGAAGTACATAGACAAGATATTGAATGAGTTCAATATAGAAACTACAAGAGAGGTTCTTGTCGCACAGAAAGGATTGAATGAGTTCAATGTTGATGATATTCAAGTGTATTGACATTTGGTAAAGTGAAACAAATAATCAAGTATAGATTGATACTTGATGTATGAAATCACAAAGAATATTTATATCAATCATACTGTGATATGTACAAATCCAGATATGTCCTATGCTCTAAATGTTGTGAGCATATACCAGAATGATTCGTAAGATGATCATCGGACAATAGTAAGGATATTCTTATGATCTTTTGGAAGAACTAAGAGTATAATATTTGTAGAAGTGACAAATAGATGGTTAGTTCATTGTAAAAGTACTACATTGATACTAGCTTTGTCACAAAGTACAAATTAAGATTATCTCAATCTAAACTAAGGGTGGCACAATATAATGGAAAGTTAGTTCCATAATGGATTTGGATGAGTTCCAAAGTTAAGACATTGTGACAGATACTACAACAAAAGGCTAAGTATATGACTGCTATTTTAGCAGCAAAAGAGGGCATTTGTGTCAAGTAGTTTGATATCAAACTAGGTGTAGTTCACAGTGGGATAATACTATGAAGATATATTGTGCGACAATATTATCAACATGTTTTAACCCCAAAGAGATAAAGGTCACACCGAAAGACCAAATTTATACAAAGCCATCTCATTAGAGAATGAGTGATGCCTAGAGAGGCAAAGACATGCAATTACACACGGACCTAGAAGTGTCAGATCCGGAGATCAGTTGACCACTAGCAATCGTGTACATACAACACCGGAAAGCCATAGGTGTTGAATACACAAAGGTTTGAAACTAGATTATTGACTCTAGTGCAAGTGGGAGACTATTGGAGATATGCCCAAGAGGCAATAATAAAGTGGTTATTATCATATCTTCACACTTATGATAAATGTTTACATACCATGCTATAATTGTATTAACCGGAAACATTAATACTTGTGTGATTTGTAAACTAAAATAAGAGTCCCTAGTAAAGCCTCTTGTTAAACTAGCTTGTTGGTTAATATATGATCATGGTTTCCTGATCATGAACATAGAGATGTTATTAACAACAGGATCATATCATTAGGAGAAGGATGTGATGGACATACTCCTATAGATAAGCGTAGCATAAAGATCAAGTCATTTTAAATAGTTCAATTGCTATATGCTTTCTGATACATAGTAACCTAATTCCTTCGACCATGAGATCATGCATATCACCTTTTCCGGATGGATGCTTTGATGTCATCAAACACCACACCGTAACAGGGTGGCTGTAAAGGTGGCATTGAGTGTTCAGAAAGTATTGGTTGAAACACATGGATCAAGAGTGGGATTTGTCCATCCATATGACGAATAGATATACTCTGGGCCCTCTCGGTGAAATGTCATCCAATTATCTTGCAAGCATGTGACTGGCTCACAAGGGATCACATATCACGGGAACGAAAAAAGAGTACTTATCAGTAACGAGGTTGAACTAGGTATGCAGAGATACCGACGATCGAAACCTCGGATAAGTAAACTATCGTGAGACAAAGGGAAATTGGTATCGTATGTAAGTGGTTCATTCGATCGCAAAGTAATCGTAGAAATATGTGGGAGCCATATGAATTTCCAGATTCCTCTATTGGTTATTGTTCGGAGAAGTGTCTCGATCATGTCCGCATAATTCACGAACCGTAGGGAGAGACACTTAAGGATTCGACGTTGTTTGAGTAGTTATGGTATTATGAGAAAGAGACCGAATGTTGTTCGGAGTCTCGGATGGGATCCGGGATATCACGAGGTGATCCGGAATGGTCCGGAGAATAAGATTCATATAAGGAAAGTCCCGTTTCGGAGTTCGGGAATGATTCCGGTGTTTTCATCGGGAATGTTCTAGAAGGTTCCGGAATGTCCGGCACTCCGGGGGGGAAGGGGTACATGAATGTGTCATTACGTATTGGAATGATTTCATCATGTACTAAGTGTTCTCGCTATTCCAAATAAAGGATTAAATTAAATCCTAAAACTGAAAAGTCAAATGGCCAGTTTGAAAGTCAAACGGCTAAAACAGGAAACTGTGGGAAACAAGCAAGAGGAGGTTGAAACCGACTTGGGGGAGGAGTCCTTCCTCTCCAAGCCGGCGCACCACCTAGGCCGAGTTGGGGAGGGACTCCCCTCCCTCCCCTTGGCCGCCGGCCCTCTCCACCTATAAGAGGACGGGCAGGGCCTCCTCCTCTGGACACACAAGTTCCTATCCTCTAATCTAAACCCTAGCCAAAGCCTCTGGTTTAGAGCCGTTTTGGTTTAGAGCTTCTAATTGCACTAGCCTTCGGTTTAGAGCCTTCTAATTGGTGTGTCTAATCTCTAGACCACTAAAGCCTCTCTCATACTCCACCATACTCGCTCCGGCTTAAGACAAAGCCCTGCGAGATCTCCCCTCTACTTCCGGTACCACGCCGTTGTGCTGCCGGAATCGCGAGGTGAGTGCTACAACCTCCGTTGTCTGCTGGAACAAGGGAGAGGAAGGTCTTCGTCGAGTACCGAACGTGTGACCGACTGCGGGAGCGCTGCCGGAACATTGCGCCGGAAGGATCGTCTACGCGATCTTGAGATCGGAAAGAGTACGACTACATCACCCACGAGAATCTGCTCTCGTTAACCGCTTTGGAATCTTCGAGGGTAAGTTATTCCATCGACTGTTGCTACAATCTAGTAGATAGATCTTGGCTTGTTTGTTTGTATGCGATAGAAAATTTTTGTTTTCCATGCTACGAACCCCTACAGATATTACATCTTAACTGTGGATTCTAGCTATTGATCTAGGGACTAGCATTGTAAACACAGGGATCCTTTTCCTTTATAAAGGAGGGATCTTACACGGGACTAGAGATAGGGGCCTTTAGTCCTGATTTCGCAGTCCCGGGTGCAAAATCGGGACTAAAGGCCCTTACAAACCGGGACTATAGGCCCTTTTTCTACTAGTGCAATGCGTTTCACAACTATGGCTAATAGCTCATTAAAATGGCCATCAAACGCAAAAACGACGAGTTTCTAGTCATATCTCTCAAATATGTTACGAGTCATGCAAATCCGCCTGAAACCCAAAAACTATGGGAAATAACTCGTGGAAACAGCCAAAAACATGAAAACTACGAGTTTTTGGTCATAACTCTAAAACATGTATGGGGCCTTAATATCGCTGTAAGTCACCCTGGAAACCCAAAGATATGGGCAATAGCTCATGAAAACAGCCATAAAACATGAAAACAATATGTTTTTGGCCATATCTCTCAAACATGTAATGAGTCAAACGAGCCATCCAAATCCTCCTAGATCCCAAAAACTATGGGCAATAACTCATGGAAACGGACAAAAAACACGAAAACGACATGTTTCTGGTCATATCTCTAAAACATGTAACGAGTCATAGGATCCATGCAAATCCGTCTGGAACCCCAAAACTGTTGGCAATAACTCATGAAAACAGTTAGAAAACACGAAAACCACGGGGTTTTGGTCATAACTCTCAAACATGTATCGGGTCTTAAGGTCTTTGTAAATTGTCCTAGAACCCCAAAACTATGGGCTATAGCTCTTGAAAATGTCCAGAAAATACGAAAACGACGAGTTTCTGGTCATATCTCTCAAACATGTAACGAGCCATACGAGTCATGCAAATCCGTCCAGAACCCAAAAATTGTCGGCAATAACTCATGAAAACTGCCAGAAAACACGAATACAACGAGTTTTTTGTCATAACTCTCAAACATGTATCAGGTCTTATGGTCTTTGTAAATGGCCCTAGAATCCCAAAAAAGTGGGCAATAGCTCCTGAAAATGGCCATAAAACGCAAAAACGACGAGTTTCAAGTCATATCTATCAAATATGTAACGAGTCGCAAATCCGTCTGGAACCCAAAAACTATGGGCAATAACTCATGGAAATAGCCAAAAAATATGAAAACCACGAGTTTTTGGTCATAACTCTCAAACATGTATCGGGCCTAAAGATAGCTGTAAGTCGCCTTGGAAACCCCAAACTGTGGGGAATAGCTCATGAAAACAGCCATAAAACGTTAAAACGACGTGTTTTTGGTCATATCTCTAAAACATGTAACGAGTCATAGGAGCCATGCAAATCCGTCTGGAACCCAGAAACAGTTGGCAATAACTCATGAAACAAGTCAGAAAACACGAAAACCACGGGGTTTTCGACATAACTCTCAAACATGTATCGAGTCTTAAGGTCTTTTGTAAATTGTCCTGGAACCCCAAAACTGTGGGCTATAGCTCATGAAAAAGTCCAGAAAATGCAAAAACGACGAGTTTCTGGTCATATCTCTCAAACATGTAACGAGCCATACAAGCCATGCAAATCCGTCCAGAACCCAAAAATTATCGGCAATAACTCATGGAAACTGCCAGAAAACACGAATACAACGAGTTTTTGGTCATGACTCTCAAACATGTATCAGGTCTTAAGGTCTTTGTAAATGGCCCTAGAATCCCAAAAATATGGGCAATAGCTCCTGAAAATGGCCATAAAACGCAAAAACGACGAGTATCTAGTCATATCTCTCAAATATGTAACAAGTCATACGAGTCATGCAAATCCGCCTGGAACCCAAAAACTATGGGCAATAACTCATGGGAACAGCCAAAAAATATGAAAACCACGAGTTTTTGGTCATAACTCTCAAACATGTAGCGGGCCAAAAGATCACTGTAAATCGCCCTGGAAACCCAAAACTGTGGGCAATAGCTCGTGAAAACAGCCATAAAACGACGTGTTTTTGGTCATATCTCTCAAACATGTAATGAGCCATACGAGCCATGCAAATCCTCCTAGATCCCCAAAACTATGGGCAATAACTCATGAAAACGGCTAGAAAACACGAAAACGACATGTTTCCGCTAATATCTCTAAAACATGTAACGAGTCATACGAGCCACGCAAATCCGCCTAGAACCCAAAAACTGTTGGCAATACCACATGGAAACGGTCAGAAAACACGAAAACCACGAGTTTTTGGTCATAACTCTCAAACATGTATCGGGTCTTAAGGTCTTTGTAAATCGTCCTAGAACCCCAAAATTGTGGGCTATATCTCATGAAAACGTCCATAAATGCGAAAACAACGATTTTCTGGTCAAGTCTCTCAAACAGCTAATGAGTTATACGAGCCATGCAAATCTCCCTAGGATCCAAAAACTGTGGGCAATAACTCATGAAAACGGCCAGGAAATGCGAAAACGACGAGTTTCTGGTCATATCTCTCAAACTTATAACATGTCATGCGAGCAATACAAATCTGCGAGGAACCCAAAAACTGTGGGCAATAACTCATGCAAACAGCCAGAAAACACGAAAACGACGAGTTCATGGTCATAAATCTCAAACATGTATCGAGTCTTAGGGTTGTTGTAAAACGCCGTGGAAACCCAAAAATTATGGGCAATAGCTCATGAAAAAATCCATAAAACGCGAATATAACGAGTTTCTTGTCATGTCTCTCAAATAAGTAATGAGTCATATGGAGTCATGCAAATCCATCTAGAACCAAAAATTGTGGGAAATAACTCATAGATATTGCTACAAAACACGAATACAACGAGTTTTTGGTCATAACTCTCAAACATGTATCGTTTAGGATCTCCGAAAAATGACCCTAGAATCCCAAAATTGTGGGCAATAGCTCATGAAAATGGCCATAAACGCAAAAACGACGAGTTTCTAGTCATATCTCTCAAATATGTAACGATTCATACGAGTCATGCATATCCGCCTAGAACCCAAAACCTATGGGCAATAACTGATGGAAACAGCCAAAAACAATGAAAACCAAGAGTTTTTGGTCATAACTCTTGAACCTGTATCAGGCATTAATATCGCTGTAAGTTACCCTGGAAACCCAAAATTGTGGGCAATAGCTCATGAAAACAGTCATAAATCATGAAACCGACGTGTTTTTTGTCATATCTATAATACATATAACGAGTCATACGAGCCATGCAAATCCGCCTGGAACCCAAAAAACTGTTGGCAATAACTTATGGAAACGGTCAGAAAACACGAAAACCATGAGGTTTTGGTCATAACTCTCAAACATGTATCAGGTCTTAAGGTCTTTGTAAATCTTCCTAGAACCCCAAAACTGTGGGCTATAGCTCATGAAAACGTCCATAAAATGCGAAAACGAAGATTGTCTGGTCAAATCTCTCAAAAATCTAACGAGTTATACGAGCCATGCAAATCCATTTGGAATCCAAAAACAATGGGCAATAACTCATGAAAACAGCCAAAAATACGAAAACGACATGTTTCTGGTCATATCTCTAAAACATGTAACGAGTCATACGAGCCATGCAAATCCGCCTACAAGCCGAAAATTGTGGCAATAACTCATGGGAAATTCCAAAAAACACGAAAACGATGACTTTTTAGTCATAGCTCTCAAACATGCGGGTCTTAGGGTCACTGTAAATAGCCCTGGAATCCCAAATATTGTGGGCAAAAGCTCATCAAAACGGACATAAACCACAAAAATGATTAGTTTTTGGTCATAACTCTCAAACATGTATCAGGTCTTAAGGTCGCTGTAAATCGCCCTGGAACCCTAAAAACGGTGGGCAATAACTCACGAAAACGGCCAGAAACACGAAAATGACATGTTTCTGTTCATATCTCTAAAACATGTAACGAGTCATACGAGCCATGCAAATCTGCCTGGAACCCAAAAACTGTTGGAAATAACTCATGGAAACGGTCAGAAAACACGGAAACCACGATTTGGGCCATAAGATCACTATAAATTGCCCTGGAAACCCATAGCTATGGGCAATAGCTCATGGAAACAGCAACACAATGCGAAAATGAAGTGTTTTTGGTCATATCTCTCAAACACGTAACGAGTCATACCAGCCATGCAAATCTGCCTGGAACCCAAAAACTGTGGGCGATAACTCATGAAAACGGCCAGAAAACACGAAAACGACATGTTTCTGGTCATATATCTAAAACATGTAACGATTCGTACGAGCCATGCAAATCCGCCTGGAAGCCAAAAATTGTGGGCAATAACTCAAGGAAACGGCCAGAAAACACTGTGGGCGATAACTCATGAAAACGGCCAGAAAACACGAAAACGATATGTTTCTGATCATATATCTAAAACATGTAACGAGTCATACGAGCCATGCAAATTCGCCTGGAAGCCAAAAAACGTGGGCAATAACTCATGGAAATGGCCAGAAAACACGAAAACGACGAGTTTTTTATCAGAACTCTCAAACATGTATCAGGTCTTAAGATTTCCGTAAATGGCCCTAGAATCCCAAAACTGTGGGCAATACCTCATGAAAATGGCCATAAAACGCAAAAACGACGAGTTTCCAGTCATATCTCTCAAATATGTAATGAGTCATACGAGTCCTGCAAATCCGCCTGAAACCCAAAAAATAAGGGCAAGAAATCATGGAAACGGCCAAAAAACATGAAAACCACGAGTTTTTGGTTATAACTCTCAAACATGTATCGGGCCTTAAGATCGCTGTAAATCGCCCTGGAAACCCAAAACTATGGGCAAGAGCTCATGAAAATAGCCATAAAACGCGAAAACGACGTGTTTTTGGTCATATCTCTCAAACATGTAACGAGGCATACGAGCCATGCAAATCCGCCTAGAACCCAAAAACTGTGGGCTATAACTCATGAAAACGGCTAGAAAACACGAAAACGACATGTTTCTAGTCATATCTCTAAAACATGTAACGAGTCATACGATCCATGCAAATCCGCCTAGAAGCCAAAAACTTTAGGCAATAACTCATGGAAACGGCCAGAAAACACGAAAACGATGAGATTTAGCTCATAACTCTTAAACATGGATCGGTTCTGATGGTCGCTGTAAATTGCCCTCGAATCCCAAATATTCTAGGCAATAGCTCATGAAAACGGCCATAAAACGCAAAAACGACGAGAACCTAGTCATATCTCTCAAAGATGTAACGAATCGTATGAGCAATGCAAATCCGCCCGAAACCCAAAAACTATGGGCAATAACTCGTGGGAACTTCAAGAAAACACGAAAATTATGACTTTTTAGTCATAGCTCTTAAACATGTATCGGGTCTTAGGGTCACTGTAAATCGCCCAGGAATCCCAAATATTATGGGCAATAGCTCATGAAAATGGACATAAAACACGAAAACGATGAGTTTTTTGTCATAAGTCTCAAACATGTATCGGGTCTTAAGGTGGCTGTAAATTGCCCTGGAACCCCAAAACTATGGGCAATAACTCACGAAAACGCCCAGAAAACAAGAAAACGACATGTTTCTGTTCATAGCGCTAAAACATGTAACGAGTCATACGAGCCATGCAAATCCGCCTGGAACCCTAAAACTGTGGGCAATAACTCATTAAAACGGTCAAAAAACACGAAAACCATGAGTTTTTTTATCATAACTCTCAAACATGTATCGGGCCTTAAGATCGCTGTAAATCGCTATGGAAACCAAGAACTTTGGGAAATAGCTGCTGAAGATAACAATAAAACGCGAAAACGATGTGTTTTGGTCACATATCTCAAACATGTAATGAGTCATACGAGCCATGCAAATCCGCCTGGAACCCAAAAACAGTGGGCAATAACTCATGAAAACGGCCAAAAAATACGAAAACGACATGTTTCTGGTCATATTTCTAAAACATGTAACGAGTCATACGAGCCATGAAAATCCGCCTGGAACCCAAAAACAGTGGGCAATAAATCATGGAAACGGCCAGAAAACACGAAAATGAAAAGTTTTTAGTCATAACTCTCAAACATTTAGCGGGTCTTAAGGTCTCCGTCAATGGCCCTAGAATCCCAAAACTGTGGGTAATTCCTCATAAAAATGGCCATAAAACAGAAAAACGACGAGTTTCTAGTCATATCTCTCAAACATGTAACGAGTCATACGAGCCATGCAAATCCGCCTGGAACCCAAAAATTATGGGCAATAACTCATAAAAATGGCCAGAAAACACGAAAACGACATGTTTCTGGTCATATCTCTAAAATATGTGACGAGCCATACTAGTCATGGAAATCCGCCTGGAAGCCAAAAATTGTGGGCAATAACTCACGGGAACTTCCAGAAAACATGAAAAAGATGACTTTTTAGTCATACCTCTCAAACATGTATCGGGTCTTAGGGTCACTGTAATCTCCCTCGAATCCCAAATATTGTGGGCAATAGCTCATGAAAACGGACATACACCACGAAAACGTTGGTCATAACTCTCAAACATGTATCGGGTCTTAAGGTCGGTGTAAATCGCCCTAGAACCCTAAAACCGTGGGCAATAACTCACGAAAACGGCTAGAAAACACGAAAACGACATGTTCTGTTCATATCTCTTAAACATGTAACGAGTCATACGAGCCATGCAAATCTGCCTAGAACCCAAAATCAGTTGGAAATAACTCATGGAAACGATCAGAAAACACGAAAACCACGAGTTTTTGGTCATAACTCTCAAACATGTGTTGGGCCTTAAGATTGCTGTAAATCGCCCTGGAAACCCAGAACTGTGGGCAATAGCTCATGAAAACAACAATAGAATGCGAAAACGGCGTGTTTTTGGTCATATCTCTCAAACACGTAACGAGTCATACGAGCCATTCAAATCTGTCTGGAACCCAAAAACTGTGAGCGATAACTCATGAAAACGGGCAGAAAACACGAAAACGACATGTTTCTGGTCATATATCTAAAACATGTAGCGAGTCATACGAGCCATGCAAATCCGCCTGGAAGCCAAAAACTGTGGGCAATAACTCATGAAAATGGCCAGAAAACACGAAAACGACGTGTTTTTGGTCATATCTCTTAAACATGTAACAAGTCATACGAGCCATGCAAATCCGCCTAGAACCCCAAAACTGTGGGAGATAAATCATGGAAACGGCTAGAAAACAAGAAAAGGACATGTTTCTGGTCATATCTCAAACATGTAACGAGTCATACAAACCATGCAAATCTGCCTGGAACCCAAAAACTGTTGGAAATAACTCATGGAAACGCTCAGAAAACACGAAAACCACGATTTGGGCCATAAGATCACTGTAAATTGCCTTGGAACCCTAGACTTATGGGCAATAGCTCATGAAAACAGCAACAAAATGCGAAAACGACGTGTTTTTGGTCATATCTCTCAAACACGTAACGATTCATATGAGCCATTCAAATCTGCCTGGAACCCAAAAACTGTGGGCGATAACTCATGAAAACGGCCAGAAAACACGAAAACGACATGTGTCTGGTCATATATCGAAAACATGTAACGAGTCATACGAGCCATGCAAATTTGCCTGGAAGCCAAAAACTATGGGCAATAACTCATGGAAATGGCCAGAAAACACGAAAACGACGAGTTTTTGATCATAACTCTCAAACATGTATGAGGTCTTAAGATCTCCGTAAATGGCTCTAGAATCCCAAAACTGTGGGCAATACCTCATGAAAATGGCCATAAAACACAAAAACGACGAGTTGCTAGCCATATCTCTCAAATATGTAATGAGTCATATAAGTCATGGAAATTCACCTGGAACCCAAAAAATAAGGGCAATAACTCATGGAAACGGCCAAAAAACATGAAAACCACGAGTTTTTGGTTATAACTCTCAAACATGTATCGTGCCTTAAGATCGCTGTAAATCGCCCTGGAAACCCAAAACTATGGGCAAGATCTCATGAAAATAGCCATAAAACGCGAAAACGACGTGTTTTTGCTCATATCTCTCAAACATGTAATGAGTCATACGAGCCATTCAAATCTGCCTAGAACCCAAAAACTTAGGGCAATAACTCATGAAAATGGCCAGAAAACACGAAAACGACATGTTTCTGGTCATATCTCTAAAACATGTAACGAGTCATACGATCCATGCAAATCCGCCTGGAAGCCAAAAACTTTAGGCAATAACTCATGGAAACGGCCAGAAAACACGAAAACGCTAAGTTTTAGCTCATTACTCTTAAACATGGATCCGGTCTGATGGTCGCTGTAAATTGCAATCGAATCCCAATTATTCTAGGCAATAGCTCATGAAAACGGCCATAAAACGCAAAAACGACAAGAACCTAGTCATATCTCTCAAACATGTAACGAATCATATGAGCAATGCAAATCTGCTCGAAAACCAAAAACTATAGGCAATAACTCACGGGAAAATAATGACTTTTTGGTCATAACTCTTAAACATGTATCGGGTCTTAGGGTCACTGTAAATTGCCCAGGAATCCCAAATATTATGGGCAATAGCTCATGAAAATGGACATAAAACACGAAAACGATGAGTTTTTTGTCATAAGTCTCAAACATGTATCACGTCTTAAGGTGGCTGTAAATTGCCCTGGAACCCTAAAACTATGGGCAATAACTCACGAAAATGCCCAGAAAACACGAAAACGACATGTTTCTGTTCATATCTCTAAAACATGTAACGAGTCATACGAGCCATGCAAATCCGCCTGGAACCCTAAAACTATGGGCAATAACTCATTAAAACGGTCAAAAAACACGAAAACCATGAGTTTTTTTATCATAACTCTCAAACATGTATGGGGCCTTAAGATCGCTGTAAATCGCTATGGAAACCCAGAACTTTGGGCAATAGCTCCTGAAGACAGCAATAAAACGTGAAAACGATGTGTTTTGGTCACATATCTCAAACCTGTAACGAGTCATACGGGCCATGCAAATCCGCCTGGAACCCAAAAACTATGGGCAATAACTCATGAAAACGGCCAGAAAATACGAAAACGACATGTTTCTGGTCATATCTCTAAAACATGTAACGAGTCATACGATCCATGAAAATCCTCCTGGAACCCAAAAACAGCGGGCAATAAATCATGGAAACGGCAAAAAAACACGAAAATGAAAAGTTTTTGGTCATAACTGATAAACATGTATCGGGTCTTAAGGTCTCCGTAAATGGCCCTAGAATCCCAACAATGTGGGAAATACCTCATGAAAATGGCCATAAAACAGAAAAACGACGAGTGTTTAGTCATATCTCTCAAACATGTAACGAGTCATACGAGCCATGCAAATCCGTCTGGAACCCAAAAATTATGGGCAATACCTCATAAAAATGGCCAGAAAACACGAAGACGACATGTTTCTGGTCATATCTCTAAAATATGTAACGAGTCATACCAGCCATGCAAATCCGCCTGGAAGAAAAAAACTGTGGGCAACAACTCACGGGAACTTCCAGAAAATACGAAAACGATGACTTTTTAGTCATACCTCTCAAACATGTATCGGGTCTTAGGGTCACTGTAATCGCCCTCGAATCCCAAATATTGTGGGCAATAGCTCATGAAAACTGACATAAACCACGAGAACGATTAGTTTTTGGTTATAAGTCTCAAACATGTATCGGGTCTTAAGGTCGCTGTAAATTTCCCTGGACCCGAAAACGGCTAGAAAACACGAAAACAACATGTTCTGTTCAGATCTCTTAAACATGTAACGAGTCAAACGAGCCATGCAAATCTACCTGGACCCAAAAACTATTGGAAATAACTCATGGAAACGATCAGAAAACACGAAAACCACGAGTTTTTGGTCATAACTCTCAAACATGTGTTGGGCCTTAAGTTTGCTGTAAATTGCCCTGGAAACCCAGAACTGTGGGCAATAGCTCATGAAAACAGCAATAGAATGTGAAAACGACGCGTTTTTGGTCATATCTCTCAAACATGTAACGAGTCGTACGAGCCAGGTAAATCCGCCTAGAACCTAAGAACTGTGGGCGATAACTGATGAAAACGGCTAGAAAACACGAAAACGACATGTTTCTGGTCATATCTCTAAAACATGTAACGAGTCATACAAGCCATGCAAATCTGCCTGGAACCCAAAAACTGTTGGAAATCACTCATGGAAACGCTCAGAAAACACGAAAACCACGATTTGGGCCATAAGATCACTGTAAATCGCCCTGGAAACCCAGAACTGTGGGCAATAGCTCATGAAAACAACAACAAAATGCGAAAACGACGTGTTTTTGCTCATATCTCTCAAACATGTAATGAGTCATACGAGCCATTCAAATCTGCCTAGAACCCAAAAACTTAGGGCAATAACTCATGAAAACGGCCAGAAAACACGAAAACGACATGTTTCTGGTCATATATCTAAAACATGTAATAAGTTATACAAGCCATGCAAATCCGCTTGGAAGCCAAAAACTGTGGGCAATAACTCATGCAAATGGCCAAAAAACACGAAAACGAAGAGTTTTTGATCATAACTCTCAAACATTTATCAGGTCTTAAGATCTCCGTAAATGGCCCTAGAATCCCAAAACTGTGGGCAATACCTTATGAAAATGGCCATAAAACACAAAAAATACGAGTTGCTAATCATATCTCTCAAATATGTAATGAGTCATACGAGTCATGCAAATCCGCCTAGAACCCAAAATCAGTTGGAAATAACTCATGGAAACGATCAGAAAACACGAAAACCACGAGTTTTTGGTTATAACTCTCAAACATGTATCGGGCTTTAAGATCGCTGTAAATCGCCCTGGAAACCCAAAACTATGGGCAAGAGGTCATGAAAATAGCCATAAAACACGAAAACGATGTGTTTTTGGTCATATCTCTCAAACATGTAACGAGTCATAAAAGCCAGGCAAATCCTCCTAGAACCCAAAAACTATGGGCGATAACTTGTGAAAACGGCTAGAAAACACGAAAACGACATGTTTCTGGTCATATCTCTAAAACATGTAACGAGTCATACGAGCCATTCAAATCCGCCTGGAAGCCAAAAACTTTAGGCAATAACTCATGGAAACGGCCAGAAAACACGAAAACGTTGAGTTTTAGCTCATAACTCTTAAACATGCATCCGGTCTAATGGTCGCTGTAAATTGCCCTCGAATCCATATTATTCTAGGCAATAGCTCATGAAAACGGCCATAAAACGCAAAAACGACGAGAACCTTGTCATATCTCTCAAACATGTAACGAATCATATGAGCAATGCAAATCCGCCCGGAACCCAAAAACTACGGGCAATAACTCATGGGAACTTCAAGAAAACACGGAAATGATGACTTTTTGGTCATACCTCTTAAACATGTATCGGGTCTTAGAGTCACTGTAAATCGCCCAGGAATCCCAAATATTATGGGCAATAGCTCATGAAAATGGACATAACACACGAAAACGATGATTTTTTTGTCATAAGTCTCAAACATGTATCGGGTCTTAAGGTGGCTGTAAATTGCCCTGGAACCCTAAAACTATGGGGAATAACTCACGAAAACGCCTAGAGAACACGAAAACGACATGTTTCCGTTCATAGCTCTAAAACCTGTAACGAAGCATACAAGCCTTGAAAATCCGCCTAGAACCCTAAATCTGTGGGCAATAACTCATAAAAATGGTCAAAAAACACGAAAACCATGAGTTTTTTTATCATAACTCTCAAACATGTATCGGGCCTTAAGATCGCTGTAAATCGCATTGGAAACCCAGAACTTTGGGCAATAGCTGCTGAAGACAGCAATAAAACAAGAAAAAGATGTGTTTTGGCCACATATCTCAAACATGTAACTAGTCATACGAGCCATGCAAATCCGCCTAGAACCCAAAAACTATGGGCAATAACTCATGAAAACGGCTAGAAAATACGAAAACGACATGTTTCAAATTATAACTCTAAAACATGTAACGAGTCATACGAGCCATGAAAATCCGCCTGGAACCCAAAAACAGTGGGCAATAAATCATGGAAACGACCAGAAAACACGAAAAAGAAAAGTTTTTGGTCATAACTCTCAAACATGTATCGAGTCTTAAGGTCTCCGTAAATGGCCCTTGAATCCCAAAACTGTGGGCGATAACTCATGAAAACGGCCAGAAAACACGAAAACGACATCTTTCTAGTCATATATCTAAAACATGTAATGAGTCATACGAGCCATGCAAATTTGCCTAGAAGCCAAAAACTATGGGCAATAACTCATGCAAATGGCCAAAAAACACGAAAACGATGAGTTTTTGATCATAACTCTCAAACATGTATTAGGTCTTAAGATATCCGTAAATGGACCTAGAATCCGAAAACTGTGGGCAATATCTCATGAAAATGGCCATAAAACACAAAAACGACGAGATGCTAATCATATCTCTCAAATATGTAATGAGTCATACAAGTCATGCAAATCCGCTTGGAACCCAAAAAATAAGGGCAATAACTCATGGAAACGGCCAAAAAACATGAAAACCACGAGTTTTTGGTTATAACTCTCAAACATGTATCGGGCCTTAAGATCGCTGTAAATCGCCCTAGAAACCCAAAACTGTGGGCGATAACTCATGAAAACGGCTAGAAAACATGACAACGACATGTTTCTAGTCATATCTCTAAAACATGTAACGAGTCATACGAGCCATTCAAATCCGCCTGGAAGCCAAAAACTTTAGGCAATAACTCATGGAAACGGCCAGAAAACACGAAAACGTTGAGTTTTAGCTCATAACTCTTAAACATGCATCCGGTCTGATGGTCGCTGTAAATTGCCCTCGAATCCATATTATTCTAGGCAATAGCTCATGAAAACGGCCATAAAACGCAAAAACGACGAGAACCTTGTCATATCTCTCAAACATGTAACGAGTCATATGAGCAATGCAAATCCGCCCGGAACCCAAAAACTACGGGCAATAACTCATGGGAACTTCAAGAAAACACGGAAATGATGTCTTTTTGGTCATACCTCTTAAACATGTATCGGGTCTTAGGGTCACTGTAAATCGCCCAGGAATCCCAAATATTATGGGCAATAGCTCATGAAAATGGACATAAAACACGAAAACGATGATTTTTTGTCATAAGTCTCAAACATGTATCGGGTCTTAAGGTGGCTCTAAATTGCCCTGGAACCCTAATACTATGGGAAATAACTCACGAAAACGCCTAGAGAACACGAAAACGACATGTTTCCGTTCATAGCTCTAAAACACGTAACGAAGCATACGAGCCATGAAAATCTGCCTAGAACCCTAAATCTGTGGGCAATAACTCATTAAAACGGTCAAAAAACACGAAAACCATGAGTTTTTTTATCATAACTCTCAAACATGTATCGGTCCTTAAGATCGCTGTAAATCGCATTGGAAACCCAGAACTTTGGGCAATAGCTGCTGAAGGCAGCAATAAAACAAGAAAAAGATGTGTTTTGGCCACATATCTCAAACATGTAACTAGTCATACGAGCCATGCAAATCCGCCTAGAACCCAAAAACTATGGGCAATAACTCATGAAAACGGCTAGAAAATACGAAAACGACATGTTTCAAATTATATCTCTAAAACATGTAACGAGTCATACGAGCCATGAAAATCCGCCTGGAACCCAAAAACAGTGGGCAATAAATCATGGAAACGGCCAGAAAACACGAAAAAGAAAAGTTTTTGGTCATAACTCTCAAACATGTATCGAGTCTTAAGGTCTCCGTAAATGGCCCTAGAATTCCAAAACTGTGGGCGATAACTCATGAAAACGGCCAGAAAACACGAAAACGACATGTTTCTGGTCATATATCTAAAACATGTAATGAGTCATACGAGCCATGCAAATTTGCCTAGAAGCCAAAAAATATGGGCAATAACTCATGCAAATGGCCAAAAAACACGAAAACGACGAGTTTTTGATCATAACTCTCAAACATGTATTAGGTCTTAAGATCTCCGTAAATGGCCCTAGAATCCGAAAACTGTGGGCAATATCTCATGAAAATGGCCATAAAACAAAAAAAAATGACGAGATGCTAATCATATCTCTCAAATATGTAATGAGTCATACGAGTCATGCAAATCCGCTTGGAACCCAAAAAATAAGGGCAATAACTCATGGAAACGGCCAAAAAACATGAAAACCACGAGTTTTTGGTTATAACTCTCAAACATGTATCGGGCCTTAAGATCGCTGTAAATCGCCCTAGAAACCTAAAACTGTGGGCGATAACTCATGAAAACGGCTAGAAAACATGACAACGACATGTTTCTAGTCATATCTCTAAAACATGTAACGAGTCATACGAGCCATTCAAATCCGCCTGGAAGCCAAAAACTTTAGGCAATAACTCATGGAAACGGCCAGAAAACACGAAAACGTTGAGTTTTAGCTCATAACTCTTAAACATGCATCCGGTCTGATGGTCGCTGTAAATTGCCCTCGAATCCATATTATTCTAGGCAATAGCTCATGAAAACGGCCATAAAACGCAAAAACGACGAGAACCTTTTCATATCTCTCAAACATGTAGCGAATCATATGAGCAATGCAAATCCGCCCGGAACCCAAAAACTACGGGCAATAACTCATGGGAACTTCAAGAAAACACGAAAATGATGACTTTTTGGTCATACCTCTTAAACATGTATCGGGTCTTAGGGTCACTGTAAATCGCCCAGGAATCCCAAATATTATGGGCAATAGCTCATGAAAATGGACATAAAACACGAAAACGATGATATTTTTGCCATAAGTCTCAAACATGTATCGGGTCTTAAGGTGGTTCTAAATTGCCCTGGAACCCTAATACTATGGGCAATAACTCACGAAAACGCCTAGAGAACACGAAAACGACATGTTTCCGTTCGTAGCTCTAAAACACGTAACGAAGCATACGAGCCATGAAAATCTGCCTAGAACCCTAAATCTGTGGGCAATAACTCATAAAAACGGTCAAAAAACACGAAAACCATGAGTTTCTTTATCATAACTCTCAAACATGTATCGGTCCTTAAGGTCGCTGTAAATCGCATTGGAAACCCAGAACTTTGGGCAATAGCTGCTGAAGGCAGCAATAAAACAAGAAAAAGATGTGTTTTGGCCACATATCTCAAACATGTAACTAGTCATACGAGCCATGCAAATCCGCCTAGAACCCAAAACCTATGGGCAATAACTCATGAAAACGGCTAGAAAATACGAAAACAACATGTTTCAAATTATATCTCTAAAACATGTAACGAGTCATACGAGCCATGAAAATCCGCCTAGAACCCAAAAACAGTGGGCAATAAATCATGGAAACGGCCAGAAAACACGAAAAAGAAAAGTTTTTGGTCATAACTCTCAAACATGTATCGAGTCTTAAGGTCTCCGTAAATGGCCCTAGAATTCCAAAACTGTGGGCGATAACTCATGAAAACGGCCAGAAAACACGAAAACGACATGTTTCTGGTCATATATCTAAAACATGTAATGAGTCATACGAGCCATGCAAATTTGCCTAGAAGCCAGAAACTATGGGCAATAACTCATGCAAATGGCCAAAAAACACGAAAACGACGAGTTTTTGATCATAACTCTCAAACATGTATTAGGTCTTAAGATCTCCGTAAATGGCCCTAGAATCCGAAAACTGTGGGCAATATCTCATGAAAATGGCCATAAAACACAAAAACGACGAGATGCTAATCATATCTCTCAAATATGTAATGAGTCATACGAGTCATGCAAATCCGCTTGGAACCCAAAAAATAAGGGCAATAACTCATGGAAACGGCCAAAAAACATAAAAACCACGAGTTTTTGGTTATAACTCTCAAACATGTATCGGGCCTTAAGATCGCTGTAAATCGCCCTAGAAACCCAAAACTGTGGGCGATAACTCATGAAAACGGCTAGAAAACATGACAACGACATGTTTCTAGTCATATCTCTAAAACATGTAACGAGTCATACGAGCCATTCAAATCCGCCTGGAAGCCAAAAACTTTAGGCAATAACTCATGGAAACGGCCAGAAAACACGAAAACGTTGAGTTTTAGCTCATAACTCTTAAACATGCATCCGGTCTGATGGTCGCTGTAAATTGCCCTCGAATCCATATTATTCTAGGCAATAGCTCATGAAAACGGCCATAAAACGCAAAAACGACGAGAACCTTGTCATATCTCTCAAACATGTAACGAGTCATATGAGCAATGCAAATCCGCCCGGAACCCAAAAACTACGGGCAATAACTCATGGGAACTTCAAGAAAACACGGAAATGATGTCTTTTTGGTCATACCTCTTAAACATGTATCGGGTCTTAGGGTCACTGTAAATCGCCCAGGAATCCCAAATATTATGGGCAATAGCTC
The DNA here is from genome assembly GCA_916181665.1 of Avena sativa. Lineage (NCBI taxonomy): Eukaryota > Viridiplantae > Streptophyta > Magnoliopsida > Poales > Poaceae > Avena > Avena sativa. Next base: position 571,302,056 of record OV702290.1, read on the forward strand.
ATGAAAATGGACATAAAACACGAAAACGATGATTTTTTGTCATAAGTCTCAAACATGTATCGGGTCTTAAGGTGGCTCTAAATTGCCCTGGAACCCTAATACTATGGGAAATAACTCACGAAAACGCCTAGAGAACACGAAAACGACATGTTTCCGTTCATAGCTCTAAAACACGTAACGAAGCATACGAGCCATGAAAATCTGCCTAGAACCCTAAATCTGTGGGCAATAACTCATTAAAACGGTCAAAAAACACGAAAACCATGAGTTTTTTTATCATAACTCTCAAACATGTATCGGTCCTTAAGATCGCTGTAAATCGCATTGGAAACCCAGAACTTTGGGCAATAGCTGCTGAAGGCAGCAATAAAACAAGAAAAAGATGTGTTTTGGCCACATATCTCAAACATGTAACTAGTCATACGAGCCATGCAAATCCGCCTAGAACCCAAAAACTATGGGCAATAACTCATGAAAACGGCTAGAAAATACGAAAACGACATGTTTCAAATTATATCTCTAAAACATGTAACGAGTCATACGAGCCATGAAAATCCGCCTGGAACCCAAAAACAGTGGGCAATAAATCATGGAAACGGCCAGAAAACACGAAAAAGAAAAGTTTTTGGTCATAACTCTCAAACATGTATCGAGTCTTAAGGTCTCCGTAAATGGCCCTAGAATTCCAAAACTGTGGGCGATAACTCATGAAAACGGCCAGAAAACACGAAAACGACATGTTTCTGGTCATATATCTAAAACATGTAATGAGTCATACGAGCCATGCAAATTTGCCTAGAAGCCAAAAAATATGGGCAATAACTCATGCAAATGGCCAAAAAACACGAAAACGACGAGTTTTTGATCATAACTCTCAAACATGTATTAGGTCTTAAGATCTCCGTAAATGGCCCTAGAATCCGAAAACTGTGGGCAATATCTCATGAAAATGGCCATAAAACAAAAAAAAATGACGAGATGCTAATCATATCTCTCAAATATGTAATGAGTCATACGAGTCATGCAAATCCGCTTGGAACCCAAAAAATAAGGGCAATAACTCATGGAAACGGCCAAAAAACATGAAAACCACGAGTTTTTGGTTATAACTCTCAAACATGTATCGGGCCTTAAGATCGCTGTAAATCGCCCTAGAAACCTAAAACTGTGGGCGATAACTCATGAAAACGGCTAGAAAACATGACAACGACATGTTTCTAGTCATATCTCTAAAACATGTAACGAGTCATACGAGCCATTCAAATCCGCCTGGAAGCCAAAAACTTTAGGCAATAACTCATGGAAACGGCCAGAAAACACGAAAACGTTGAGTTTTAGCTCATAACTCTTAAACATGCATCCGGTCTGATGGTCGCTGTAAATTGCCCTCGAATCCATATTATTCTAGGCAATAGCTCATGAAAACGGCCATAAAACGCAAAAACGACGAGAACCTTTTCATATCTCTCAAACATGTAGCGAATCATATGAGCAATGCAAATCCGCCCGGAACCCAAAAACTACGGGCAATAACTCATGGGAACTTCAAGAAAACACGAAAATGATGACTTTTTGGTCATACCTCTTAAACATGTATCGGGTCTTAGGGTCACTGTAAATCGCCCAGGAATCCCAAATATTATGGGCAATAGCTCATGAAAATGGACATAAAACACGAAAACGATGATATTTTTGCCATAAGTCTCAAACATGTATCGGGTCTTAAGGTGGTTCTAAATTGCCCTGGAACCCTAATACTATGGGCAATAACTCACGAAAACGCCTAGAGAACACGAAAACGACATGTTTCCGTTCGTAGCTCTAAAACACGTAACGAAGCATACGAGCCATGAAAATCTGCCTAGAACCCTAAATCTGTGGGCAATAACTCATAAAAACGGTCAAAAAACACGAAAACCATGAGTTTCTTTATCATAACTCTCAAACATGTATCGGTCCTTAAGGTCGCTGTAAATCGCATTGGAAACCCAGAACTTTGGGCAATAGCTGCTGAAGGCAGCAATAAAACAAGAAAAAGATGTGTTTTGGCCACATATCTCAAACATGTAACTAGTCATACGAGCCATGCAAATCCGCCTAGAACCCAAAACCTATGGGCAATAACTCATGAAAACGGCTAGAAAATACGAAAACAACATGTTTCAAATTATATCTCTAAAACATGTAACGAGTCATACGAGCCATGAAAATCCGCCTAGAACCCAAAAACAGTGGGCAATAAATCATGGAAACGGCCAGAAAACACGAAAAAGAAAAGTTTTTGGTCATAACTCTCAAACATGTATCGAGTCTTAAGGTCTCCGTAAATGGCCCTAGAATTCCAAAACTGTGGGCGATAACTCATGAAAACGGCCAGAAAACACGAAAACGACATGTTTCTGGTCATATATCTAAAACATGTAATGAGTCATACGAGCCATGCAAATTTGCCTAGAAGCCAGAAACTATGGGCAATAACTCATGCAAATGGCCAAAAAACACGAAAACGACGAGTTTTTGATCATAACTCTCAAACATGTATTAGGTCTTAAGATCTCCGTAAATGGCCCTAGAATCCGAAAACTGTGGGCAATATCTCATGAAAATGGCCATAAAACACAAAAACGACGAGATGCTAATCATATCTCTCAAATATGTAATGAGTCATACGAGTCATGCAAATCCGCTTGGAACCCAAAAAATAAGGGCAATAACTCATGGAAACGGCCAAAAAACATAAAAACCACGAGTTTTTGGTTATAACTCTCAAACATGTATCGGGCCTTAAGATCGCTGTAAATCGCCCTAAAAACCCAAAACTGTGGGCGATAACACATGAAAACGGCTAGAAAACATGACAACGACATGTTTCTAGTCATATCTCTAAAACATGTAACGAGTCATACGAGCCATTAAAATCCGCCTGGAAGCCAAAAACTTTAGGCAATAACTCATGGAAACGGCCAGAAAACACGAAAACGTTGAGTTTTAGCTCATAACTCTTAAACATGCATCTGGTCTGATGGTCGCTGTAAATTGCCCTCGAATCCATATTATTCTAGGCAATAGCTCATGAAAACGGCCATAAAACGCAAAAACGACGAGAACCTTGTCATATCTCTCAAACATGTAACGAATCATATGAGCAATGCAAATCCGCCCGGAACCCAAAAACTACGGGCAATAACTCATGGGAACTTCAAGAAAACAAGGAAATGATGACTTTTTGGTCATACCTCTTAAACATGTATCAGGTCTTAGGGTCACTGTAAATCGCCCAGGAATCCCAAATATTATGGGCAATAGCTCATGAAAATGGACATAAAACATGAAAACGATGATTTTTTTGTCATAAGTCTCAAACATGTATCGGGTCTTAAGGTGGCTCTAAATTGCCCTGGAATCCTAATACTATGGGCAATAACTCACGAAAACGCCTAGAGAACACGAAAACGAAATGTTTCCGTTCATAGCTCTAAAACACGTAACGAAGCATACGAGCCATGAAAATCTGCCTAGAACCCTAAATCTGTGGGCAATAACTCATAAAAACGGTCGAAAAACACGAAAACCATGTGTTTTTTTATCATAACTTTCAAACATGTACCGGTCCTTAAGATCGTTGTAAATCGCATTGGAAACCCAGAACTTTGGGCAATAGCTGCTGAAGGCAGCAATAAAACAAGAAAAAGATGTGTTTTGGCCACATATCTCAAACATGTAACTAGTCATACGAGCCATGCAAATCCGCCTAGAACCCAAAAACTATGGGCAATAACTCATGAAAACGGCTAGAAAATACGAAAACGACATGTTTCGAATTATATCTCTAAAACATGTAACGAGTCATACGAGCCATGAAAATCCGCCTGGAACCAAAAACAGTGGGCAATAAATCATGGAAACGGCCGGAAAACACGAAAAAGAAAAGTTTTTGGTCATAACTCTCAAACATGTATCGAGTCTTAAGGTCTCCGTAAATGGCCCTAGAATCCCAAAACTGTGGGCGATAACTCATGAAAACGGCCAGAAAACACGAAAACGACATGTTAGTGGTCATATATCTAAAACATGTAATGAGTCATACGAGCCATGCAAATTTGCCTAGAAGCCAGAAACTATGGGCAATAACTCATGCAAATGGCCAAAAAACACGAAAACGACGAGTTTTTGATCATAACTCTCAAACATGTATTAGGTCTTAAGATCTCCGTAAATGGCCCTAGAATCCGAAAACTGTGGTCAATATCTCATGAAAATGGCCATAAAACACAAAAACGACGAGATGCTAATCATATCTCTCAAATATGTAATGAGTCATACGAGTCATGCAAATCCGCTTGGAACCCAAAAAATAAGGGCAATAACTGATGGAAACGGCCAAAAAACATGAAAACCACGAGTTTTTGGTTATAACTCTCAAACATGTATCGGGCCTTAAGATCGCTGTAAATCGCCCTAGAAACCCAAAACTGTGGGCGATAACACATGAAAACGGCTAGAAAACATGACAACGACATGTTTCTAGTCATATCTCTAAAACATGTAACGAGTCATACGAGCCATTAAAATCCGCCTGGAAGCCAAAAACTTTAGGCAATAACTCATGGAAACGGCCAGAAAACACGAAAACGTTGAGTTTTAGCTCATAACTCTTAAACATGCATCCGGTCTGATGGTCGCTGTAAATTGCCCTCGAATCCATATTATTCTAGGCAATAGCTCATGAAAACGGCCATAAAACGCAAAAACGACGAGAACCTTGTCATATCTCTCAAACATGTAACGAATCATATGAGCAATGCAAATCCGCCCGGAACCCAAAAACTACGGGCAATAACTCATGGGAACTTCAAGAAAACACGGAAATGATGACTTTTTGGTCATACCTCTTAAACATGTATCGGGTCTTAGGGTCACTGTAAATCGCCCAGGAATCCCAAATATTATGGGCAATAGCTCATGAAAATGGACATAAAACACGAAAACGATGATTTTTTTGTCATAAGTCTCAAACATGTATCGGGTCTTAAGGTGGCTCTAAATTGCCCTGGAACCCTAATACTATGGGCAATAACTCACGAAAACGCCTAGAGAACACGAAAACGACATGTTTCCGTTCATAGCTCTAAAACACGTAACGAAGCATACGAGCCATGAAAATCTGCCTAGAACCCTAAATCTGTGGGCAATAACTCATAAAAACGGTCAAAAAACACGAAAACCATGAGTTTCTTTATCATAACTCTCAAACATGTATCGGTCCTTAAGGTCGCTGTAAATCGCATTGGAAACCCAGAACTTTGGGCAATAGCTGCTGAAGACAGCAATAAAACAAGAAAAAGATGTGTTTTGGCCACATATCTCAAACATGTAACTAGTCATACGAGCCATGCAAATCCGCCTAGAACCCAAAAACTATGGGCAATAACTCATGAAAACGGCTAGAAAATACGAAAACGACATGTTTCGAATTATATCTCTAAAACATGTAACGAGTCATACGAGCCATGAAAATCCGCCTGGAACCCAAAAACAGTGGGCAATAAATCATGGAAACGGCCGGAAAACACGAAAAAGAAAAGTTTTTGGTCATAACTCTCAAACATGTATCGAGTCTTAAGGTCTCCGTAAATGGCCCTAGAATCCCAAAACTGTGGGCGATAACTCATGAAAACGGCCAGAAAACACGAAAACGACATGTTAGTGGTCATATATCTAAAACATGTAATGAGTCATACGAGCCATGAAAATTTGCCTAGAAGCCAAAAACTATGGGCAATAACTCATGCAAATGGCCAAAAAACACGAAAACGACGAGTTTTTGATCATAACTCTCAAACATGTATTAGGTCTTAAGATCTCCGTAAATGGCCCTAGAATCCGAAAACTGTGGTCAATATCTCATGAAAATGGCCATAAAACACAAAAACGACGAGATGCTAATCATATCTCTCAAATATGTAATGAGTCATACGAGTCATGCAAATCCGCTTGGAACCCAAAAAATAAGGGCAATAACTGATGGAAACGGCCAAAAAACATGAAAACCACGAGTTTTTGGTTATAACTCTCAAACATGTATCGGGCCTTAAGATCGCTGTAAATCGCCCTAGAAACCCAAAACTGTGGGCGATAACACATGAAAACGGCTAGAAAACATGACAACGACATGTTTCTAGTCATATCTCTAAAACATGTAACGAGTCATACGAGCCATTAAAATCCGCCTGGAAGCCAAAAACTTTAGGCAATAACTCATGGAAACGGCCAGAAAACACGAAAACGTTGAGTTTTAGCTCATAACTCTTAAACATGCATCCGGTCTGATGGTCGCTGTAAATTGCCCTCGAATCCATATTATTCTAGGCAATAGCTCATGAAAACGATCATAAAACGCAAAAACGACGAGAACCTTGTCATATCTCTCAAACATGTAACGAATCATATGAGCAATGCAAATCCGCCCGGAACCCAAAAACTACGGGCAATAACTCATGGGAACTTCAAGAAAACACGGAAATGATGACTTTTTGGTCATACCTCTTAAACATGTATCGGGTCTTAGGGTCACTGTAAATCGCCCAGGAATCCCAAATATTATGGGCAATAGCTCATGAAAATGGACATAAAACACGAAAACGATGATTTTTTTGTCATAAGTCTCAAACATGTATCGGGTCTTAAGGTGGCTCTAAATTGCCCTGGAACCCTAATACTATGGGCAATAACTCACGAAAACGCCTAGAGAACACGAAAACGACATGTTTCCGTTCATAGCTCTAAAACACGTAACGAAGCATACGAGCCATGAAAATCTGCCTAGAACCCTAAATCTGTGGGCAATAACTCATAAAAACGGTCAAAAAACACGAAAACCATGAGTTTCTTTATCATAACTCTCAAACATGTATCGGTCCTTAAGGTCGCTGTAAATCGCATTGGAAACCCAGAACTTTGGGCAATAGCTGCTGAAGACAGCAATAAAACAAGAAAAAGATGTGTTTTGGCCACATATCTCAAACATGTAACTAGTCATACGAGCCATGCAAATCCGCCTAGAACCCAAAAACTATGGGCAATAACTCATGAAAACGGCTAGAAAATACGAAAACGACATGTTTCGAATTATATCTCTAAAACATGTAACGAGTCATACGAGCCATGAAAATCCGCCTGGAACCCAAAAACAGTGGGCAATAAATCATGGAAACGGCCAGAAAACACGAAAAGAAAAGTTTTTGGTCATAACTCTCAAACATGTATCGAGTCTTAAGGTCTCCGTAAATGGCCCTAGAATCCCAAAACTGTGGGCGGTAACTCATGAAAACGGCCAGAAAACACGAAAACGACATGTTTCTGGTCATATATCTAAAACATGTAATGAGTCATACGAGCCATGCAAATTTGCCTAGAAGCCAAAAACTATGGGCAATAACTCATGCAAATGGCCAAAAAACACGAAAACGACGAGTTTTTGATCATAACTCTCAAACATGTATTAGGTCTTAAGATCTCCGTAAATGGCCCTAGAATCCGAAAACTGTGGTCAATATCTCATGAAAATGGCCATAAAACACAAAAACGACGAGATGCTAATCATATCTCTCAATATGTAATGAGTCATACGAGTCATGCAAATCCGCTTGGAACCCAAAAAATAAGGGCAATAACTGATGGAAACGGCCAAAAAACATGAAAACCACGAGTTTTTGGTTATAACTCTCAAACATGTATCGGGCCTTAAGATCGCTGTAAATCGCCCTAGAAACCCAAAACTGTGGGCGATAACACATGAAAACGGCTAGAAAACATGACAACGACATGTTTCTAGTCATATCTCTAAAACATGTAACGAGTCATACGAGCCATTAAAATCCGCCTGGAAGCCAAAAACTTTAGGCAATAACTCATGGAAACGGCCAGAAAACACGAAAACGTTGAGTTTTAGCTCATAACTCTTAAACATGCATCCGTTCTGATGGTCGCTGTAAATTGCCCTCGAATCCATATTATTCTAGGCAATAGCTCATGAAAACGGCCATAAAACGCAAAAACGACGAGAACCTTGTCATATCTCTCAAACATGTAACGAATCATATGAGCAATGCAAATCCGCCCGGAACCCAAAAACTACGGGCAATAACTCATGGGAACTTCAAGAAAACACGGAAATGATGACTTTTTGGTCATACCTCTTAAACATGTATCGGGTCTTAGGGTCACTGTAAATCGCCCAGGAATCCCAAATATTATGGGCAATAGCTCATGAAAATGGACATAAAACACGAAAACGATGATTTTTTTGTCATAAGTCTCAAACATGTATCGGGTCTTAAGGTGGCTCTAAATTGCCCTGGAACCCTAATACTATGGGCAATAACTCACGAAAACGCCTAGAGAACACGAAAACGACATGTTTCCGTTCATAGCTCTAAAACACGTAACGAAGCATACGAGCCATGAAAATCTGCCTAGAACCCTAAATCTGTGGGCAATAACTCATAAAAACGGTCAAAAAACACGAAAACCATGAGTTTCTTTATCATAACTCTCAAACATGTATCGGTCCTTAAGGTCGCTGTAAATCGCATTGGAAACCCAGAACTTTGGGCAATAGCTGCTGAAGACAGCAATAAAACAAGAAAAAGATGTGTTTTGGCCACATATCTCAAACATGTAACTAGTCATACGAGCCATGCAAATCCGCCTAGAACCCAAAAACTATGGGCAATAACTCATGAAAACGGCTAGAAAATACGAAAACGACATGTTTCGAATTATATCTCTAAAACATGTAACGAGTCATACGAGCCATGAAAATCCGCCTGGAACCCAAAAACAGTGGGCAATAAATCATGGAAACGGCCAGAAAACACGAAAAAGAAAAGTTTTGGTCATAACTCTCAAACATGTATCGAGTCTTAAGGTCTCCGTAAATGGCCCTAGAATCCCAAAACTGTGGGCGGTAACTCATGAAAACGGCCAGAAAACACGAAAACGACATGTTTCTGGTCATATATCTAAAACATGTAATGAGTCATACGAGCCATGCAAATTTGCCTAGAAGCCAAAAACTATGGGCAATAACTCATGCAAATGGCCAAAAAACACGAAAACGACGAGTTTTTGATCATAACTCTCAAACATGTATTAGGTCTTAAGATCTCCGTAAATGGCCCTAGAATCCGAAAACTGTGGGCAATATCTCATGAAAATGGCCATAAAACAAAAAAACGACGAGATGCTAATCATATCTCTCAAATATGTAATGAGTCATACGAGTCATGCAAATCCGCTTGGAACCCAAAAAATAAGGGCAATAACTCATGGAAACGGCCAAAAAACATGAAAACCACGAGTTTTTGGTTATAACTCTCAAACATGTATCGGGCCTTAAGATCGCTGTAAATCGCCCTAGAAACCCAAAACTGTGGGCGATAACACATGAAAACGGCTAGAAAACATGACAACGACATGTTTCTAGTCATATCTCTAAAACATGTAACGAGTCATACGAGCCATTAAAATCCGCCTGGAAGCCAAAAACTTTAGGCAATAACTCATGGAAACGTCCAGAAAACACGAAAACGTTGAGTTTTAGCTCATAACTCTTAAACATGCATCCGGTCTGATGGTCGCTGTAAATTGCCCTCGAATCCATATTATTCTAGGCAATAGCTCATGAAAACGGCCATAAAACGCAAAAACGACGAGAACCTTGTCATATCTCTCAAACATGTAACGAATCATATGAGCAATGCAAATCCGCCCGGAACCCAAAAACTACGGGCAATAACTCATGGGAACTTCAAGAAAACACGGAAATGATGACTTTTTGGTCATACCTCTTAAACATGTATCGGGTCTTAGGGTCACTGTAAATCGCCCAGGAATCCCAAATATTATGGGCAATAGCTCATGAAAATGGACATAAAACACGAAAACGATGATTTTTTTGTCATAAGTCTCAAACATGTATCGGGTCTTAAGGTGGCTCTAAATTGCCCTGGAACCCTAATACTATGGGCAATAACTCACGAAAACGCCTAGAGAACACGAAAACGACATGTTTCCGTTCATAGCTCTAAAACACGTAACGAAGCATACGAGCCATGAAAATCTGCCTCGAACCCTAAATCTGTGGGCAATAACTCATAAAAACGGTCGAAAAACACGAAAACCATGAGTTTTTTTATCATAACTCTCAAACATGTATCGGTCCTTAAGATCGCTGTAAATCGCATTGGAAACCCAGAACTTTGGGCAATAGCTGCTGAAGGCAGCAATAAAACAAGAAAAAGATGTGTTTTGGCCACATATCTCAAACATGTAACTAGTCATACGAGCCATGCAAATCCGCCTAGAACCCAAAAACTATGGGCAATAACTCATGAAAACGGCTAGAAAATACGAAAACGACATGTTTCAAATTATATCTCTAAAACATGTAACGAGTCATACGAGCCATGAAAATCCGCCTGGAACCCAAAAACAGTGGGCAATAAATCATGGAAACGGCCAGAAAACACGAAAAAGAAAAGTTTTTGGTCATAACTCTCAAACATGTATCGAGTCTTAAGGTCTCCGTAAATGGCCCTAGAATCCCAAAACTGTGGGCGATAACTCATGAAAACGGCCAGAAAACACGAAAACGACATGTTTCTGGTCATATATCTAAAACATGTAATGAGTCGTACGAGCCATGCAAATTTGCCTAGAAGCCAAAAACTATGGGCAATAACTCATGCAAATGGCCAAAAAACACGAAAACGACGAGTTTTTGATCATAACTCTCAAACATGTATTAGGTCTTAAGATCTCCGTAAATGGCCCTAGAATCCGAAAACTGTGGGCAATATCTCATGAAAATGGCCATAAAACAAAAAAACGACGAGATGCTAATCATATCTCTCAAATATGTAATGAGTCATACGAGTCATGCAAATCCGCTTGGAACCCAAAAAATAAGGGCAATAACTCATGGAAACGGCCAAAAAACATGAAAACCACGAGTTTTTGGTTATAACTCTCAAACATGTATCGGGCCTTAAGATCGCTGTAAATCGCCCTAGAAACCCAAAACTGTGGGCGATAACACATGAAAACGGCTAGAAAACATGACAACGACATGTTTCTAGTCATATCTCTAAAACATGTAACGAGTCATACGAGCCATTAAAATCCGCCTGGAAGCCAAAAACTTTAGGCAATAACTCATGGAAACGTCCAGAAA